>QGSO01000334.1:761266-797041 GCA_011037825.1 Carya cathayensis | reverse complement strand
AAAAAAAAAAAGAATTCATTTAGATTTGGAGATTCCTCTTTAGACTACTAATACAGCTACTGTCACATTGGCTTCCTAGCTAGCCTCCCTCTATAATATATTCAAGCAAAGTTAGAGTTAAGCTTTTAGTTGATTAAGTGTCAAAGCTAGAAGCCAAGTGGAAAAGTGGGTTAGCTTGGTATTAAGGGCATGTTTGCTTGAGTTTCAAGCATCTTTATGTTCTCTGGGGGAATTATTCTTTAAGATGAATATATTCCTTTAAGGTGAGTTTGCGGGACCCATTTTCATGTCCAATTTGAATTACTTTGCAAAGCTTCTCTCTTTTTCCATATAGTTCCTCTACAAAGATGTGATAGGGTGGTGCACCGTCCATGCATTAATGTGTTTGTTGCAGCAACTCATGTTGTTGCATTACATTGAATCATGATCATAAGATGATGATAGAGTCAGAGATTACATCAAGGATGTGAGATCATGATGATGATAATGATAGATGGATATGCATGCGATGGCTGAGGATCCTCAAAGTTTCATTGTAGTGGCCGGGGAATATATGAAATTCCTTTCTCATATATAGACCTTTTAGATTGGAATGCACATACTGAGGCAGGACTGAACTCGGGCAAATAACTATATATCTAAACATCCTTCTTTTTTAAATTTACATTGTTAAATTCTTCTTCGATCTCTTCTTTTTCCTTTTTGATTATTTTTCATTTTCTTTTTGCTCATTAATAATATATATTAGTCAAAATTTTCTACCACAAGAGGTACTTGTTACCCGCTAATATCGAGTTGAAATTAGAAATATCATGTTATATATTATCTTCTCCTCTCACTTTTTTCCTACTTGTTGACGTACGTGGTATTGTCCATAACTTTGGTATTAACTCTTTTTCTCTTTTAAGGAAATTTTGTAAGGATTAATAAATAATATTGTCAGGTTATAAATATAGTATTGAGATAAAATTATATGAGTAATACTATATATAATCTTACAGAATGCAACCTCCGCACACTCCTTTGGGAAAAAAAGTAAGGTTATCATTATAAAAATTATTTTTTTATGTAGATTCTATATTTACTCATTTTTTCAAAAGAGTGCAGACTCTGACTACAAATATTGTTTCTCAAAATAAAATAAGAATATAGTATTATAACATAACTTGAATTAATCCAGGTGTTTTCAAGGGTTGAGTCTGGTAGGGAGATTTTACAGCTGCTCAAAATAAGAGAAATTGCACCGATTGGGGGGAGCTACTCGATCGTTTAAGAGAAACAATATTTGCAATCGTGAAATGTACAACCATCGCGCAAACCTTTTTATAAAAAAATTGAATAAATATATAACCCACATGAAAAAAAAAAATCTAAATTTTTAATAATGGACTTTACTATTTTTCAAAATGATTGTGCAATATTTATGTACTCCATGATTGTATATAGCATTACTCCTCGTTTAGTTGGGTTACAGTACAAAAGTCCAAACAAATCTGTAAGAACAATAAAAGGACTAAGGAGTGTTTCAAACGGGCAGTAGGGTAATTTATGTTAAAAGAAATGTTTGGTCTAATTAAAAAAATCTTATAAAAAAATATAAATAGTAATATGGTTTAATGTGATCTATCGTAGTAAAGAAAATCTAATATATATAGTATATTAAACCACCTCAGTGTGTAAATGCAACACTTATCTTCTACCAAAGTCCCTTTCCTAGAGGTGGCAGGCTTGATTTTTGTTTCAATATTTTGAGAAATGAAAATACACCGGACACCTCTGGAGAACCATCCAATTCAAAATGCAAAAAATGAATAACAATTCCACATTATTGGAAGTTTGTACTTTCTGGTTAATGCATCCTATAATTTATTGGTTGTTCAACAGCTAATTGTTTTTTTCTTTTTTCCCGGAACAAGACGGCCGGATCGAGCCCATAATTTAGGCAAACAACACCAGTTTTTCTCATCTTTTTGAAGTCCAGAGGCCGAAGATTTTCCTGAGAAAAGTACCATTCTAATTTTCCTATTTCCATTTTTTCATTATAATTGATGGTGATCCTGTCTATGTAACACCGGATCTACTGCCAAACTAATTTTTAAAAAAAAAAATTGGGTTTATATATATGAAATGCCCACTTCAATTTTAACGAGTAATTTTGGAATAGGCTGCGAGCCCAAAAATTTATGGTGGCAGAGTACATGGGTTTTATTGGACTCAATAATTGGACAAAAGTCATTTTATTATTCATGGATCAAGTGGGCCAAATAATTTGAACTTAGCCCAAGAAATTTCTTTTAAAGGCTTGAAGATATTATTGGGCGTTGGATTTATTTTGAGACATGAGGAATTTGGACAGTTTGTCTATGAAGTCCAAGCCTATGAGCGTGTCCAATTTCAAGCGAACTAGAGTTACAACTTTAGAGTCCCCTTCATGATAAAATTCTTTAAACCCATGCACGTAAATCATCTTCATCCTCAAGTGCCTAGAGTTGCCGCACCACCCACAGCAATTTGAGGATCCTCTCCAATTTCCCATGCCTGAAACCTCTCAGCCTCCACATTACCTCCCCACGTCCTTACATCCAGGGAGAGCCACAAGCAGTCGCATAATTTATTTCTCTCACACGGTGGCCTTTATTTTTGTTGGTAAGCTGCCGCTCGAATACTTCTAGTTCTACACTTTGTCCTGCCTTGAGTCACTTTTAGATTTTACATTCTAGTATTAGTAATTTACGGCCATGCCCTTAGGCAACTCATGGTAGATATGAATCAGTATGATGTTATCGGTTTGAGGTGGGCTTTTTATTCATGGTGGATTTGATCTTAAATTGGGCTTATTTTTCTTCTAGTGGATCAGTGTTGATCTTACAATGATGGGTATTCTAAGTTCAACTGGTGTGTTTTTGGATTGGGTCGTAAATCATTTTGGGCCGGTAATATTTTGGTTTTCACGTTTTTTAATGGATAATATTATAGGACTAATTTTTTAAGCAACAAGATTTTTATCTTGTAATTGCATTGAACTTTATGGAAATCAAAGTATTTGGAAAATAATGATATTTTAGGGTTAAGAGAATTTTTGGTTTTTGAGAAATTAAAAGAGGCAATTTAAGTATTTCAGGTGTTAATACAAATAAATGTTTAATTGGAGATTTACTTAGGTTATATAAATTTTCTATAAGTGATGATTGATATTCTTTTGGCATTGTTATAAGGAAATTTCTGAAAAGTTAAAAGTCCAGGTAAGCTGGGTTCTTATACTACATTTTTCATAAAAAAGAATGAACTGTGGTTGATTTATGAAAATGTGCATTATATGTTATGAAAAAAATTATGAAAACAACATTAGTTATTTATTCAACATCATTCATGGACTCTGATGAAAGAGAAAGTATTTTTGTCATGACTAGTGTAGACATGGCCTTATTTTTCTGGCATTCAATTTTTTAACTATGCAAAAGAAAGCAAATATGAAATTTTGTGCATAAATTATGTTTTTATAATCTGATTATGTTATGTTCCGAATATGTTATGTACTCTGATATGATATGATGTGAGTTATGAAAACTTTTGGCATAACATTCTGAATCTAGATATGGTTTGTGGATTGTGATCTGTTTGACCTACTACGGGTGCTAATAGTGGCTTTTGTTTGGGTTGATACTAACTATTTTGTTTCTGGTGCACCCACTTTGAAAACAAAGTGATTTTTCTAGTGGTCTTTCCTGTGTGTACATTAAGGGCTCCGAGAATAAATAAGGGGAAGATTCACATTCTGTTTCTGCTCAGTTAGCTACCGGGGTTTACACAACCCTACCACAAGGGTTAAACATGGTCTCTGATGTGATATGATGTTCTAGTATGATGATGGTCAATTATGCTATGCCAAAAGAAATTTGAATAAGAATATTTTTTAACTTTCGCTCTGACATTTTTTATAACATGTTCTAATTTTGCATTTTTTGACCATATAAATATTTTGTTTTGGATTATGAACTATATAAATGCTCATGTTTATACACTGGTATATGTTTTCTGCTTATTGAGTTGTTGATAACTCACTTTATTATCTCCATAACATTTTTTAGGTTTTTTTGATAGTTCAACTAGAGAACACGAGTAGGAAGTTTTGGAAAAGTCCAATGATCATATATGAATAGGTCCTAAGGTACAAGTATTTTTTGGAAGATCATATTTTGTAAGTTTACCTTTGGCGATTATTTTGGTACGTTGAGTTATGGGTAGTTCGAGTCTTTGTGGAGTTGTTACTTTATTTTATTAAGGGTTTTGGTTAGTATTTATGTGGAAGAACATGGATATTTGGGTTGAGCAAATAAATTAAATATCTGATGGAGTTTTTCAGATTGTATAGTTGTGATAATGGAGTTGATATTTAGTAATAAGAGCTAACTCTCTGGACCTCCAGGACCAGGGCGTTACAATCTACAAGGTTAGAACACTAAGTGGACTAACAATACCAGTTGCGAAATGACATGTATCTAAGGGAGGGGCCATGATTTTTTGAAAAACAAAAATATACCTTAACTTTTATTCATAATTTTATAAATATAGAAAATGGCCCTCCAAAAAAATTTATAATCTCTATTTATTCTATAAAATTTTAATATACTTAGAAATGTCTTTTCAATTTTCTTTCTTATAGTTTCAAAATTTTGTATAATTCCTATATATTATTTATTTTCAAGGGAGTAGTCTCACCAAAATTAAATTAAAACTAAATTTAGGAAAAATAATAAATTTATTAATATGGATCCCAAAGTTTTTTGTATACAATATTAGGCATCTTAATTTGGAATCCAAAGTAAAAATATAAGAAAAATTATTTAAGATTGGTGATCTATATGGAAAATAGTTGAGAGTTTTTATTCTCTAGACTTCATTGAACAAGAAAAATCTTATTTAAGGTCTCTATTATAATATTATATGCTAAATGTGACATGAAAATATTAGAGTTTACATAAAACTTAATAAACTAATTTACATATATACTAGAATGAAAGATGACATTCTAAAAAATCACTTGATAGTTCATATGAAGTAAACAAATTCTAATATTTCATTACAAAAATAATAATATATGAATATTATTTCATGAAACATTATCGTCAAAAACCTGAAACATATAATAAGATATTTTTTTTATAATTTTTTTTACGTGTATATTACAAATTATCAAGATCTAATTTTATATATATTTATGTTTTTATGATTTTAAAATTTCAATATATCGTACACTAGAAAATTTGGCTCCCTCTCATAAAAGTTTCTGGTGTCGCCACTGAACAGTTCCACAACTTTGTAAGTAGTACTGAATTAACAGGCTCCCAACCATCAATATGCCAATAGTTACAACAGTAGTTGCAATGAACCAACCTCAACATCATACTCACCATCTCTTGCCCTAATTTTTTAGTTTAATCCCGTATTGCAATGGTTTGGCTGGATTTCTTTTCAAAAGTTATGGTTCCAATTGTGAGTTCCAAACTTATTCAATGGCTAATATATATTTGTCATTTCAAGGGTGTTGCACGAGTGTTATGCCCGTGGTATTAAAATCGCATTACTTAAAAAAAAAATGTATGGTTCATAAAGAGATTTTATAAAATTAAAATTTCTAAACCAATAGGACTTACAGTTATACGTTAAATTTACTTTAAGATAAAAAAAAAAAATTTACAATCTAATGTACCATATTAAACCACATCAGATTGTGAGTTTTCTTTTGTGCGATTTGTTCATGAACTTAGCACTTCTCTACTCAAACAGAGAACGTGCCATAGAGTCAGGATATGCTGAAAAAAAATCATTATTAAATCAATAATCGATGATACAAAACAAACAAAAAGATATTAAAACTTGTCATCAGTAAACAACCGGAATGAATACCTACAGAACAGCAATATGATTAGTTTTAGGGACCTTCAAACATGGAACTCAAAATCTCACATGGAACACTCAGCTTTGGAGGGATTCAGATAAATATAACTGATAATTTCATTGGCTCAACTACATGAATGTGCTTTGTAAAACAACATGCCCTGCTGCATCTTTGAGCCTATAATCACAAAGGCAATTCACAAACAAAAATTAAAACATGCCCTGCTGCATCTTTGAGCCTGTAATCACAAAGGCAATTCACAAACAAAAATTTTATGTACAGTCACTTTTGTGTACGCTTTATACACTCTACTAATATGATTGATTGTATTACTTTTTTTTAATATAAAATAACTGATTTGGCCAATCACATAAGTGAAATGCGCAAAGAGTACACAAAAGTGATTGTATGTACTATGTAGCACAACACAATGCAATGGCATAACAAGTGCAAACAATTACAAGATGCACTTGTTACTTAATAAACAAACAGATTCACACAAACAAACAAGGCCCGCTTCTTTATTTTGCCAAAACTCAGCTTTGCAGCACCGAAACCGTTTTATTAAGGTAAAATTCACTGGATACATGGTGTAAAGATTTCTATGTTACTCATCTTACAGCATACCAAAAGTTCAAGATCCAACTCTCATTTCTTCGATAGATTAAGAGCAGCAGTGTCAACCATCAACCCATATTTGAGATGTGACAAGACATTTTATCATTCAGGTTGATAGAAAGAGGTAACGGTGCTCCGACATTGTGCTGTAAGCCAGGCAACATTCCAAGCGCAGACCTTCCACATTAATTACTGTTCATATTCCCCAAGCACACATATTTCATCTGCAATAATCGTATGAAAAGATGGCTCAAAAAGATAGCACACACGTATAAGCATATTAGAATGATGGCATTTATAGGAAGCACCAAACTTTTCAGCTAATATATCATTTCAGAACTACTACTCGAGCAGGGATAAAAAAGCCAAGGGAAACAAACCTCCTACTGCTCCATTTAGTGTTGTTTCCAGTGTGCTAGAATTAGATAATACAAGAAGATGCCTTGATGACAACAAATTATAAGTGCAAATTGCATTTCACCATCATCAAGAAAAACGTCATATCATCACTTGTGTTAAAATGTAATTCAGTCATTTTTTCTAGTATGTGTTATATTTAACCCCTGATTTCAACAGTGAGGGTCATATTGGGTTGGAACTTCTATATAAGGGTGATAGAATGGTAAAGCATAAATTACCCCAATTATAATGTAAGAAATAAATGCTTCCTGAAATAAATGAAGCTTTTTCTGGCAACTCATCAAAGGAGGGATTTATATGTTATAGGCAGTCAGATTATTGTTTGATGCCTCGAATTCCGACTTTTGAGTTTGAAGAAATGCTTTATGCAGCAAGAGAGAATGAAGCTGGATACATTAGAATAACAGAGAGGTTATGGATAGGGTTGCCTTGCTGGTAATTCAACTTCAGTGACTATGGTGGTTTACAATTGGAATCATTTTTAATGGGATGGCTGCTTCCAAGCCCACCTGTTGACTGTCAAGCAGGTCACTATTTTTAGTACCAGATTAAAGGCGCCAGATAGGGAATGGTTAACAACAACTGTGACAGAGACAGATTGAGCCACAATGCATGTGGGACAGCCATTATTGATATTTGCATACAGATTATAGCAATGTATGGATACAGTTCTCAATGAAGGAGTCCACAGAGGATGATTTGATTTTCTGTCTTGTGTTCTACTCCAGGGAAATAATGTCGCTGAATTGACAAGCATCTAGAGCTGGTCCAAAGAAGCAATTTGTAAATCCCTAAAGATTGGAAGTTCTCCGTTAAGGTGTATATCAAAAGCAGCCACTTGCAATCATATAAAGAAAATATGCACATAAATAAATGTATATGTTTTCTTCTATAAAAAGGAAAAAAAAAAACAGATACCATCATGAGTTAGATAATTATTTGATAAGTAGCAAATTATTGAGAATCAATGGGTTTTGGGGAAAAGTGGACACACAGAAAAACACAACATGCGAAGCGGCTAAAAAATAAAAAATAAAAAATAAAAACAAAAAGAAGAGTTGCATTAAAAGGCCCCATTTGCAGTGAACTTACTTCCAGATATTCATCCATCCCATATTTGGAACCTTCCCGTCCAAGACCAGACTGCTTAACACCTCCAAATGGAGCAACCTGCATTGAAGCATTGACACATACCGGTGACAAGCTACTACAAATAATTCTTAATCTGAAGGTAAGTACGAGATGAGATCAACCTCTGTTGAAACTATGCCTTCATTGATCCCAACAAGTCCATATTCAAGAGCTTCAGACACACGCCATGAGCGTTGCATGTTGTTTGTGAATATGTAAGCAGCTAAACCTACAAAAGCATGCAGAAAAACAGCCAACCAAGAAATTGGGAGAGGAAATTAGAAGGTTTTGAGTCAATATGGACAAACTTTACCGGGCATTCAGTGAAAATGGTTTTCTAATGAACCAGGGAAGGAGGGGGGCAGGAGAGAGAGCTTTTTCCTCTGTTCTGAATTTAAAGTATTAAAACATATATCACGTCCGGAAAAGAACCTGCATTGGTGTCATTGGCAATGTGGATAGCTTCCTCCTCAGTTTTGAATCGTAATAGGGGTGCCACAGGTCCAAATACTTCCTCCCTAGAGTAATACAAAATGCGAAAGTGCATAAAAACTAACAAATAAATCCTTCTAATAAAAAGATTTAGTATGAAAATTTTAAGTACATAATCAGATCAGAACTTTGCATACCCACAAATATCTGCTACGACATGAACAATCTACTCATGAAACCCATTATCACGGGAGAAAACAATCTGTGCTCTAGAAGCAGCAAGGAATAAAACAGTAGCCGAATACAGTCCAATTACAACACATCCACAATAATTCAATACACAGAACTTGAGCTACTCTTTGGACTGAAATCATCGTTGAAGAAAAAAGATCTCCAGCTGCTATGAAACCAAGTAATGAGTGTGCTGAAATATATGGATATACATACCCGTCATAGTCGTTTTTGATATATTTCTCAATAAAAATACTTTTCTATAAGTATTTTTATAAAAATACTGGATTGCAGGTCGTCATGATCCAGTGAGCATGTGCAAATGTTTCACATTCCATAAGCACCAACTCTCAATTTAATTTCAACAACTTTATTCTCTGATTGTACTAATAGGATTGGTTAACAATCAAATTGAATTGACTCAATAAAGAAAATTGTCAAAGCAGCTGGGGAAAAGAATATTTGTAAGACCTGGGTGATTACTTACAGCTTGCTAAGCCTCTTCACTCATTAATCAATAATAAATAATTGAGGATAGCATGCCCAAATGAGATAAATTCTATTTATGACCACAAAACATCCAAGTTCTAGTGAGTAGTTTCCATGAGTTTTTCTTTATGACGAGGAACCTCAAGGACCATGCAAACAAAATATATATTTTACCCGGTTAAATCCTTAACCCTGTAATGCATACACATCAAATAGATCAAGTAAACCCTCAATTTTTCACCGATGAGACCCTAGAAATCATTTGCACCCAAGGGTTCGAACCTTAGATCTTGGGGGGTTAATACCCCCAAGAACAAGGACCTTACACTTGAGCAAACCCATGGGGGTTAAATTTACCATCTAGATTAGAGAGGGCAATTCTTGGCACACTGGAGTCAAAGCTCAAGTTAGTAGGATTGATTTTGACCTAAAATCCTAATCTTGTGTGCACCTAAGTTGGGTTGGCCCATCTTATGCATATTGAATAGCCCATATTTGACACAATTAATTACCCATGCCAACACTTACAATGACCATATCCTTTTTAATAAATTTAGCAGACAGGTAGGTTGACTTTATACAGAATGCTTTCAACCAAATTTTTAGTAGCAATACTCAAGAGGCACATTTTTAGGGCGGTTAAGTAAGAGATGTTGGATTTGCATATACCAGGAGGGAAAGCGTCCACTAATGTAAATAGAATATTCAACACAACAGATTATAGACATTACTGGGTGAGTTTTATGTCAGATTAATAGGTGAACTGTGTGAACCAAAATTCTAGTCCATATATGAAATGGGTAACACAGGCCATGTCTCACTGTAAGAAATTTGAAATTTGAAATGGACACCCTAAACAGATCATGTTCAAGTTGGCACATTACCTCTTGAAACTTGTCCTAGACATTCAAAAGAAATGACAACCATATGCTCACTATTATGACCCAGCTGTGGTAGAGTTCATCATATCATATCAAACATTGGTTCTTTTGAATATGCATGCACAACAATAACTGCCATCTGGCCCCATAATAAAGAATGTGAAAGGTAGCAATGACTAAAATGTACTAGTTTTTAAAATAACTTTTTACCTTGATAGAAGCATCCCACTCTTGACATCAGCAATCACTGTAGGCTCATAAAAGGTCATGCCAAGACCATGTCTTTTACCCCCAAGTAGGACTTTTGCTCCCTTCAAACAAAATCATAATTTAAGATACGTGTAGAATATATCTAATTTTAAAAAAATATAAACCCAACTGAATGTCCTTTCCGGAATTCCAGCTATTAATTTGAAGTGAAAGGGAAAATCGAAGGTATATATTATTTTCTTCCAGTAAGTTAAGACCACAAGGAATGGGCAGCAGAGTTTTATCTTTTGTCTTCACTCGTGGTATTATTGCAGAGTTATGGAAAAGAGAAAAGCTGTTGCAAAAAAACCGACTGCATTTTGAAAGTCATGCACTGTTCCAAATGATTCTAATTCCTGACAATCACCAAGTAACTTTCTTGATCAAATTTGGTAGAGTGCCAAAAGTAAGAAAATGTTTCGATGACTAATAGTCTAATATCTTAAGTGTAAAGTTTTGGTTTTTTTTTTTTCATTTTTCTGGCCAATCATCAACTTCCAATTTTATTTTATGCGAACTGAAATAAGATTACTCAATGCGCCCTATATGATACACATAAGTAAGAACACCATTAATCCATTAAACACTAAATCGTGGCCTTTTTGGCCAAAGGATGAAGAACCCCCTACCCCAGAAATATACACATCCGTAACAGGTTAACCCCAAAAATTACACCTTTAAAAGGAGGAGTACTAAAATATAGCCTTACTGAACAGCTTCAACACCAACATTTAAAGTTCATTCCACTTGCCCAAGGTCACATTAGTACCCAAGTGGGAATGGATCTTTCACACATGATACATGGACGCCTAAATTCTGTAGTAGGCACCCAAGGTTGGTAAGATAATCACATAATTTTAATAAGATATGGCAAACTCCAAGTCATCAATTTCATCAATTACTAAATTCAACAGAATAGCAGAGAGGACAAACCTTTGAGATTGCATCTTCAACAAACGATTCAACCTGCAAGAAAGAAAACCAAAAGGGGCCAGATAATATTGAAATTCATGTGACTGCAAGATCACAATATTTGTTGGAAACTGGAAATATTGCAAGCAAACATACCTTTTGAACTGCAGCTTCATTGATTAGAGGACCCTGTGAGGAAACAAAAAGTTAATGACTAAATGGAATATCATCTCCAGACCAAGGCATGTGATATAGAAAATAAAAGAGTTCAATAGAAAAGATTTGACACAGAATGCACAAAAGACTACCTGGACCACACCCTCAGTAAAGCCGTCCCCAACTAGAAGATTCTCGACAGCTTTGGAAAAAGCATTTGCAAATTTCTCGTAGATACCTGCAAAGCGAAGCTAGTGATCTGCAGATGGAAAGAAACAGTATATTTGGAAGGAAAACCATACTTGTTTAATAAATCCAGACAGATGAACCAGTTAAAACCATGTACAGAAAAGTATCTGAATTTCTGATCAAATATTTTTCTGATGTATATTTTATCACAATTGTGTGCAGTGTGAAAAAGAATAAAGTCAGCATCAAGTAATTTTTTTGTAATGGCACCAGGTGTTTGGGAATAAAGTCCTAACTAACCCGGGGGTGCACAGGCCCTTAGCAAGGAATTTCCCGTAAGTCCACCTCGGGTAATTCAAAGAGAAATTCCACTAGTCCCCTACAAACTGTTTGCACCCACTGGTTCGAACCTTAGACCTAGAGGGAGCATACTACCAAGCCAAGGCTCTTACCACTTGAACCAACCCATAGGGGCTAGTAAGCATCAAGTAATTAATATGAATGCAATTTGCTGATAACCAAAAATATATGAATATATCTCGAACTACAATTCATCCATCATATGGGAGTTCACTTCTGAAATCCAATAGCAACCATACACTAAATTGAAAGGGATAAAACAACCCTTCAAAAAAGGTAATTTTATCCTAATTCCTAGGAACCTATAGACCTTTGACATTTTAGCTGTTGAGGATAAAATGGACATGAAATAAACTACTTTATGCTACTTATCAAAGAAAAAAACTACTTTATGCTACAACCACTCCAAACTTACAGTCTTCCTACATCTGTAGTTCAATTAGCAGATCAAATTAGATTGGCCTGTCTGTTTGTGTACATTTTGTTAATTGTCAACAACTCAAGTCTAGAAGCTTCTCTTTGCATAACAGTGGTTCATTTCTGCGGGAGCAAAACCAAGTGCTTTAGCTACTACCATTTCCTTACCCTTATAATCCAACTCTTTCCCATGTATAAAATCATGCTGTACCAATTGCTTCCCCTAGATTAACTAATTTATGTTCCCAGTATAAACTAACAGTCCACTAAGACTCTAATAACCTATCATCATATACAATCTTAAGTTAGAATTATGTTCTCTGCCAAACGTGATATGTTCCATTAACAAATAATCACAGAAAATTAAAAAGAAGAAACTATCCCAAGCATAATTCTTTTTTTTTTTTATAAGTAAAAGATTTATTGATCCTCGTAAATAGGCAAAGCCTGAGTACACAGGGGGTATACAAAGAGAACCTAGTTACAAACTAGTGTTACAAATAGTAGCAAAAAAGTCTTGAAGACTTGCACCGTTTAGCAAAATAGAAGATGCCCAAAGTAAAAGTGTATGAAAGAAGAAAGCCCTGAAACCATCCAGGGAGCGTTCCTTGTTCTCAAAACAGCGTCTATTCCTTTCGATCCATGTGCACCACATTAAGCATAAAGGTACCATCTTCCAAACTGTAGCTATCTGACGATTGCCCCTTATCCCTTGCCAACAAGACAATAAATCGATCACCCTCCTAGGCATGGTCCATGCAATACCAAGCCTAGATAGAATTTCATCCCACAAGGTCTTAACTACTTCGCAGTGAAGAAGGAGATGGTCCACAGATTCACTGTCGTGTTTGCACATGAAGCACCAGTCCATTAAGTAGAGTCCTCGCTTTCTTAACTTGTCTATAGTCAGAGTTTTGCCATGAGAGGCTACCCATCCAAAGAAAGCTACCTTGAGGGGAACCTTGCACCTCCAAATGCTCTTCCACGGGAAGGCGTTGTAAGGGGAATTTGTCAAGGCCTTGAGATAAGAACGGACTGAGAATTTCTTGTTACATGTGTGTGTCCAAAGTAAATTGTCCTCCCCTCCCGCCCTTAACTTCATTTCATATAACGCGCTGTAGAAGTCGGTAATGGCTCCCACCTCCCAATCCTGGGCATCTCTAGAGAATCTCACAGACCACTGAATGGAGTCAACAACACTGCACATATTGTCAGCTACTGAAGAACCCTGATCAAAAGTGATCCTAAAGAGAGAGGGGAAAGTGTTTTTCAGGGCGACCTCCCCACACCAAATATCATGCCAAAAGCGGATGCGCGTGCCTCTTCCCACCACGAAATTGCAGTTACCAAGAAAGTTACTCCATTCATTCCGAATAAATTTCCAGACTCCCACTCCATATGGCCCTCTTATTTCTTTAGTACACCAACCTCCCAGATACTCCCATATTTAGCATCTAAGATAATCCTCCAGAGAGCGTCTCCCTCAAGATGGTACCGCCATAACCATTTTCCCAGGAGTGCCTTGTTGAAAGTTCGCAGCTTCCTTAAGCCCAACCCACCACAAGACAACGGAGTGCATACTTTATCCCATTTGATCAAGTGACATTTATTTGCATCTTCCAATCCACCCCATAGGAAATCACGGAAGGTCTTCTCTAGTCTATTCGCCACTCCTGCAGACACAGGGAATAAGGAGAGGAAATATGTTGGCAGGTTAGAAAGCGTGCTCTTAATAAGCGTGGTTCTTCCCCCCTTAGACAAGTAAATTTTCTTCCACCCTGCCAGTTTGCTTTCAACTTTCTCAATCATCCCTTCCCACATTGCTTTAGATTTATGAGGGGCTCCCAAAGGGAGTCCAAGGTATTTCATAGGCAAGGAAGAGACCTTGCAACCCAGGATGGCAGCCACCTCACTTAAGTTGGTGACAGATCCAACGGGAACTACCTCCGATTTTGCTAAGTTTACCTTAAGGCCAGATACAGCTTCAAAGCAAAGAAGAAGAGCACGTAGGGAACGAAATTGGTCTAGATCCGGGTTGCAGAAAATCAAGGTATCGTCGGCAAAGAGGAGGTGAGAGATTGTCAAGCTTCCATGAGGAGAACCATCTACTGAGAAGCCCGAGATGAAGCCGCTTTCCACTGCCCCTTCCAACATTCTGCTCAAGACATCCATAACAAGATGATACAAGCTAAGACCAAACCGTAACTAAACCCAACAAGAGGGCACACCAAACATATGAATATATTCAACAAGATGATACAAGCTAGATATGTCCAGAAAACTAGAGGGGCACAACAGAAATTCTTTTTATTAATGGACCCTGAAAGAGTCTATACACTACGTTCCTCCTTGGTCGTCACCCCGTAGAGAATGCAAAAGGCTCGTGCATATCAGTAAATATTTGGCAGCTTGAATTAATGAATTTGATAACATCAATCATATCAAGGGTTGACTGAGGCATAATTCATGACCTCTTCTACCAGTTAGATGCACAATACTGGCAAAATCAAATAGGTTTATCCTACAACTTCGGTCACTTTTTAGTGCTGCTTTCATTCTAGAATAAGAGCAGCTTATGGTATACAGCCACCTCCCCATCCAATCCAAAAAGCCACAAACAGCATTTACTTTGAACGAAGTTCCCACTTCTCCTCCAAACCAGCATCTCTAACACAGAAACATAAAAGTAGGAACTTTGCTCCTATTGAATCATGCCGTCCAATCTTTTATTAAATAACCAAGAATTTGGTGATTTAAGTTTATTATAATTTAAAAGGTCATGTCAGAAAATATTGGACAATTTAAAATGCTAAAAGTCTGGAATACTTTGCGTTCTTTCCTCTCTAACACTTTATCTTCTTTCCTCTAACACTTTGTCTTCTTTCGTATATATATTATTTATTACATTTATAACTGAATAATGTTACATTCAGAAAACTCCACAATCATATTAGAAACAAAACTTGAAGTTAACAATTTTTCCATGCATAGCATAGGTGCGCAACTAGATTTTTGTAATTAGAATGACAAAATTGACTTGACAACCTAATAGCCACTGTAACAAAAACAGCGGCATAAACTCATTATACAAATTGGCTAATAGACAGAAAAACCGCTTGTAAAACCAAAGCTAAGACCAAACCGTAACTAAACCCAAAGCTTCTCGTGAGATGAACCTCATAGGTACACGTCTTGGCTCAAACAGATAATATTTGAGGGCCCACATATATAAAGCAGCTAAACCTTAATCCTAATTAACTGAGGTCCACTCTATGAATCTTTTTCGGCCACTCGACCCTATCTAGGGTCATGTCCCCTTTCAACTTTCCAACAACCATACGCTCATATATGTGGGCCACATATAGCCACCGTCCTACACCGTTAATTGAGCTTAGTTGTGGGTTGATGTACTATATGGAACCCTACACTCATTAGTGGTTCACCTCTCCCCAAAACCACAATTGCTATGCAAATTGGGGACTTCTTGTCCAAGGACTTCCCTATACAGTAGAAAGTTGTACCAACTTCACTATATAATCTTATGATTGTTTTCAAAATGCAGCAGTAGTTCAGTGCATACATAGCAACAATGCTTACAATATTGGTGTGCATACACCCACAACCATCCATAGTATCTGTGTCTCCAGAAACTGATAGTTTACTCACAATATCTAACGACTATCTACAAGCAGACAAATATAGAATGCTATCAACCAGGCAAATCATTAAAAATGTGAATAATATCTTTCCATCCTTACCTTCTTGCACAATAACTCTATTTGCACAGACACATGTTTGTCCACTATTACGAAACTTTGCTGCAAGCTGCAACAACATGCATTGCTCAATTAACAACCCTCAAAATAATCAATCCTACAAAGAATGTAAAAAGTAAAGGATAAACACCATCGAACAGAAAAATGATATCAACTACCTATCCGTGTTTAAAGGAATAGAACAAGAATTGTTGAGTCACCAAAAAGACCCAGGGGGCTGAGTGCATGGTAAAAAAGATCTAACCTTGAGCTTCTACCTTTTGGATGGGAACCAATAGATTTTATGCTAGCCCCCTCTCAATCTAAGAGAGACAAAAGTATAAAGAACAAAGAAAATAACACCATCACCCTCTCGTTCTGATCTAATAAAGTTCTTACTTAATTGCCCATCTTCAGGTAAAGTTTTTTCTTCTACAAAAAGCATAGGTTAACATTGATAGAAGAGCCCTTAACACTTGATGCCAATCACAAGTCCATTTGATGCCAAGCACATGTCCTCAATAGCCGCCCCCCAACTCAAGAAACAACCACCCAAAACATAGAATGGTGCTCACTAAGAACATTTGGACCTAATCAGGTCCAGCCCTCTTTCCTTATTCATATCCATCTTCTAAAATCCAGCTCTCCGATCATCAGGCAATATGTGTAAACTATCCTCACCTCAAACTCACATCAAACCTCTGGGACCAACATATTGGTCTAGTTAAAAGAACAACCATGTCCAAACCAAGTAATAACAGTCCAAACGCCAAACGGTTTTAGTCACTTGCATAAATTCAATTCAACACTTGTCAAAATAGCTGACAAAAACTCTGGAATTAAAGGGAATAGCATTTTTACCTTGTTCTAGGCTATCTGAACCTAGAGGGAACTAACTCTATAGCGAGTTGAACAGGATCTGCTGATCGGAACCATATAAAAGATGACCCAAATAGGAGGTTTCAGGTAATGGGATGTGGGTCTGAGAGGCTAGTGGGAAAAGTGGATAGAAATCTTGTCAGGGTCAACTGAAGAGAAAACAATCGAGAGAGACAATCAGCAGGACAAAAGAAGGGGCTACAACAGACAAAAAGGGGATATACCTCAATAATCTTTGTTTTTTTAATCAATATACTTCAATAATGTTCCCAGGAATAACCCAATGAACCCCAAACAACGTAAATATAAAGGGCATAACAGCCTTGCAATACGGAATAAAAAAAGAGTAAATGATCCATCCATTCACCACTAGCCTATATTAAAAATGCCAATTCACCATAAAAATACCTCTTTTAATGCATCAAAGTTAAATGCAGATATAAATTGATGTCAAATTTTCATTAAAAAAAAAATTTTGTGCTCACTCCAAATCCATGTGGACTCATGTAATAGCTAAGAGGGAAGCAACACCATTACAACCAGCACATAAGGAAAAACACACTAACTTACAGTTCCTTTTACTGCTACATCCAGGTCTGCATCATCAAAGATTATGCAGGGCGCATTGCCACCGAGTTCAAGAGAAACCTACAAAATTCAAGAACAAGGGAAATTAGCCACATGACGACTCCTTGAGTATTCAATTTTGTCACCACATGTACTCATTTCATTTCCTATTCATACCCTTTTAACAGTTACAGCAGCACCAGCCATCAGCTTCTTTCCAACTGCTGTTGAACCTGTGAATGTGATCTTTCTTACCTGAATAAGTTTAATCAAACAAGAGCACGTAATGTTATGTCGCTTTGATAACCAATTATCTCTACGTGGATATCATGATATCACATGGAGAGAAGATTACGGTATATATTAAAGGTAGAAAAAACCTGTGTACTTGCAAGTAAAGAATCCCCAATTTCAGGAGCATTTCCCATAACCACATTGACGACACCCTAAACAATTAAGAACAAGTAAACATTAGAAACAAATGAAGTAACAAATAAATCACCAGCATAGTCAACTAAAGAAGAAACAATAGGCTAAGCAATGTTCTAGAAACAATGGCAGCCCATTGGCTAAGTTAGCCGAACCCAATGTGAATCATCATTAGGAAAGTCAATTTCTGGAATTTCAATTGTGGGGTTTGGATAAAGGCTGGTAAGTCACAGGCCAATGCCTCGGCAACCTGAGTCTGACCTACAGTTCTAATTAGTAACTCCTTAATATTTTAAATTAGTTAGTCCTTGATGTTGATTTTAAGGCATTGGAATAATGTCCTTTAGGATAAGTTAATCTTCGGAAACCATCTTGGAGTAAGTAGAGTGAGACTTTTTGTATTAAAGAAACATTTGAAAACACTTTGAATCATAGCAACCTGAACCAAACCAATCCGTGTTTCCATACATATACGTGTACACACACACACACACATGCAGATAAATTATCAAAATTACCGGTGGAATTCCAGCCTGAAGAGCAAGCTCAGCTGCTGCTAAAGCTGTGAGGGGTGTAAGTTCAGAGGGTTTTATGACAACAGTACAGCCACATGCAAGTGCAGGACCAACCTGATGTAAGCAACACACAGAACATATGATTTCAAAAATAAATTAACTTATTAAAAAAGTCATCTGCTCCTAAAAATACCAAACAAAAGATACGCCAGAGGATATTAGACTTTACTGATCCTAAATTAAGCAGACCTTCCGAGTAATCATAGCCAAGGGGAAGTTCCAGGGTGTAATCGCACCTACCACACCTACAGGCTGCAAAATAAAATTTACAAGAGTGCATATAGAATATAGTCTCAAATGAGAATATAACAATTGGTATATTCGTGAAAGCAACATCAAGAAATCTCTACATAAAATATATGCCAAAACCATCTATCAAAAGCTACAATCATTTGCTTTTTTCATATCATGTTTATGCTTTCATGGCTGATGGAGGGTAATTATTTCATACAATAACTCCTCACTATCCTAAGAGGTCTTAAAAGAGTGGAAGGGATACACTACTAAAACAGAGAAGGCACTGTCAACTGAATGGAAAACAGGGATACTAGACATGGACTCTCAGGTAATTCTGCATAGAAGCTTCAGCCTTACATCTGAGATAGATCCAATCCCTAACAGTCATGTCATATCCTTACTTTTCCCTTTTTCAGATAGAAATTACACTTTGTACCCTCAAACAAACACTCATTTTGTAATGTGATCAATGAACTACCACTGAGTCACATTGCCCCATCAAACTTACATTTTATCTCAAATTGCATCCTCCGCCAGTCAAAAGCATTACAAAGGATGGAAGTGCCATTTTTGGATGTAAAATGAAGAAAATGCACTTACATTACATTGTGCAATAATAAGTGGAGTAGCATAATACTTCCATTTTAAGTGGGGCATTTCGTCCATTTTGACATTCAGAAAATTACACTTCCATCCATTTTATCGCCAAACAACTAACAGGGTGAAATTTGAAACGAAATGGAAGTGTAATAGTGCAATATGAAAAAGGTAGTTTACTGGCCATATTGCAAAATGAGTGTTAGTTTGAAGGTGCAAAATATAATTTCCCCATTCTTTCAATGTTACCATTTGAACAACTCCTTTTTTTTCGTAAGTAATATTTAGACATCTCCTTTTTTTTAACACCATTTTTAAATAAGTTAAACTCAAGCAAGGAACAGTCGTTATATGTATAACCAAACTTTGACTAGTACAAAAAGTATTTATCTTATAAAGGATAATAATAAACAAAACATCAAAGGAAGGAATAAGATCACCTGCTTTAAAACAAACAACCGACGATCAGCTAGAGTAGATGGAATTATATCACCATATACACGTTTGGCCTCCTCTGCAGAGAACTCGATAAAACCAGCCCCATAGCTAACCTATAAACTGAGTCTATCATATAACATGTTGCAAATAATTGATAACTTATGCAGCCAAAAAAATAGTCCATGAGGAAAACATGAAGATACAATTCGAAAGGTCAGTGCTCAAAGATATGAAAGCAAAAGCTTCACTGAGATACCTCGCCCAGGGCTTCCTTTAAAGGTTTTCCTTGCTCTAAGGTTATAAGTTGTCCAAGCTCTTCTTTGTGAGCAATTAGCAGATCATACCTTCAAATTAATTTGGAACAAACTAATATGAAAATTTAGAAGAGAACAAAGTCTTCTGGCCAGCCTTGTTGGACAGGATTGAAGTACAAGAACTTGAATAATCGCTACAGAACCAGATGTATAAGATTGACCGTATAGGCAACATACCATTTCCTTAGAAATCTGCTCCTTTCAGTGGCAGTAAGTTTTCTCCAAGCTACACAGATATAGATGTAAATAGGTACATTTTTTAATAAATAACAACTTATTTTCCCAACATGGTCAAAAATATCCAGAATAAGCTGAGTCTGTTAGATTTTACATATAACAAATTACACATAACACTGCAACACAGCATTTAAAAATCCGTCTGCACACAACACAAACCCACACAAGTCATTATTCCATCATCTAATATGAACCCATCCAGTTGATATCAACTCTAACATAGGAGAATGTTAAAATCACATTATTATCACCACCAATTCTCATAATATACAAACACAAAGATGCAGGAAAATGTTTTGAAACAATTGTGCTTCAGGAAACAAGGACAAGGATCAAAGTCAATCAAAAGAAGCTCCGATCTTTACATTCTAAGTATTAGATATCCTCATGACACCCCACTTTTTTTTGGGTATGGTCAATCAGGCTATCTATTGGGAGATTGCTCTCAGTAAGATATATCGAGAGACAGGAAAATTGGTTTCTTTCGGTTAGCTACCTCGAAGTGGTTATGCCTTTATGGGGTTCTTCAAAGATTTTCCACTTCATCACCAAATTATTTTGGAAATTCTTTCACTGTGATTTATTCAAACACCTATTTACCCTGTTAGGTGTATTTGGAATCCACAATTAGGGTTTTTCACAAGCAATGATGATTTTTTTTTTTATCGGTTTTTCACAAGCAATGATGATGGGATTATTATTTCTTGCACTTTGTTTGCCGACAACAAATTGATGTTCTGCAATCCAATGCTAAGGAGTTGACAAGTATTCTTGGTTGTAGGGCCTTGTCATCACCATTGAAATATCTAGTGCTTCTTTAAGAGCTCCCTTCAAGGCAAAAATTTATTTATTTTATAAGTAAAATAGAAAAAGCTAACAAGGCAAAAATTTATTTGGGATGCTATTATTGAGAAGACTGAGAGTGAATCAGCTAGTCGGAAGCATATGTGGCCAGATCACATCAAATAAGATAACTTTGTCCAAATTCCTCAAAACTTTATCTTTGGGTGGCTACTTATATTTTTGCTGATGTAACTAATATGTTTAGGTGCATCTCTTGTAGCTTCTTGTATACTTGGTTTGCTCTTTTTATTTTGAATAAAATCTTAATTACTTATAAAAAGAATATAAATTGTCTCAGATTCAACTCCAACCCATTCATTGATTACAAACAAATTACTAATATAATTTTGAAGACCAAGTGACCAACAACCAATTTATGATCTTCTTGTTTTTCATTTATATGTAGTTTAGTCAGAATCTCATAGTCATTCCAAACCAACATTTAGGTCAACATATGGGTTAAAATTCTTCTTTCTAAGTCACTGATAAATAATTAATTGAGGATGGGTGAAGTGCTGCTTCTGCTTTTGGATTGGGCTTAGAACATTTCACATTGAAGATAAATCATCCCCCTATCTTCTAAAAACCACCCATGCAGAGACATGATGGGCATGAAGCAGCTGCAAAAGCATCCTGACTGATGCCATATGACTGTGAAGTTTTCTTTTAAAACCTATTTCCACTAGATACCTTGAACATGATGCACAAGTATGCCAAACTCAGGAATATAATATAATCAATGCATATCAGTTTAAAGTTCCATACGATTAAATGCATCAAAGGCTGAAGATATCGCATCATTCGTCTCCCTCCCACCCATGCATGGAACATCTGTTATAACTTCACCAGTTGCTGGATTGTAAACCTACCAAGACATGGAATGTGTGTGATGTTCATTAATAAATTGGCACCTTTGAAGCAAACCAGAGAAAATAACAATTATCTGGACAAAAAGGAAAAGAAGAAGCAAAGAGTAGCTATGATAAATCACTATCTTGATCTGTACCGCTTGAGAGTGCTCACTTCTGATCTAACCCCTGTATAAAGCCATCTTGAATTCTTTTGGTTACTAACCCCATAATACAAGGGAGATTCAACAACAACAAGACTGCCAGCGTATTAAGGATTTGAAGGATCTTCAAGGGAAACTGAAGATGGAGAAGAAGAAAACAAGGACGAACTATTTAAGATTGCTCTCATACTGTACCAAAAACAAGACAGCCAGTTGCAGAGGAAAATAGAAAGAGAATTTGCTTAAGAATTTTCCTTATATTGATTTATTACTTTTTGCACAAAACCTTTATATAAATACATATGTCTATGATGATAAAATTTATCCATTTGAGCTTTAAGGTATAATTGTAGAGGCATTGTACTCGGAATAAAAATCCAATACCTTAAATATCCAGGAATAACAATTGCCATGAGTATCCAGAAAATGAATATTTATAAACCCACCAAATATTTTGGAGGTTGGAGATACTAACATACAAACAAACAGCTAGTACAAAAGAAAAATCACAAAAGAAAAAACAAATCCGGTGTTCTTGGTCGTTGCAAGAAAGAAAGAGAAATCGAAGTAGGCATCGAGCTGTTGCTATGTTAATTAAAACCAAAACACCACCGAATTTCCCCCTTGTGTGCTAGAGGTGGCGGCACACAATCTGCACATACTCCTAAGCTCACTACAATGATTAATGCATTCAATAAGAACCAAACATGTTCAGTTTCTGGCAGACCTTGATGGTCTTCTTGTCATATGCATCAACCCATTTCCCTCCAATCAGCCCCTGGCTCCGCAATAATCCGGAACTACTGAGCCGAGAAGCAACACTCTGCGCCTCCGTGCTCATCTGACATAAAAACTTTGTCATTATTAACGTATCTGAAAATTATACCGATGACTTGATGACAAAATATGTAAAATGTACAAAATTCCAGACAAAAACAAGATGAATCGGAGCAAAAGCGATTAGAGCTGACATCATTTCGTCGTATTTTTGCAGCCAAATTGCGGAAAGCAGTACTAAAATTTCATGCCACGACATGCATACTTCCATTCACACACATATATGGACATATACACCATACAGGGATACCGATAGATAGAGAAGGGTATGGTGGCTTGCCTGGCGAGTAAGGTGAGGAGCGGATGATGCGCGCGCGGAAACGAAAGACTTGGGACGCGATATAAGGTTGGTCAATCGGCCTGCCATCATGCTTATAGGTGCAGCTTTCAATATCCTCATCTCTCGATTCGCCTTCTTCCTGAGTTTTTCTCCCTCTCCGACGATTCCCTCTCTCTCTGTCTCTCTCAAAGTGAGTTGAGCTACTCGCGGCCTCGCTGCTGTCAATGTCAGGAAGGAGATCTCCATGTAGCTAAAGAAAAATCTAACTGCAAATATAAATGTATATTAATATATATATTAATTTAATTTAATTGGTTAAAAACAATTTAATTATATATATAATTACGCATTAATATATATACTAATCTAATATAATTAATTAAAAAATAGATTTTATTAAAAGTAATACTAATTTAAATTTTAAATATAAAGAAATCTATATTAATATGTAGATTAGTACGCGACTTTATTTGTATTTAATAAAACTCAAAAATAAATTTTATTAAAAATAATATTAATTTAAATTTTAAATATAAAAAAATTAATATTAATACAAAAATTAATAAGCAACTGGAAAAATATAATTGCAAGCACAATTGTGTACTAATCTGTGCACTAATGTGATGTGATTGGTCAAAAAGTAAATTTTATTAAAAACAATATTAATTTAAATTTTAAGTATGAATAAATCAATATTGGTACACAGATTAGTGCGCAACTGTGCTTGTATGTAGCAAAACTCTGAAATGGAATATTTACCATCAATCCTATTACGTAGAAACGATGTTGCGCACGAAATTGTGCATGTCGCTGACGTACGGCGCTTTAAAAAAAAAAGAATTTTGCTACATACAAACACATTTGCGTACTAATCTGTATACCAATACTGATTTATTCATACTTAAAATTTAAATTAACATTATTTTTAATAAAATCTACTTTTTGACCAATCACATCATATTGGTACATAGATTAGTGCATAATTGTGCTTGCAACTATATTTTTCAAAAAAAAAATATTAGAAGAAGAAATGCAGGACGAAGAAGACAGCAGAATTCCGTTCGATTTCTCCATTTTCAGATCTGATTTTCACACCCCAAATACCTGCAAGACTCCCAATTACCTACAATAAAAGAAAATATATACACGTTTAAGGCATGTAGTCATGAAGAACTACGGAAAAGAAGTATATATATATCCTATAGAAAAAGCAATATTTGCATCTATAACTTTCAAAGTAACCTGATCCTAGCTTTTTTTCACAACAGGCTCTGAAATAAATCAAATCATCTTGAAGCTTTGCATGTTTAACATGATGCAAGGAAATGTATCATCAAGAAGCTGGGTACAAGCGGCAGCCATCACGCACTTATATCTCAGCTTCTTATTTAGAATTTTCTTGTCGTGATTCGGCTTCTATTACAGATACACAGTCTACCACTCAAGCCTGAGATCACTCCACATACCATATTAAGCATTAACGGCTACAACACCTCAACTACAGCTCATAATAGCATGATTTTCTCCTAGATTATTGTGATTAGTTTTTCATGTTTTTTTGTATATATTTACCCCAATGTACAGAACATATTGTAAGAAGTGATTTCATTTTCAATAATCATTTCAATATTCATCATGTTATTAGAGAATTCCCTTGTGTTCTTTCTCTGTTTCTACTCTTGAAAAACAGAGCATCATTTTGCTATCTTTCAGCATCCAAATTCGGTAGATTGTATATCTGTAATAGCTTCAGGCAAGCTCTTTTAACCCATATGACATACATAAGAAAAACGGAAGTTACACGTTGGCTGTACAGGAGCATAGAAAGCTGAGTTCAAGGCCATGTGAAGCATCAAATAGCAATCTTCTCCATATGCAGGGACATCCTCCGTAATATTTAAATGGATGGTGCAGCAATTCTCAACAAGGGATTTTGACAGGAGACCCTTCTTTTCCTAACCATGACATGGAAAGCAACAGAGAAGCAAACATCTATAGAGGCATGAGATCACTGTATCCCACTATCCCTGGGGGTGAGAAATACCATCATCTGCACTCCTCCGCCACCGTTTTCATTCGATGATTTCAACGACGAAATTTCTCCTCTCCCGCAGTGGCGGAGCCAGAATTTTATTTCAGTGGGGCCAAATACAATTATAACAATATACATAAAATATTTTTTATTTTATTTTTATATAATTTTTTTTATGATATATAATAATTTGATAGGAAAATTTATAATATAAATAAAATATATTTAATATAACTTATGTATTAAAAAAATATTTGATATGTCAATAAAAATATATTATTAAAATAATATAAAGACATTCATACAAATATATTAAACAAAAAAAATTATCAAGTATTGAATCTAAATCTAAATTTTTAACTATTTCTCTTTCAATATAGACAATGGAATAAAGTTAGAAATACTACTAGTTATAATTAAAAAATTTTTATTTATAATAAAAATTATATATTTTATTTTATATGAAATGTGTTTTATTTATTTCATTTTTATATAGATTAAATTTTATAGAGGGGCCAAAATAATTTTTAGAGGGGGGGCCAACACATAATAGATGAATATTATTTATTAAATAAAAAAAATTAACACATATATTATTTTTTTTTGTCAAATTGTAAGGGGGGCCAAGGCCCCCCCCGCCCCAACGTGGCTCTGCCACTGCTCTCCCGCCTCTCCATTTCTCCTGCCCAGACGCATCCCATTTTTCGCAAAAAATACAAAAAATCAATCATTTTTAAATGAAAATGCTGTTACCCTGCCTAAGACCGTTCATGTATTTATTTTTTTAAATTTTTTAATTTTAATAATTAAACAAGTGACTAAAAGTATTGAGTATTTTTTATTTTTAAAAATATTTAAATATGTAAAACGAATATGAAAATAAAAAAATAAATTTGTGTTAGGCGCGCCACAGCGGTCATTGCTGGGCGGCAGCCTAGTATCACTCTTTCTAAATTAATTAGTCTGGTTTAATTACACAAAACCAAACTATCTTATTTCATCTTATCTTATATAATCATTATAATTTTTTTAAATTTTTACATAAAATATTATAAATAATTCAATTTTTTAAAACTAGCAGAATATAATTAATATTAAAAAATTATATTATAATAATATTTTATTCAACTTTCAATAAAATATCTCATCTCATCTCATCTGAACTGTGTAACCAAACAAAGAGATTGAAAAAATAAATGGTATTGAAAACTTTTAGGGTGTTTCATTGATATAAAGAGATTTTATAAATAAATAAATAAATAAAAACTCACAAACTAGCGGACTTCATATAATATATCATATCTATTTAATAATAAAAAGTAATTTTATAATATAACATATTACATCAAATCACGTCAGTTTATAAATTTACTTTTATAAAATTATTTTGTAGCCAAAGCATTTACCTAGATTATTTACCCTTTTATCGTAAACTACCACCAATCAAGCTCTCAAAACATAGGCATGGAATAGAACGAAGTTAAAAATGTATATAGGGGATCAACAAGTCCTCCTCTACTCTCAAGAGTAAGGTGTGACTTTCTTTGCTATGGTAAGGTTTATGAGTCTTTCATATTCCAATTCTGTAGAGTGTTAGTATGTTAGTATGGTTAATGATAACCTTTTCAAACTCTAGGAATGTCTCAAACTTATGAGGAGGAAGAGCAAGTGTTTCAATTATCGGAAGAAATTGTTATTGAATCAAAAGTCAAAGGGAAACAATGCCTTTCGGCACTGATCATAGCAGACATAGGGGTGAACAACGAGGGGAAAAAAATGTCACAAAGTGTGGAAACCAAAAGGATGGAAAACATTCAAATAAGGGAGAATATGTATCTTATAGAATTTCAAATGGAGTTTGATAAAGAGAAAATCATGTTTGGAAGGCCCTAGTCATTTGATAGGTCCCTGGTTGCTATCTAGGAATTTGAAGGCAGTACTTCGAGTGCTTTTATATTCTCACAATAACCTTTCTAAGTTCAGCTCCCTAATTTACCATTAGCAGGTATGTCAAAGGAAGTTGGTAAGCAAATAGGGTATGTCATTGGTAATGTTTTGATGGTAGATATGGATAGATAAGGACTAGGATGGGGCAGATTTCTTAGAGATAGAATTGATCTTGACATAACCAAACAACTTGATCAAGGAAGGTGGCTAGATGTTGGAGGAAAACAGATGTGGATTGCTTTCAAGTAGAGAAAATTGCAGAGCTTTTGCTTCCAACGTGGAGTCTTGAAGCACAAGGGAAGAGGCTGCTCTTGGCAAAAACAAGGCAAGCAGTTCTCAAAAGGATCGCATATGCAGTATGGGCCTTGGCTCCGAGCACAGCCAACTAGATCCAATGCATATGGAACCAAAAAAAAGTGGAGGTAGGTCGGAAGTAGCCTAACCAAACAATCGGTGGCACAAATGGTAATAGCTCTAAGAAGGAAAGTCATTCTCAACCTGCTACCATCGAGCCAATGCTTGTGGACCCTTTAGCAGGTAAAGATTTTCCTGCTAGTGTGGATTTCGAGTCTTCTAATATAGGCCATAATACTAATACCCTTTTAAAAAAATTCTCCACATGTTCGGTGCATAGTCAACACCAAAGAAGTTTCTTTGTCCCTTAATAATTGTGTTGATGTGTCAAAACAGAAAACTAGCTGGAAGAGACGAGCTAGAGATGTTTCTTTGTTTAAACATGTTGCTACTATGATTAATAATGGGAGCAATAAGAAAATAAATCCTGGAGTAGTGGTGGAGGAGCTACTAGCTACACCATTTATTAAAAGGCCAAAAAAAAAAAAACCTCATTCTTGCAAGGAGTTTAACTCAAGAGGTAAGGGTGGAGGTTGTTATGTAGCACTACCAACAGTAATGAATTGTCTCAGCTGGAATTGTCAAAGACTTAGTAACCCTCAAACAATTCGAGAACTTCACTATTTGGTTAGCATAAAGAGCCCAAACTTTGTTTTCCTCATAGAAACAAAGTGCAACAAGTGGAAGGTTGAGAAAGTAAGGAACTAATTGGTTTTTTATAGGCGTTTTGTAGTGGTCAGTATACGGTGGAGTGGAGGCCTAACCTTCTATTGGAATGATCAAATGGAAGTTGAACTTGAATCTTACACTCAAATGCACATTTCACTCAAGATTACACAAGCAGCAAATGGCTCTAAACAGGTTTTTACAGCAACCTTTTGACAAAAAAAGGAATGATAGTTAAAGGTTATTGAGAGAATTAAAGTCTTCTGAGAACATGGCTTGGCTTTGAATAAGAGACTTCAATGAATTCCTCCACTAACTTGAAAAAGCTGGAGCTACTCTAAGACCTTATAAGCAGATGGAAGAATTCAGAGAAGCCATTGAAAATATTGGCTTAAGTGATTTGGGCTACCAAAGATCACGATTTACTTGGAGTAACAATAGATAAGGGAGGGACTTCACTAAAGAATGATTGGATCGAGCATTGTGCAACTCTGCATGGTACAATCTATATGCCAAAACCAGTGTTAGCATACTTGCTGCACAAAGCTCAAATCATTGCCCCTATACTAATTAATATAGTGAATTTGATGGATGAA
This sequence comes from Carya cathayensis, assembly GCA_011037825.1. Lineage (NCBI taxonomy): Eukaryota > Viridiplantae > Streptophyta > Magnoliopsida > Fagales > Juglandaceae > Carya > Carya cathayensis. The sequence goes on along the minus strand of QGSO01000334.1, from coordinate 768,062 downwards.
GAAAGATGAGGAAGTCATTCAAGTATGAAGCTAAATGGGCTAGAAGGGAAGACTGCAATGATCTTATTAGGGAAGCCTGGACTCATACCCGAACTTCTTTAAACATTATGAAAGAAACCAATGATGGCCTAAAAAGATACAAAGAAACTCTAATACTAAGCTCTATCATATTAAACAATTACAAGAGACAAACAAGGGTGAACACACACTAAGAATCAATGTTTTGATGAAAGAGGTAGATAGCCTACTTGAAGAAGAAGATTTAAAATGGAAACAAAGTAAAAAACAAAGATTGCTTAAGGAGGGGGATAAGAATACTAAATTCTTTCATATATGTGCAAACCAGAGGAGAAAGACCAATACTATAAGCAGCATCTTAGATGGGGAAGAACACAAACACATGAGGAGATCTGCTCCGTGCTCCAATGCTATTTCCAAGATTTATTTTCATTCTTGCACCCTTCAAGGATAGAAGAATGCTTACAATCCTTAGCTCCCATTGTTACTAAGGAGATGAATGACAAACTTCTTCAAGATTGTACTGCCACAGAAGTTGAGGTTGTAGTATTTTAGATGAATCCATTAAGCTCACAAGGACCTGATGGCTTTCCAGTAGCCTTCTATCAAAATAATTGGTAACAGTGACACAAGATGTGTGTACAACAGTCATAGAAGCTTTCAAAATAGATTCTTGTGGCAATGATCTCAACGATACTCACATTAGCTTTAATCTCCAAGGTCACAAAACCAACCAAAGTTTATGAATTTAGGTCCATTAGTCTTTGCAATGTGATAAATGATATTTGTAGTTCTAAGGTATGCTAGTCCCGCACACAGTTACACTCCCTTTGAAAAAATGGATATATCTAGGATCCATATTAAAAAATCATTTTTTTAATGGAGGACCTCACTTTTTTCAAAAGAAGTATGTGAGACTTGCACACCATATGATTGTATCTAGCATTACTCTTGCAATGTGTTATACAAGATGATCGTCAAAGTGTTAGTGAACAGGTTGAGATCCATTGTTCTAGTTCTTATATCCCCTACTTAAAGTGCTTAATTTTGTATCTAGAAGATTCATCGCAGACAATGTCATTGTGGCCTATGAGTCTATGCATGCCATGAAAAGTCAAATGCAAAAGAAGGCTAGATTTATGTCTTTGAAGCTAGATATGAGCAAGGCTTATGATAGAATAGAGTAACCTTTTTTAGAAGTTATTATGGAAAAGATGGGGTTTGCTAGTAGGTAGATTGAGCTCATTATGAGATGTGTTTCCACAATCTCTTATTCTTTGATCATAAATGCGACCTCCCACAAGAAATTCAAACTTTCAAGAGGCATAAGACATGGTGACCCCCTATCATCCTATCTTTTCATATTTTGCTTTGAAGCCCTTACTAATCTTCTCAATCAAGCTGAAGTTGTACGTTAGTTAGCTGGTGTTTCCTTGGCTAGGGGTTAGATTCACGTAAACTATCTATTTTTTATATATGTTAGCCTACTATTTTGCAAGGCTAACTCACTAGAATAGGGTAAATTGTTAAAGTTATTGGAGACTTATGAGCAGGCTTTATGTTAAAGGCTAAATAAGGATAAAAGTTCTGTATTTTTTAGCAGAAATACTAAGGAAGAAACAAAATAAATAATCACAAGGATAGCTGGTATCAAGTCAACACAATCCTATGAGAAATACCTTAGATTATCAGCCCTTTGGAGAAAAGCTCATTCAATAGCATTTTGAATAAAATGAGAAAATGATTTTTAATTGGAAGATGAAGTTCCCCTCAAAAGCTGGAAAGAAAATTTTGCTAAAGTTAGTGATACAAGCAATTCCCATAAAGATATTAAAAAAAAAAAAGGATTCAACGGGTCCTATGGCACCAAATGGGTAAGGCCAAATTTGTTGGGGGGGGGGGGGGCTAGACTTTAGAGGGTTGGAAATTTTCAACTTGGCAATGCTGGCCAAACAATACTGGAGATTGGTGTAGAACACTCACGCATTAGCCACAAAAGTACTTCCTCTCAAGTATTATCCAAAGGGGGACTTCCATCAAGCTAAGTCGGGCAGGAGTCCATCATTTATTTGGAGAAGATTTATGGCAGCAAAACCACTTCTTGAAGAATGGCTCAGGCAAGCATGGGGGTTACCCACGGTTGCCCTTCTCTTTCCATGCTTGGCCATGGTCAGGAATATATCGTCGAGTTCACTAACAATCGTGAATCCTTAGACGAAAAGCATAGGCAAAGCAAAATAGGATATGCAAATGGGAAAATCACAAAAAAATAATCAGATACGAACAACGTGAAAAGCGGTTGACAACAAACAATCTCAGAAACGGTTAAATTCATCAGGTTTGTCTCTCCCAAACTTAATATTTTAATTTTATTTACACTAACAAATTTGGTTTTTAGATATTTACCCGCAAAACTAATCAAGGTTTCACAAGAAGCCCAGTAGCTACGTGTCCTAGGAATATACTTTACTAGAAAGCACCCGCGAGGCATGGAACACCAACTACAAAGTCCATCTCGGGCATTTCAATTTGTCTTCAATTGGATAGACCGTTCGATATAACAGGCATGCCGAGCCTTCATGAATGCCAGAGCATGGCTGCCCGCGGGCATCATCTGTGTGTCACTAGCCTTCCTCCGCACTCTAGCAGAATGACTCAAGTTTACAAATCTCAAACTTGTAATTTATCTTACACTAACCTATTTGGTTTTTCGTGAAAACCTATGTGGCTCAACCTCTTACCAAAATAATGCGGTTGAGCATCCCCCCAAACACCGATGACGAATCCAAACTATCAGGGACAAAATGGATGCGCAGGTCAAAAGAACTTACGACCTTGCAAACACCAATGATGAGTCCAAACTTGCGATGACCAAATAGGCGCGGAGATCAAAAGATCTCGTGACCCTTTAAACACTAATGACGAGTCCAAACTCACGTGACCAAATGGGCGTGGAGGTCAAAAGACTCTGTGACCTCCTAAACACTAGTGACGAGTCCAAAAATTAGTAGTGACCAAATGAGAGCGCAAATCAAAAGACCCCGTAACCCTCGCCATTAAAATAAGCGGTAAAGGTTAGGGACCACCCAACCCCACTCACACCTCCCCGAAAGTCAATAGGTGGGACAATTCATCAGACTATCCAACCTCCCAAGCACCCAACAGGTAGGCAGCTCTTCGGATTGCCCAACCCCTCTCACTTGGACAATAATACAAGCACAACATCTTCACCAGCAAACGCTGAGTGTTTACTCTCATGCCACAACTGCGGCCAGTGGGTTCCCTTTGGGAATGAGCCACAGAGCTCCTCAACCGCCTCGCACGGGTTTCCTTCAGGAACGAGTCGAGTTAGGAACAAGTCGACGAACTTCCTGACCACTTAAGCACTGTTACTACCAACAAACACCAACAACAAAATGAGAAAAACAACATCAATTTGAACCAAGGGCTAGAAACTCCACTACTACCAACAATAGCAAAACCTATTACATAAATACACACAAAAAAACAATCATAGAAATATGCACTATTTGCCAACAATAAACAGTCTCTTAGAAAAACATCCACACAAATAAACAAACTCAAAACTGAGCTCCACACTCACCCCTAACACAGTCGAGCACACCTCCCGTCCAAATCAAGCTCTGTGCTCGCAACTACTGTGGTTGAGTACATCTCTCGCCAAAGCCAAGTTCCACGCTTGCTACTACCATAGTCGAGTACATCACCTGCCAAAACCGAGCTCCACGCTTGCAACTACCATGGTCGAGTACATCTCCCACCTAAGTAGAGATCTACGCTCAAACCTAATATAGTTGAGTACATCTCCCGCCAAAGTAAAGCTCCATGCTTACACCTAATGCGGTCAACTACATCACCACCTATATCTCCAAGCTAGGCTCTTCATTGCTTAGCATAAGAAAAACAAGAAAACGAGGGACCAATTTTCAAAATTTATTCTGTAGATTATAGACTTGAAGATTCTCGATGCCTTATTGTTGAGAAAATTGGCTTTAAGAATCACGAGCATCTGTAGGGGTCAAATTAGCAGCCTATAATTTAGTCTCGATATAAAGCCAAAAATAAAGCTAAGAAATAAGGCTAAGAAGAGATAAAAAATGACACTCAGACTTCTAAAGGGAAAGAAACTTAGACTCTTAAAAAGAAAGAGACTCGGACTTCTAAAAGGAAAAAGTTTCACAAGGCAAGTTGGGCCCAGTCACTCAAAGGAAATAAACCTCTATATAAGGAAGATATCTCCACAAGTCTCCATAGACTCTATACAAGCTCTCTCGACAAGATCTTTTCATAGGCTTTCAAGAGAAGCTCCCTACGCCAAACTCCACCATAACTTCTCTGCGCTTAGACTAAGGGAAATGCTTGCAGCTAGTTGGGTGTTACACCCATTTTTACACTAATGAATGAGAAGCTACCATGTATGAATTTCAGCAAAATAGACAATAGGCTCGCATGTAACTGATCACTTTTTGTATTCTCTGTGTGCCCGATCTCTTCCCCTTTCTGTGTGTGTGTGTGTGTGTAAAACAAAAACTTCCTTCGGCCTGTCTTCTCCTCCCTCACCTTCATCGGCCTCAAAACCAGTAAATCATCGACCTACTCCAATACCATCCCTTTGAAACCCCCCTTTCTCCCTCCCTCTCCTCGATTGTTGCCCCCTCAACCAAACTCTATGGCGATACTTTGCTTGAAAAAATTTGTAGCTCTCTCTAAGGTTAGAAACAAGCCCATTTTTCACTCTGATTTTGCTTGTTGCCTTTAATTTTTGTTTGGCTACTGAGAAAATGTGAGAAATCTTGAACATGATTTTGTTCTTTGCTATTTGTGTATGTGGAATGGACACTAGCCTGGTTTTAAGCTTTTCCCTTGTTTTAACCGTAGGCAGAGAGGCAGAGAGAAAGAGAGAGAAAAGAGCTCTGAGAGTGAGACGAAGAAGCAAAAAAAATCAACCCTTAATTCTCCCACCGATTCCTCTCATTTTACAGACATTTACTTCATACCCACAATAAAAATCGAAGAGATTAAATTACAAAAATGAAAAAAAGTAAAAAATGAAGAAAAACATACAAATCTCTAATCACCAAAAAAAAGAAATAGCAGAGGGAGAATAGAGGCAGAGACAAATGCATCCCAAAATAGCAGAGAAATCGACAAAAAATCAAAAAGTAAAAAACAGAGAACAAAAAACGACAATTTATTGATAATAGAACTACTTGGATGGCTGCCTCATATTTTGTCGCTTCCTCTTCAACCTCCTATGCATTTCTTCTTCCACTTGGCTCTGATGGTGATTGCGTGGCTATATTTGTTTGCCTCCTTGCTGGAGAGCTTTGGGGGAAAAGAGGGAAGAGGGAAGAGAGAAGGGGAAAGGGAGATGGGAGAATGAATGTCCACTGACCGTAAGTCCAGTATGTCTAACACGTGTTGCAGTTTTACTGGCAGGTGTAAAAAGGAAATGGACACCAGACCGGTTTCAAGCTTGTCCCTTAGACTAAATTTCTTGGCTATATTGTGAAATATTTGAGATCATGAGAGATTGTAACATCACCCAATATAGTGAATTTTGACCTCCAAACAACTCGTGGACGTAGCCATTATGCTGAACCACGTAAATTACTACATCTTTCTTTATTTATTCTTATTTTTTTTATGTGTTATTTTATTTTATGGATGAATACGAAGAGCACCGTATATACGCCCGAATCACGATTGTGGGCCTGTGATCATTTTTTTCCTTTCTTCCGGTCTGTTGTGCAATTTTAGGCATTAACAGGTATGTTTGATATTTGAAGTATCTTAAAATTTTGTAAATAATAACAAAATTATTTGAGCAAAGATATTCTATTAAGTTTTAGGAAATGAGGGAGAAAAGCTAATTAAAAACATTTTTTTAAATAAGTGTTGTATTGGAATTTGTGACAATGAATAAATAAAATTTAAAAATTGTTCTAATATAATTTTTATTTTGAAGTGTAAAAGTTGTATTATTTTTGTTTTTGAATAGTAGTTAGGTAATGATTAAATAAAAAGTTAAAAATTTGAAATTAAAAAGTGTTTTATATTTAAGTGATGTTTAGGCTAGGTTTGGATATAAAGATGATTTTAACTCATCTCATCTTATCATTACACTTTTTTCAAATTTTCATACAAAATATAATAAACAATTCAATTTTTTCAAATCTCAAAAAAATAATAATATGAAAAAAATAATATTCTAACAATATTTTATTTAATTTTTAACTTTTATTTAAAACTACTACATCTCATCTCACTATTCAAACATCACCTTAGAATAAAATTGTGAGAAGTCTTGAGAATTATATATTTGCCAAACATGGCAAATATGAAAGTATCTCAAAATCACTAAAATTTCTCGTAATTTCATTATCAAATATCAGATAAATCCAAAACACTTTGTAATTTTTAATTTTTAACTTTTTTTATCTATTTATTACCTAAACTAGGGCTGAAAACTGACAGGTCGGTTTCGGTTTAGGCAATAAACCGAAACCGACCGGCACTTCAAGAAGATGTGGGCTAAACCGGCCGAAACCGACCATGTATGGGGGAGAAAACCGGCCGTTTCCTTTGCCGGCCGGTCGCGGTCGGTTTCAGTTTGGACGGAGTCACGGAGGTAGGGGTTGATAAACACGGAAGCTTGGCCGCTTGAGGGAGTCATCGGTTGGTCTGCGGCGCCGTTGAACAGAGAGAGTCACGGAGAGAGAGAGAGAGAATCGCGGGGGGGGGGGGGGGGGGGGGG
>QGSO01000334.1:641792-761257 GCA_011037825.1 Carya cathayensis | reverse complement strand
GGGGGAATTGGGAATGGGATAACCCTAACCCATTCCCCCAAAACGACTCCGTTTCATATGAAACGGCGTCGTTTTATATGAGGTATATATAAAAAATATATATATATATATAACTTTGGTCGGTTTACTGGTTTTCTGTGTGGTCGAACCGGGACCAAGTCGACCGAAGTCGGTTTCCATTAATTTCTACCGCCGGCCGACCGGTTCTTCTCCGGTTTCGGCTGGTACCGGCGTTCGGCGGTCGGTTTTCGTCGGTGTAGGTCGGTTCTCCGGTTTTATGTACACCCCTAACCTAAACAAAAAATAATAATAATACAATTTTTACAAACTTCAAAACAAAACTCAAAAATCAATACGACTTTTACATACTTCAAATTAAATTATATTCATACAACTTTATAACTTTATTTATTCACTTTTACAAACTTCAATACAAATTTTATTTTAAAATATATTTGATTAAATTTTTTTCTCTCATTTTTCAAAATTCAATAAAACATTTTCATTCAAACCATTTCACTATTATTCAATATTTTAAGATACTTTGAGCATCAAACATGATCTTATAATTTTAAACTTCCTTAATTAGAGATACAGGTGCATGTGCAGGAAAAAAAGTTTGAGTTTTCCAGAAAATACTTATTCTTATTTACAATTCTTTTACAAAAACTTTATGTGCAATCATTTTTATGTATTCATTGCGTACTCTACTAATTTGATTGGTTACGTTATTTTGCTTTAATATAAAATAACTATTTTGACCAATCATATCAATGGAGTGCATAAATAATACGTAAAAATGATTGTATGTAACCTAACTCATTCTTTTAATCCCAAATATCCTTTAATAAAATCCAAGAAATCTCTAATTTCTTTTTCTTATCTTATTTTTTTGGATTTGTAAGCAGAATTTACTTTATGAATTAATTTACGGTACAAACTAATTCCATGTCATAATGAATTTAACACTTACCGGTATATTTTCTATTTCTTTCTTTTTCCCGCACCGCTTCAACATGTTTTCTTTTCTTTATCACATCATGTGATTCTTCAATACCCAAAGTTATTTAGAGAATCCAACAGTTCTCGTATTGCATAAATTCACACAATAGATTGAGATGAGAGAAAGAGTTATTCCTAGCTCACGATGGCACTTTGGGCCTCGACGATGCAATTAGAAGTCCACGAAAGTGGTTTAGGGCATTGGAACGGTGCTCGTATGTACATCTATAGCAGTAAAGAATAAAATAATACATGAAATGTAAATAAAGAATGAGATACACAGATTTATGTGATTCGGTACAAAGACTACTACGTCCACATGTTTTTTGGAGGACAAATCTACTATGATAGAAATATTTTATAGTTTCTCATGATCTCTCATATCTCACAACACAATAAGGGTTCGTGACCCCTTTAGCCTAAAAAAGATAATATCTCTGGAGTCTTTCATTATGAGGTTAACGAAGATCCCCTCCGTCCTCCTCTTGGAGTCGCCCAAAAAGTGCCCTTTTACTGAGGCCTTGGGGGTAGTCGGTGAGAAATGTCAGCTTTAAGTCACTTCATCATCTCCCTTTTACGTGTCTAACTTGCCTTCCTCCCACAGTTTTTGTTTTGTCATGTCTCTTCCTTATTTTTACTTCCCGATGATTGTTTTATGGTGAAATGGGCCTATGTGCCTTGTGCCTAGTATATTTCTTATTTAACCCCAAAAACCTCATCTTCTAATATGAGTAGAGTGCCCTTACTACAACTCTCAAGTTAGGCCAAAATGTCTCTACTATATATCTGAATGGTCTAAAATACTCCTGTAACGTATCAAATTAGATAGAAACACCCATAAATCAAACAAGCTGACCGACAGTTAGAAATCTCCAGAACTATTGACAACCAAAAATTTCCATCTCAGATTTCTATCAATCAAGGAACAAACATAAATTCACGGTAGTATCATCCATATGAGAACTAGTGACCCACAACAACACCGTATTCAGCACAATCAAAACCAAACCAATGGTAGTGCCATAGGTCTCTTGTACAGAGACCTAAAGCAACGCAGTGCCATGTGGTTATATTGACCCACGAAAAGACCCAAAACCTTCGTGAGTTCAACTACTACATATCTGATGGAGCACGACTTCAACTTGGGTTTCGATCGACCAAGGGATAGATCACGGTGCTGATGTGCACCCAAATCGACCCAAGAATGGACCATTTTGCCAGGGCAAGCACTTTGTCACTCTATGCTCATTTGGGTGGTGGATGCTGTTGCTGGCCCTTCCACTCGGGGTGCAGACATTTTTTTTGTTGCAGTTTGTCTCCCATAGTATTCGCTGAAATAGCAAGCACTTTTATTCCTATGATACTCATGTAGGTGGCAATCACTTTGCCTCTTGTGGTGATTTCCACCCAAGGGGTGAGTGCTTAGCTCCCCACGACACTCGCCTTGAGGATGAGCACCTTTGGTCTCCATGGTGCTCGTCCAAGGGCAAGCACTTTGCAACTCTATGCAAACGCTCTTTGCTTGCCCAAGGCTCAAGCGCTCTTTACTCATCTTGAAGACAACCAATTTTACTTGCCCTTCCCTGGTGCTCACCCAAGTGGGAGCACTTTGCCACTCTCTACAATCTCTCTTTACTCACCTCGAGGCAAGTGCTCTTTGGTTGTCTTTTTTGCTGACCCCTCTATGGTGCTTGCCCAAATGGGAGATCACTGTACCCTCCTAGTAGCTTTGATATAAAAATGAAAAATATGATGAAAATGCAAGAATAATGCTACTTAGACTAGGGGGAAGGGGTTAATTACAAATTTGATCTAGGGTTATTTTAGTTTTGTAAAAAGCTCCTAGGTTTTTTAATTTTAGCAATTAACTAATTAAATTTATATATTTTTTGTAATAGTATCTCCCTTTGACTAGTTTAAAAACCTAAAAATTATTTTAAGATTTGAAAAAATTAAAAAACTAACTATATAAAAAGCCAAAAGTTAAAAGCAAAAAAGAGTATTAAAACAAAAAACATTCTTTTTCTAATCATTTATTTTATTTTTATTTTGTTTAATTAGTTAACAAATTTTTTTGAAGTATTTTTCTCAATTTTATATTATTTCTATTTTCTTAAAGTATATTTCTTTTCAATTTATATAATTTTTTCAAAATTTCAAAATTAGTATCTATTTGGAATTGCGCTTAAAAAGTATTTAAATAACATTAAAATCATTGTAACGGAAAACTTTGATTGTTGGGATGCTAAATATTAAAATAATTTTTCGTTTCAAATAAGCTAAAAAGTATGGTTGAGGAAAATAATGCTTTTCTTTAAATGCGTTTTTTCGAATAATCTAGAATGTAGTTCAAATTTTAAAAAGACTGCAAATGGGCAAAAATACTAATATAACTTTAAGATAATTGTAACTTTTAAAATTTTAAAAATATGGTCATAATCTTTTAAAAAAATCAGATGATCATCATTTCTACTTCAAATAGCACTTTTTTTAATTTGTTTCTAAACAAATGTAACATGTTTGAAAGTGTTTTAAACATATAGTTACCAAACAGTAAATAACATTTTATTATTAGAACTTATTACTTCAGCTAGTTATAAGCCCTTAAAATATAAGTTATATTTCCCACCGTAATCCCAAAAATGGACTTACTATTTGCCATGCATCATATTTAGATCAATAACCATATCCTAACGTCGGAGAATTTGACAGATGAATGAAACAAGTAAATTATAAAAATTGTAAATTCATTTGAAAGAGCTAATTACTAAAATTAGAAATTTAACAAGATCTAGAAACTGATTTTGCAATTAATAAAAAAAAGAAAGTATGCCTTTTTTATTTTTATTTTTAAAATCAATGCTTCATTCATTAAGCAAAGATTAGACATTACAATGCTTTTCAAAATGAATACAACTTTTAATTAAATCTAGACCCTCTTCTAACCATGCTAACTTGATGAGCAGCATTATTCCCATCTCTTGGTGTATACTGAATCCTCCAGCTTGCACTTCCTCTAAAAGTTGTTTTGATGTCCTCAATGATCAGGCCATAACATGACCAGTTCTTCTCGAGCCTTTGAATATCCTCAATCACAGATAGAGCATACCCTTCAAATATACATGACATCGACCACCAATTTCCAAGCAAAACTCCATGGCCCTCCAGAGGGCATTAATTTATGCTATAATTGGATGAGAAACAAAGAACTGAGATATGCATAAGGTTGAAATTTCTGATAACCACGCCAGCTCCTTCTTTGAACTTTCCTCATCTAGAGCTACATCTCAATTTGCTTTAACATAGCCATTACTTGGTATGTGGTTTGTGGTGGTTCTGTTTATTGCGCTTGATGTACCTGTTTGCGCCCTTGATGAAGCTTGTTCCTACTGATACTCCTCCAAGTCAGCCTTTGCACCATTAAAAATAGCCATGCGGCTTTCGGACTTTTCTTCAAACACATATCTATTTCTTTAAACACATGTGACTTCCTACAATTCGTTTTTCTGTAATCTTGTCACCATTTTTTCCCATACATTGAAAAAATCTTTCTTCTCTACATCCCCATTTCTATAGCATGCTGCACTACAACTCCATAATATATATGATAGGTGATCTCCTCAAAACAATTCACAAATTGGGCAGAAAGAGTTTCCAATTATTTTTCTGTTGCATAGATTCCTTTTGGTAGAAAGTGTCATTCTTCTTCTTGTTCAGTGGAGGAGCCAGAAATTTATTCTAGGGTGGCCAAATAAAACTAGAACAATATGCATAAAATATTTTTTGTTCTACTTTTATACAATTTTTTTTACGATATATAATAATTTGATGGAAGATTTATAATTAAAAAAATACGTTTAATACAACTTATATATTAAAAAAATATTTGATATGTCAAGAATAATATATTATTGAAATAATATAAAGACATTCATACAAATATATTAAACAAAAAAAATACAGAGTGTCTAAAATTGTAACTTGCGTTATTTTAAACAAACAAAATCATCAAGTATTGAATCTAAATCAAAATTTTTAACTATTTTTCTTTCAATATAGACAATGAAAGAGGTTAGAAATACTACTAGTTATAGTTAGAAATTTTTCTTATTTATAATAAAAATTATGTATTTTATTTTATATGAGATGTGTTTTATTTATTTCATTTTTATATCAGAGTAAATTTTATGGAGGAGTCAAAATAATTTTTAAAGGAAAGACCAATACATGATAAATAAAATTATTTTATTAAATTAAAAAAATTAACACATATATATTTTATTTTCAAATTTATAAGGAGGACATGGCCCCGCCAGCCCCAACGTGGTTCCGCCATTGTTCTTATTTTATATTGAGATAAAAAATGATAAATACACATTATTTTTTTGTAATATTCTAAGCAACTTTGTTTTGAAATGAAGGGTTATTTTTAATAACATTATTTTATAATTCATTTTAAAAGCTATATATGAAATATGTTATAGGAGTAATTATGATTGAGATGTAGGTGGGAGGGTCTAATCTGTGGTTGCGTGTCCACTTGGAACGTGCCAAAGAGAAGAAATAAGGGTAACGACATTCCCATAGGCAATAGGAGTACAAAGTTGACACGTTCCAAGATCTAGAACTTGCCCCTATGATTACACTTAACACGAAGTTTCCCATTTATTTATTACCACTATTTATTTGAAAAATTAAAAGTTTCAATTTTTATGTCCACACACTAATAGAATATTCCGAATAATTTAGAGGCCATTCCTAACGTATTTCTTATTTTATTTAATTTTATTATTATAATTTATTTTTAAATTTTTACTTAAAAATACTAAACAATTTGATAATTTTAAATCTCAATTTAATTTTTTTTAAATATTAAAATAATAATAATATTAAAAAATAATATTCTAATAATATTTTATTTCGCTTTAGTTAAAACCATCTAATCCCATCTTATTATCTATATTTCTTCCCAATATTTTTCTTTTATTTTTATTTTTTCAAACTATACTTATAATCTTACCGTAACATATTAAGCAAGTCATGACGATGATTAGATTCAAGATGTTAAATAAATTTAAGAAAAACTTATAAAAAAGTTTATTTCTCTACATTTTAATTATTGATAAACTGAAAATCATGGAATTTTATAATTTTTTTTTAAATAACAAAATAAGTCTTGTAAGTAAAATTGTAACTATATGTAGCATGAACTCTTTTTAAAATTAAGTCATAAATTGATTTTATTTTATTTTATTGAAATTTACATAATTAGATCTATGCATCAAAACAATTAATTGATCCTAATCTCTTTAATTTAATAACGAAAAACATTGAAGTAGAACATACTTATTATGCAAAAACTATTATAGCTAGCCTTAGAGATCTCTTTTGGAATTTTTTAAAACTACAAGAATCAATTTTTAAAAATAAAATAAAACCCATAATCTATATAAACATATTTTAAGTATTTTATAAAAAAGTTCTCGTCCATTTTAATTTTTTAATCTGAATTATAATACATTTTAATTAATTAACTATTTAATAAACGCATAAATTTATTTAAAAAATATCAAAAATTTTATGTGTAGTCACTTTTATATACTTTTTTACACATTTTATAATATGATTTGTTACATATTAAAAAAATTAAAATAGTCAATTATATCAATAGAGTGTACAAAAAATATATAAAAGTAATTGTATATAATATTATTAACAATAAAAAAAAAAAAAACCCAAACATATTTTTAACTTACCCTAATACTTTCACAACATTTCAAAAAAATAAAACTCTGATTTTTCAAGACTTTTATTTCAAAATCATGCATATTTTTCTTTATTTTTGTTTTTCCCTTCCTGTATGTCATATAAAAATCAACAGGAAATTACAATACTCCAGCTGCCGTTTCCAGAGTCCAACCGCGTCTGCTGTATTGGGTTGGTTTGACCATCGATTCCAGAGTCTCTCGTACAGAAAGACGGGGAGAGAAAATTCAGCCATCTGTTCATCGTTTCAAAAGTCAAAACAGTACCAAAAGCTAAAACACCCCCTCTCACCCCCCTCGCACGATAACTACAACAGCGACGACAACAACCGAATACCCTCTCTCTGTATCTGTGTCTGAAATCTCGAGGCTTTTTTATTCTAATTCACTCTCTTTTCTGGGTTGTCGGGTTCTTCCTTTTAAATCTTAGATTATCAACAAAAAAAAAAAAAAAACAGAGCAGGAAACATTCTTGGCTGTGATGAGTACGAATACTGCATCTTCGAGCTCGGCGGCCGCTGGATCGGCGGATTCTTCAGCTCCCAGGAGGAATTCCAAGCGACCCAAGTGTAATTTCCTCTCAAAAGTTTTGTTTTGTTTTTTTTTTTTTTTCATGGTTCTTTGTTTGCAGAGGTTTGGTCTGTTTCCTAAATATCCACTTGCAGTTTGGTAGATAAGTTTCATCTGTTTTGCTTTTTCGATTTATAATTAGATACTTTTTATGGAGTGAGTTTTAGTTCCAAAATTCACGAATATGTTTTTTGACTGTAATTGGGAGGAACCCGGATGAATTATTTATCAAAAACCTTTCTTGGTTTGTTTTTTATTTTTTAGGATTTTGTGCGATATCAGTGTCTTTATGTTCCATGCGATGTCTCTGATTGCGTTAATGAGCTCGGTTTTCGCCTATCTGTGAGCATGTGAGGGTTCTGTCTGCTTTGGTTTGTTAAATTAACAATTTTCTGTTATGGATCGGAATTATCTGTGCCTTGTTTACTAGTACAAACGCACGTATAAACTATATACGTATATAGGAATCTCTTTAAGCTTGTGCTTTCACTTAATTTTGTACCTAAAGTGCGATTGAACTTTCTATTCATGTTTATCTTGGTTTTATGGTTAATAGTTTGGCTTTTATTCTTGTAACTGGTTGACCTTTTCTTCTTTCTTAAAAAACTAACTGCCTTGAAGTATACAAAATGAACACCAAAGCAGATCTAGAGAAGGAGACAAGAAAATCATGAAAAATTAGCCTATTAAAATCTAAAGAAGCTACCTGAAGGGATAGAGCATCGAGAGTGAAACTGCTTTTAGAAGTGCCTTCATTAACCAAATGCTCCTCCAAGGGAAGTGGTTGCTATCTTGAGGTGTAAGGACTTATATTGAACAGTATCGATACAAGAAAATGTCGAACAGCAAGCATCCCTTTGTTAGAAGGTGGCCCAAAAATATTATCTTCACCTCCAAGACATAATCTAGTAGAGTTCAAGAGACTAAAGAACTTCATGGAAGCACCAACCTCTCAGTAATGATTTTCTTCGAAAAACATTCCACGGAGGGGAACCACTAGAGAACTTCAATAGATTGACCATTAAAACACCTAGCACACTCTCAGTACTGTACACTTCTTGAGGGCTCTTTTACCACACCATTAGTCATGTTAAAACCAAGTCCTAGAGCTATCGGCCACCATAAGTTTAGCATGACTGGAAAAAATGCCATCCTCGTTGATATTTTTTCCATAACTCCACACCATGTGACCTAGGTACCTCACCAGAATATCACCCACCCCAAGCATAATCAAAATTTAGACTTGAATTAGTAACATTTCTAGCGTACAAGATGGATGCCTATGAACTTAGGAAAATATATTGAGATAACCCAAGTTATTTTAATCTAATCCTAGAACTGGTGTGACGCCCCCAATTCTCATGTACGGACATGTGGAATTGAGGCGTCAGGATGATGACAACACGGGTCACTCATCCCATCGCCAAGTGTTGAGTGTGTGTACATGCTACATTTGTACATAAAAATAATGCAACAGTAATAAAAAGTCTTTCAACTAAGTATCAGAATTTTTGTTTAAATACAAACTCATTTAAAATAAGCGCAATAAAATGCCACAAGTTTAACATTGTCACAAACCCAAAATACATAAAATAAAGATAAGGAAAATATTTTCCAATACTACAAGTAACTCCAAATCAGTCCTCCGGCGGAGTCGCCTCCTCAGGCTCTGCCTCCTCCTCCTCATCTGCATCAAAGTCTACGGTACCAAAAACGGTACCATAGGTAGGTAATAATCTAAACACTCACAAAATAAAAATACATTAAAACTCAACAATATGCATGAATAGGATGCCATATGTATGTCCCGAAAATCCATATTTTTCCATGCACGCTAAAAATCCCATTTTTGGCCCAAAAATAATTCATTTAAAACAATTCTTCGCCATTATTTCATATAATGGGCCAAAACGAGAAATCCACAATTTTCCCATAAAATGGTTCACGAAAAAATCCACTTATAAAAATCTCGTCATTTTTCCAAAAAATGACCCACAAGTAATCCTTTAATCAAACTCGCCATTTTCCCACAAAATGGCCCATATCCAATACCAAAACCAGTTTCCAATTTATTGTATGCGCCATGATCTCCCCTAGGAATCATCCACACATTTTGGCTCCTATGCTAGACTGCATGTAATGACTACGCATGTGACATCTACACGAGCGATACCTAGCTCTGCTCCCAGCGCTTATCATGATTAGGCATCCTCTAGTCCTCGCCAGCCGAGGAACCATGGAGTCGGCACGATAGCGTTACCGTATCGCTCGAGCCTGTTGTCGCCCAGCGACAACCCATGAGATGTTACTCAGTATTTTCCGCTTCTGAGTGACCAGAGGAGCTCCACCGAGATAATACCCCATCTCGGCTTGGGGTCGTGATACACATGCACCCACAAATCTATTTACACGAGAAAATCCAGTTTTCAGTTTACAACACATGTATATGCATTCACCATGCAATGCAAATGATATGACACAAAAACACACAACAATCCAAATCATCCAAACATAAATTACTCCGTCCTTAAATCCATCTGACCCTCGACTTCTTCTCAGACTCAGTCCGGCATAACCAACCAATCACAATTTATTGTTAAAGCAAAAATATATTTAAATCTTAAATGAAGTTTAGAAAATACTTACAGAACTATATAATATTTTTCGAAAGATCAGGGGCTGCAAAAGGTGGTGGAAAAGCAACGTAACAGTGTAAAATACACTGTGGCTATGGGTTATAAAATACTCACTTTTGAATGGGAACGAACCAAGACTTGGGATTGATAGGGAATGACTTAGAGGTGTTTGTGAAGCTAGTGGAACTGGTGTTTGGCTGTGGGTGGTGGCAAAAATGGCGGTGGAAGTGAAAAATGGCTAAAACGGAGTTGAGCTGGTGGGGGCTGCTCCGGCGATGGATCGGAGCTGGAAATGGGTGAGTTAGGTCGGCAAGAGGTCGGTGATGAAGTGGTGAAGAAGTAATGGCCGGAGGTGGAACGACGGCGAAGGAATGGAGGAAAAACCGTGCGGCTTGGAGGAGCTCACGGCAGCTAATGGCGGCTCAGTTGGGGCTGAGATTTGGTGGGGAGGTGTGTTGGCAGGTGGGGAAGATGGTGGTGGGGGCGGTGCAGTGCATGGTGGCACGGTGGCGATTCTGGGGCTAGATGAAGGAAACGGGCAAGAGGGAAGAGAGAGAGAGTGTGTGCGGGGAGAGAGAACCGGAAGAGAAAAAATGGAGAAAAAGAAAAGAAAAAGGGAAAGAAATAAGAAGAAGAAAAAAGAAAAGAGAAAAAGAAAAGATGGGTAAAATAAATGAGGTTCGATTCTAACATCTAGGGTTTAAAAACTGATCCAACGAAAGCAATTTTAAAAGAAATAAATTGAATAAAATAATTTAAACACAATATCTTGCTAAAATATAAGAAATAACTAGTAAAAACTAACAGCAAAATTTTAAATCCAAAAATAAACTAAATTAAATTAAACATTAATTTAAACACAAAACAATAATTAATATTAAGAAAGCACCTCAAAATAAATTTCATAACTAAATAAATCCAATTAAAATTCGATAAATTTAAAACAAAAGAACCAATATTTTAATTAAATTAAAATACTCATTCAATAAAAATACACGTAAAAACGGGGTATCACAACTGGTTTATACCTATCAAGTCTTTTACCATTCTTCTTGCTTGGAATTTTGAGATTTTCTTATATTTATGTCTTTTCAATGAATAAATTAGTTTGTCACAGCTGGAACGTTCCAAAATACTAATCATATTAATTGTAAGTCTGCTTATGATTAATTGTGTTTATTTAATGCTGGTGTTTTAAGCTGTTTATAGGCTGATCTAGATGTCTTCAAGCTAAGGTAGTAAAGGTGGGCTAGTTTTTGAAGGCTTTGTAGAATAAATGAAACTTTGAGAAGGGGTGACAATTGCATGGATTTTTTTTAATTTACTGGTTTTATCCATTAAAGCATTTGGGCTATAAGCTCAAGGGTTGCAATCCAAGTACACAAGAAATATACAAGAGGAAAAACCCAATCAGCATTAAAGCCAATGAAAAGAGCGCAAAAATGTACAAAGTTAGAAACATCAATGTCGGCATTAACAGAACACCACTCAGAAAGTGACCTTAAGAAACCAAAGTTGTAATGCTGAACTCCTCTTCTCACAATCTTTGGAACTTTAGGCATTTTGTTTTCTCCAAGTGCTCTACAATTTACAAGAAGGGATCACATTCCGAACAACATTAAGGTTGTTCCGACTAAATCTTCCTTTCCAACTGGCCAAAAGCTCCACCACATATTTAGGCATAACCTAGTTTACTCCAAACGTTTTAAGGACCAAACACTACAAATATCTTGTAATATTGCAATTGAGAAAAAAAAAATGTTGTAATGGAGAAGGTGCTCAGCAGTTTGCTAATTTCATTTATATATGTATCACCTATCCATTGCTACAATATGGTGCTTATGAAGGTTATCCAAAGTGAGATTTTTCCTAAAAGATGCAGTCCACCGGAAACTGACACCCTCAAAGTAGCCTTGGATCTCCAAATGCTCTTCTAATGGAAAAAGAAGTTAAACTTTAGGAAGGAGGCTTGGTAAAACGATTTAACCTCAGAAGATTTTCTTTTTGTAGAACATGGATCAGCATTATATGCTCAAACTACTTTAGAATCTTTGCTGATATTGCTAAAGTACTTTTTTACAAGCTCTGAAACTTGGCTGGAATTTTAACGGGCTAAAGAGAACTCCGTTTACAAAATTTCAGATTCTAGGTTTACTCAGCAGGAACTTCCAGCATGCAAGCCAATTCTTACACCAAAATGGGTGAGCCTTGTAATTTCTTGTTTTAGTATCTGTCAGGAGACATTATCAGTATGCATGACAATCATCATTAACATAAATCTCTTTCTCCCTTCCTTCCCCCCCTCCCTCTGTGCAGGTGATTTCAGCATTCCTGCTTGTTAGTGTTGTCTTCATTCCGATTGGAGTTGCTTCCTTGTTTGCTTCCCGGGATGTATGTCTAAGCATGACCCAATCTTTTGTGGTTTATTTGTTGTTCCACAAATAGTTTATTTGGAAATCGGAAATCTGTTTCCTTTTATCAGGTTGTTGAAATTGTTGATCGGTATGAAACTGACTGCATACCATCGCTCAATAGAAGTGATACTGTCAAATACATACAAAGCTCTGGGAATAAAACTTGCATCCGAAGTCTAACAGTAAGCTTCCTCTGGAACAAGTGGTCATTTATGCTATTGTTTTTCTTTAATTAGAGGGCTATTCCCACTGCTGTAATTCTTCAGCAGCTATGGTGGAGTAGTAGGGGATCTTAGAAGCTATGATATCATCTCTGGCATGTAATGATCTTATGCATACTGTTTTATTTTTTATTTTGATAAGCATGCATACTGTTTTATTTATATTGATAGTCTTGAATCCTGAGTTTACAAAATTGAAAAAATTATTATCTTTTATCATTTAAATGGAAGGTACCGAAGCGAATGAAGCATCCTATATATGTGTACTATCAACTTGACAATTTCTATCAGAATCATCGCAGGTACTCATCCCGTGCCTTTGTCATATCTTCCAAATGTGCTTAATATGATTGATGCTATATAGAGTTATAGCATCAAAAAAATCTTGTAGTTATTCTTGTGAATAAAGATGACTTGTGGTGCAGGAGTGCACCTTCTTCTTATGTGTTTTTGTGACATTGTAACCTTAAACTGTAGCCATTGTTGGTACCAAAAAAGGAGCCACTATATTTTATTTTTTCAAATAGTATGAAAAACATCACAAAGACTTGTTTGTTGGTGCATGAGAATGTGTATATCAACTAAGCATGTGTGGGTGTGTTACCTACCCAAAACAAAGTGTCTAGGTGTGTTGCGGGTGGGCGTGTGGGGCTCTGTACATGAGTGTGGGCTTTGAAGAGCAACTAAACGTGTCTGCACGATCTTTTGATATCATGTCTCTTTGTTCTCGCTATTTTCCCTACTTAGGTGCTTTTTCTTATATATGTCCTGTTTACTTGGGTTGCACCATTTTGTGCTTTTTATAAAGTCGATTTATTAAAAAAAAAAAAAAAATCAATCCTAGGGGACAGGCTGGGCATTCACACACAGATAGCCCCCCTTCCCAAGTGTGCTTTCCATATTGATTTAGTAGTAGTTCTCTCTCATTGACAAATACGCGACCACGTAGTTTTCATTTATAGCACCACCTTTTTTTCTTGATTGAAATTTTATCCCATGTTTGCGTACTTGGTTGGGATAAGAATCATCAGATCCTACGTGAGGCACTCCACCACAAATAAAGTCTTCGGAAAAATTAGATCAAATGATAATATTTGATAACTCCTGTAGTATGACACATCAAAGGAAAAAAGTTACATGCTTTGTTGACTTGAGAATGAAAGAAAGTGTCTGGCATTGTGGTACCCTATATGTTAGCTTCAGGAATGAGGGCAGCTATGTGCCACATCAATCTCATATCTCACAATTTTTTGGGGGAATATAAATTTAAAGAGAAACACATCAGGCAGGGGTAGGAACCCCCAACAAATAGCCCAAGATCTAGCTCCTCCTAGTTTGGAACTTGGTGTTCTTAGTTGTATACTTTTTGTGTAGTTGGGCGATGCCTTGTTTCAATAAAATTTTATTTTGTTGATAAGAGAAACACCCCAAGATCTCACCTTTTGCAACTACATCTATATCTCGTGAACTTTTTTTTTTCTCTTAAATCTTTTTCCAGTATCTTTATATTTGGTTCTTAAACGAGTTCACTTTTGGTCATTACGAATGGATTTATATACTGTAGGTATGTAAAAAGCCGAAGTGATGCACAGTTGAAATCAAATTCAAGTGCTGACGATGTGAGCTCTTGTAAGCCTGAAGATAATGTGAATGGGCAACCAATTGTTCCTTGTGGTCTTATTGCTTGGAGTTTGTTTAATGACACATATAACTTTTCACGCAACAACCAGCATTTGAATGTGAACAAGAAGGATATCTCTTGGAAGAGTGATAGGGAGAACAAGTTTGGCAAAAATGTCTATCCTATCAACTTTCAGAATGGAACTCTTAAAGGTGGTGCCAGCCTTGATCCCCTTATACCAGTAAGCCTTTCACTACTTCTAATCTGGTAGAGTTGATGTATGACTGTTATCATATTGTGCACAATAGTTAGACTTTCTGGACCAAGTGGAGCATTTATATTCATTATTGAAGGGAAAATGTGTTCCATTACGAGGGGATGTCACTCGAGTATACAGGATTTGTGCAAGAGGATTTCCTGACCAGCCAAAAGAACTCAACTCTTATAGGTTAAGATAGCTAAAAGTTCTAAAAGGGAAAATAATAAAGAAGTAAAGCTGGTATGAACATAATGCGAATTAAATATTGATCTAAAAATTCATATTGAGTTTATGCATTCCAATTGCATATCCCATAGAAAGAAGAAAAGAAAAAAGGAAAAAAAAGAAAAGAAAAAGGCTCTATGCAAAGGAATTTTCACATGTCAAATTTTTTTTTTCTTTTTAAATTCCTGATGCTGCATAACCTACTAAGGAACTGTTCTCAAGATTACTTTACCCCTCCTCGGCCACCCTCCCCAACTCTAAAGGAACTCTGACAACTCATCAGAGGCGTCTGTTTGCTATGTTTAGAAACAAAGACTCTCTCAAATCCTTCTCCTGCTAGCTGGTTTTTGCAACGTTTGCCGATTGATCTTGCTAAAGATGCTGGAGGAATGCTGATTACCCTTCCACAAAAGTCCTTTTTCAAATCCAAAGACTGTCTTCCTTCCCACCTAAAACAGCACCACCTTTGAGGATTCATGGCCATTTTGTCAGAATAATTTTACGAGACAAATTCAAATGCACAATTTACCTATAATTGCCCTTCACCTGTTTTATTTGAATGGCTACTAGGTGTAGTTTTTGAGTCTTGCCTAAATTTGCTTCATTCAATGTGGGAAATGGCTTACCTGGTCAGATCTGTTTTGTGTAACAGTTGAGTGAGCAGGAGGACCTCATTGTCTGGATGCGAACCGCAGCTCTGCCAACCTTCAGAAAGTTGTATGGGAAGATAGAGGTGGATCTCCATGAAAATGATACCATACAAGTGATATTGGAGAATAATTACAATACATACAGCTTTAATGGCAAGAAGAAGCTTGTGCTTTCTACAACTAGTTGGCTTGGTGGAAAGAATGACTTTCTTGGCATTGCTTATCTCACTGTTGGCGGGTTGTGCTTTGTCTTGGCTCTGACTTTCACTGTAGTATATCTTGTTAAGCCAAGGTAAATTTCTTAAACACGTACTCAGCCTGTTATGTAGGCCTCTTTATAAGAGTGAGGCTGTCGGTAGGTGGCCCCATGTGAGCTTTCCTATTTTGCAGCTTAATTTATTGTATGCGTGTTTGACTGGTCACTGGGAAAACATGCTAGGGTCAACTAGTGTTCCATGCCTAATTGCCTTAGCATCAAGGTACTGCACAGGTTTAAACTTGTTTGAAATGAAATGTTAACTTTTCACCTCATTGTATTTAATTTCCAAAGGATTTGTGGATGGCCTTCTGATCATGGAACTTATGAGGCTCTCAACTAGCTGCTAGGCAAGCTTGTGCAGTTGTTATGTAGATTAATGCATCAAATGTAGGCACATAGAAGCTTTTGAATCTCTCCATCGACCCTGGGGACACTAACTAATCTAATAAAATAAACGAATAAATAAAAAGGAACGAAGAAAGATAAATAAAAAGCTTCCACTTTGGCTAGTGTATCCACATTTCCTTATATAGCTCCTCATCCTTTGTAGCATCCTCTGTTTCTGTTATATGAAGACACATTTCTTCTCTGGTATATCTTACTGCTAGTCGTTATTAAAAGTATATTTATTTTTTATAAGTGAAGTCTTACGAAAAAATGTATATATTTTTCTTTTTAAAATTAGCAAATATCCTGTGTAATGCTCTAGGTTAGGTTCATTTCATTGGCCCCAACCCAATAATTAAAAAATGCCCCATTATCTTATTGTTATTGTGGTTAGTTAATCCAAGATATTGAAGCAATGGGAATACATGACAGAAGAAATAAGTCTATGTCAATGCCAATTTCAGTCAATGGGAAGGGTAGGTTGGATAAGATTTTGTCCGGATGCTTAAAATTATTGTGGCATGCAGTTTGTGGATCTTAGGTAATTCCTGGGCAAAATGGTTTTCTTGCAACTAATCACTCTCTGTTCTCTCTATTTTCAGGAGACTTGGTGATCCTTCATACCTGTCATGGAACAGAAATCCGGGAGGGCGGTAGAAAGTTTCTGGACCGCTGCTGATGCCTTGTCTCATGCATTTCGCAGTGGACAATGTTTTATGATGTAATATTATGTGCACTTTATACTTGCGTGAACGGCACTGAGATTGTTGATACATTTTCTGGATAGATATGCAACAAGCTCTTCATTTTAAGATACAGTCAATGTTTCCGAATTTAAACCATTATTGCTCTTTTGGTTTTATATGTATTTATCTCTATATGATTCTTTGTGGTGGGATCTCTGTATGATGTTCTTGTGAGAACTTATTTCCCATGTTGAAAAAATGTGAGACCCATATTCTGCTCATAGCTTCTTATGGTTGCAGATTGCAGCGAGCCAGCGACATGAATGATCATGGAGCGCCGGAATAGGTGTAATAAAGTCATCTTTGTTCTTCGGCCAGGTTTATCAAAAGTACATAAAAAAATTGGAAGGAAAAAGACCATGAAAATGCATAAACATGATAACAAAGAGTAATAGCAAAGGGGCCTAAAGTTGTGAAACTCTATTGAAATACTAATTAATTGGTTAAGCTCACAAGATCTCGTCAACTTAAATATTTTTGGACCTTGAATTAAAATCTTGACTCTACCATGTAATGCATCCACACGGGAAAAATATTGAAATATAAATTAAATAATTAAATTAACTTTTCCTATCTATTGCTGGGGACAGTGACAGAACAGTATGAAAAGCTCCTTCCTAGGGCTCGGTTCGTTGGTTTTGATAGTGGCGAGATGCGAAACCTAACAGCATTTAGGTGTCATGAGAGAACCAAATGCAAGATGAGAAGTACTAAAATAAACAGAGATTATACGTGTATAAATTCACAAATTGATATAATATGTTAGATCTATTTGTAATAAAAGTAACGTTACAATTTAATATATTACATAAAACCACATTAGTTTGTGAGTTTATTTTTGTAAAATTCCTTCGAAGGCCAAAACATTTTCGTGCAAGATATACTTCACATACATTCATAAATATATATGTGTGTGTGTGTGTGTTAGTACTAGATAATGGGTTGTGCAAGCGTCATGCATTCTTTTTAAAAAAGAGTAAAATTTACTAATAAAAAATTAAGAGCAATGCTATGTATAGTCTCCATTCAGAGACTACAATGCAGATATAGACAATTTCATCTTTAAAAATTTTTAAAATTACCAAAATATCTACCTTAAAATGATGTTTTTTCTCTTTTAATAAAGAGCCTACACATGCAGTCCTTACTTGGGGGCTGCAAATAGAAATTTTTAATTAATTTATACTTGCGAGTCCAATATTTATTCAATTTTTTAAAAAAATAAATATAAACCCTTGCGTACTATATAACTGCAAATATCATTTCTTTATATATACTTTATTGAAGTTAGTAATCAAAAGTACTTGCGCCGATCACACAGCTACACGACTAGTTATTATTCCATGGATTTTTTGGAATTCCCCAGCTTTATAGGCATTGGATCCAAGTAGAGATCTGATGTCTGTTGCTAAGTTGTGTTGGTAGTGTCTCACAAAGTGTTGGATGCGTGGAAGAAGTGTTTATCACCAGAGAATCTCCTTTGAATTATTCTTTTAAGACCCTGTGTAACAGCCTATATATGTTCTTTTTTGTTCCCTTTGATAATATCCATGTATGTTGTAACTTCAAAATTATTGTTGTTCTTTGTAGTCTTTTGACCTCTTCAGGAAGTTGACTCGTGAAAATTTTGAAGAGTTTGAATCTGTAAGATAGAACGATCGATTTACCCAAAAGCAAAGGATAAAAGCAATTTATTGGTATTCATGAACTCGACTCTAGACTCCTGTTCTGAGAATGTGCCAATGCTTCTAATAATAATAACAATAATAAATCATGCATCACGCTATTGCCCTTTGGAATTGGATATTGTTCTCCACTGGGAATAAATCTCCAACTCAAATACCATCAAATACAACACTAACTTGTGCTAAAAAAAAAGCAACACAAAAGTGGGTACCAATTAGCTCAACTGATAAATCTCTCATGGTCCGTATAAATAATTAGAAATCAAATCCAGCTTGTGTCTTGGGAAGAGGGGTTTTGGGGAAAAAAATTTCCATTGGTAACACATAAACCCAATGAAACTCCCACGAGAAAGGAAAAAAACCTGGATAAGTCGCACAAAAGTCCATTTAAGGTGGTTTTTTTATGAGCATTAAGGACCCATATAAGTCTGCATCTATGATGGGGAGCAACACTATATAGGAGGCACGAGGACAAGGATTGTGAGAAAGTACATTAATTGAGATGGCGAGAACCTATATGATCATCATTTATGATTTGATTGAAAAATGCAGCCATAGATAAGAAATTAAGCAGTGGATAGGATTTGCCATCTGCAGGATATGCTATGTTTTGGAAGATTCTGGTCCTCTCTATATGGGTTAGATTCAGCACTTCACGGAGGCTTTCCTGTTCTTTTCATCAGATGATGGCTTTCCATTCACAGTACTCTTAGGAGAACATTGGAAAGATATGCACCTTCTGGGTAGGATGGGTCAATAGGATGATCGCAGGCTGCTCCCGCCTGTCGTAGAACAGTAATTTTCCTCCCTCCCATTGATGCAGCACCCTGATCACAAAGAAAAGATGTTGTCAAAGTTTATTAGAGAAACCTGTTACTTTCTTCCAATTAAAGAGAGATGATTATATGTTTGCCCCTCAAATTGCACACTTGTGGCCAAAACTTCTGGGAAGAAATCTTGATTTTAACATGTAATATTACTGAGTCCGTTTCAGTGGAAGGGGCTTCATCTATTCACCGGTTGATTTATTCCATTAAAATGAAAGGAATAGGGAACACGTATAAAAGTACTGTATCAAGGAGGCCTTCCAATATCTTTATCATTATTATCATCATCATCATTTTAAGCTTTATTTGTGATGAGAGTAGGGGAGAATGGCAGTTCTTGGGTGGATTTATTGGTAAGAAAGCAGAGAATCAAGCACTTTCTCAAGAACAGTTTTAAATACCTTTCTTTTCCTGAAAATTTTCTTATGTTTTTTTTACCTCTTTTCTTTAAATCTATATTTTTTGAAGGGCAAGTTGCAGTTTATTGGGTGGGTTTATCAGTAAGAAAGTTGAAGGAGAATCCATAACTCTTTTTCCTTACTATTGCATTTGCAATTATCAATCTACTCCCAACTACCAGTTTAACAGAAAATGATAAAGATACAACCTTTTTTACATATCTTGTACAACTATACTTTAAATTGAGAGAACTTTTATAAAAAAAAAAAGTCAGTAAAATAGTCAAATGATTTTATAAAGAATGCCCTCCATTTTAAAGCAGAGTAGTTAAAAAAGTTGTAAAAGAGCTTGTGGCTGTATCATTATTCCCGAACAAGTTCCAGACTCAGCACGCTGGCTTTCTAAGGTAGATATAGCCCCATCCAGTGTATATACTATATAGCCTTGGTATTAGTTTCTTAAATTATGGGGTTATATAAAGATGCATCTTTGGTTAGGACTTGGTGTAAAAGTCACTTTTACACCACCAATCACACACCATGACATCATAATTCTAACAATTCTACAACGAACTAAACTGCACCAAATTAAATTTTTTAAAGAAAATTTCTAAAAACCTAAAAATATGAACACTAAACTCTTAAAAACCCTAATGCTAATTATTTTCAAGACATCTTTAATTACTACTCCGGCTGTTACTTGTGGTGGCCGCCACCCTGAGAGGTCACCGGAGTTGGGTGGAATGCAGTGGCCAGCAGCCACCATTAGTTTTTTTTAAAAAAACAAAAAGAAAATAATAAATTTTTATTCTATGTGGATGAGTGTATTTTAGGTATGATGAAAAAGTTGATGTGACTGACAGCTTTTGGTTGGAGGGCGTAAAAGGCCTTTTCACACCACATCCTGGTTTTAGATTATTCCTTATATAATGTCACTCTTTCTTTCATATCAAAAAGTTAGATATTACCAAAGAAAGAAAAAGAATGAGGGAAGGATCACCGAGATTACAAAAACAGCATTGATTTTCAGTGGGGTAGCACAGTACAGAAAAAATTACTTGCCTGGAGAGTAGACAAAAACATGCCACTTTGGGTCACAGCTCCTGAACATGAACAGGTCATGAGAAGTCCACCTCTCCTTGTTAACCGCATTGCTAAAGAGTTTAAAGTTCTGTACATGCCTAATGCACTTTGTAAAACCTAATTGAATAGTGACCCCATGAGCAGAAGCAAACTTCAAAAGTGTTATGACAAATATAAATGATTAAATCTACCTTTTACCATCAAGTTAAGCTTTTGGAACAAGTAGTGATTTCATATAGTATTAGAGCAGAAGTCCTGATTCGAACCCTAACTCTACACTTTACCTTATTTAATAAATAGAATCAATAGATAAAGGCTGAAAGATGTGTAAAGAAGCAAACTGTCACTCAAAAACAAAGTATCTAACAAAACAAGTACAGTATTGATACCAGACTTTTTGAGACCAAGAGAGAAAAGTAATACACAGTCACCAAAATGCTTATCAGGCATCATTCAATAGTATCCACTATCAAGCAAAAGATACAAAGAAAAACTCACCATCATTGCAAGAATAAACTTTAAACGAGAAGAAAATCTTTTTCCAAAGAAGCCGAAGGTTGATTTATTCAAGGTCATACATAGCTATAGACCTATAGAGAACTAACTTGGAACAACTCTTGAAGTACAGGTAGGCACTCATGAAATATTCTCACACTTCCATAATAACAACCTCAACACAAATATTTAAGGAAAGATTTACTGATTAAAAAAAAATATATTTAAGGAAAGATTTAAGACAACTAAATATTCAAATCACAACTAATACGACTCATAAACTCTGCTTAGGAACAAGAAAAGGCCTCTGGAAGATGAAACATGCTGACTGCCAAAACTTGCTACTTCTGATTGCTAACAGTCAGCACAGATAGTTGGTGGTTAAAGTGCCATAACTTCTCTACAATTCTCCAAATTGGACTGTGGTTGATGCTTTAAAAACTACATACATGAGGTTTCCAATGGTGTATGGCTTGCAGGGTAATTCTCTCACAGAAAATACAATATTAATTTTGAAAATGCTCCAAAACTGTGAACAGAAGATTTTCTAAGAGCTCATTGTTATAGGCCCCAAAACTAGTACAACAAACGCACCAAAACCTTTGGATTGCACTTAGGACACTTCAATGAGAACTATTGTGAAACAATTTACAAGTGTCATTAGGTGAGTGATAAGTTCAAATACCCAATGTTAAGTGGTCTAGGATTTACACCCTGATTTCTTCAAGTGGTTTGGTGGTTGAAAACCTGCTATTGTTTAACAAAGCTCTGTAAAATAAGTGGTATGGCATAACCTATAAAAAAAAAAGATAAGTGGTATGGCATAATGAACCAGAGATAGAAGCTTTGCAAAGATTGGTGGTGGAAGTCAAATATGGTAGCATGTATGGTGTTCAAATGTGGTCACTAAGACTTTTGGTCTTGGATTGTGGAAAAACATTAGGAGAATGTTTTTTTTTTTTTTTTTAAATGTTGGAGAACCTCTCCAAGGCAGGGGCCCTTTGGACCCACCTCAGTAGAGAAAACCCCGGTCCCATGCACCGCACCCTTGGAAGTTTCTCTGCATGGAACTGGTTAAATCGCTGGCTTTTCACCAGAGGAGGTGTGGCCCCAAAGGATTGTTTGCACCCATGAGGTGTTGAACCTTGGACATTGAAGGGAGTGATACCCCAAGACCAAGGCCTTCACCACTTGGGCCAACCCCTTGGGGTTCAACATTAGGAGAATGTAGGGGGATTTCTCATGGTGTGTTAGATTTGAGGTGGGAGATGTATCTATCATCAGATTTTGGCACAATGTGTAGTGTAGGAATCAGCCTTTGAAGACAGCTTTCCTGTCATTGTTTAGAATGCTAACTGTAAGGAGGAGTCGGTAGCAAAACTTTTGCATATCTTTGATAATCGACAATTTCATTCTTTAATTGTTTGCACTCTTTCAAGTTGAGAGTAGGTGGTGTTGATAAGATTTGTTAGATTGCTTCCAAAGAAGAACCTTTAAGGTCAAGTCTTACTGACTTGCACTCTACCCCCAAGTGAATCCTTCTTTCCTTTCGAAGAATATTTAAAGAAATAAGGTGCCATCAAGGGTGCATTCTTTGTTTGGATGTTAGCCTTGGTGAATAACTTGAATAAGAGAAATGTCGAAGCAATGGATTGGTGTTGTATGTGTATGCAAGGCAGAAAGTATTGATCATTTTCTGATTCGGTGGCCAGGGATCTCTGGGCATTGACATTCCATACCTTTGGGATCGTGTTGGTCATGCCTGAGCAAGTGATGAACTTAGGGCTATAATTGATCTGAGATGAGTCGGTCTTTTAAGTTATCGAGTCAAGCTGGATTCAAATAACTTGAGTTCGAGCTCGAGCTAAGAGCTCGTCGAGCTAATCAAACATGAGCTCAAGCCAAGTCAAATTATTTATCGATCTTTGCCCATGCTCCTAAACAAGCTTGAGCTGAGTCGAGTTATTACTTGAGTTTTGCTCATACTCTTTTAAATATTTTATTTATTTATTTTTGAATGAATTGAATAATTAAAAATACTAAATTAAAAAAAAATCTTAAATTTACTGAAAGTTTTACAACAAATAAATAAACCTTATATTAAATTATAAGATTATAACATTTTTATGAATACATTTCTTATATGGTTCCTACATTGTAGTATATGAAACTACTAAGTCCTACATACTAACTTTTATACATATTATAAAATAGCTACTATAATTTAATCACTTACTTAAGTAACTTACGCATAATTATGGACTATATTCAATATATAGGTATAAATGACTATGAATAAGTAACTAGGTTACATGCTACATATTTGATTAGAAAGGATACTATACTTATATTGTTAAATTTAATATGTAAAGAAGCATACATATATGTGAGTATTAACATATAGGAATAAATTATATCTATTTATATTCAATGATTTATGGATGAGCACTAATCAAGTCGAGCTAATGAGCCAAGTTTGGTATAAACGAGCGGACCTTAACGAGCCTTAACCGAGTTGAATTGAGTTCAACGAGTATGTGTCATTTACCAATCAAGTGGGTTTCTACTTTTACAATCGAGCTTTTTTTACGAGTCGAGCTCGGTTCGAGTTTAGCCGAGTGAGTATTGGACGAGCATTTGTACGGACTGGTTCATTTACAGCCCTAGATGGACTTGATGACTTATTGGCAAAGTCCACTAGGTAGCCATAGCAATTTAGAGGTTTGGATGGTTCCTTTGTCTTTGATGTGGTGGTGTATTTGGTGGGAACATAATGCTTGGACCTCCAAAGATTGTGAGAGGACAATGTTAGAATTATGAGTTATTATGTTCAACTCTCTCTTAATGTTTGGATAGCTGCATACAATAGCTTCCATTTCTCTAGCTTTCTAGATTTCATGAAATTGAGTTCTTTTTCTTCATCCCCTGGCTGGGTGTTTACTACTGTATACTTCATGAGTACTTGAGTTGCAGCCTTTTTCTATTGAATTAGATTGCTTTATATGTATATATATAGTCTTTTTCTTCCATCATTTATGTAAATTAAAGGTCTTCGAATGCTACATTATTTATGAAACCCTAGTATTATCAAAGAAGGGTAACATGCATGCTTCTACCTTTGGAGCCAGGTCTATGCCCATTCTCATCTGCCAGCATTTATTAACACCACATTTAAATGTTTCTTTAATTGTTCAGCTTATGGGCATCAATCCACATGAATCAAGCTAATCCAACCCTGTCCCCCCTTCCTAGACAACCAAATTATTCATAGAAAAAATAAATCCAAAGAAATTCTTCAAGGTCGTCTTGTTTACTAAAAGGAAAATCCAAAATTATGATGATGTTAATATGAGCTTCATATATCATATTTCATACATGCCAAACAACATCTCCAAAAGGTCAATTATAAACTGGGGTTTAAGAGGAAAATTACTTGTAGCTGAGTTCATATATGATTGGTAATGCAAGTAATTTACTCCTCCCCAACCTTAGGAATAATTATTTCCATTGATGGTTTTTCAAAAAATTTCTGACTCGAGATAAGATGATAAAGATTTTGGAGCCATCACAGCGACTTATCTATTGGAAATTTGGATAATACATGCAAACAACTAGCTCATAAGTTCACATATGAAGTTCTAGAAGAAGTTGACAGCAAAACAA
This sequence comes from Carya cathayensis, assembly GCA_011037825.1. Lineage (NCBI taxonomy): Eukaryota > Viridiplantae > Streptophyta > Magnoliopsida > Fagales > Juglandaceae > Carya > Carya cathayensis. The sequence goes on along the minus strand of QGSO01000334.1, from coordinate 736,351 downwards.
AAGTTCAGATACCCTAAGACGCTGAAGACTGCAACCAAAAATAAATCCATAGAATAAGTTGACAGCAAAACAAAAGTTGAGATACCCCAAGACATTGAAGACTGTAACCAAAAATAAAGCCAGTTCAAACTATCACTTAGGTAGTTTTGGTTCTTGGATTGATCTAAAGAGTTGTTCCCAATTGTCAAGCCCACAAATAACTAAATACGTTATCCCCAATCAGGTTGGGATATTATTTCTCCGTAAGAAATTACTCAATCCTTACCTCATTGCACATTGATAAACATTAACAATGCATGTCACAATACCTTTCTTCGTGGTGCTAGTTTAGGAGGATCAACAACGACTAAGTCCCACGATTCATTCCTAGAAAGAGCACCCTTCATAAATTCCATTGCATCTTCTCTGAGAAAGGTTATTCTTCTTGGGTCCATGTCGTTAAGAACAATATTTTCTTTTGCAAGCTCCAGAGCTGGCAATGATGTATCAACCCCTGAGAGTATACAGATATATTATAATTTATCGTTGGGAAACTTCTTTAGCTTTAGTGATACACGCAATCTTAAAATGACTTCCTCAAATAGAATCTAGAATAACATAAGACTGTCCTGGTCAAGAAGTGCTCTTGAGAATAAATATAGAGAAGATTAAATAATAATGAAAGCCTCACACGATGAGTTCTCCTTGAACCCCTAAAAGCAATGCTATACATATTAACAAATTATACAAAAAGCCAATACAATGTGATGGTCAGGGTAATTAATGCACTGCATGTGTATCCATACCAAAGATTTGACATCATTAAGCATGGAAATTTTCTAGGAGTTGGAGTTGTTTGTAAGAAAGCATTTCATAACCTCCAATGGCCCTTTTAGCTTCTCCAAAAATACATATGCCAACTGCCTTATTATTAATTTCCAACAAGCTCATGATCACGGTTTATTATCTTTGAAACAATCTATAATTTTTTTTTTTTTTGTAAGTAAAATAAAATTTTATTGAAAAAAGTGAAAACAATCTATAATCTATTAATAAACTTAGCCTTTTTTTTTGTGGGTGGGGGGGGATGTGGGGAAGGGGGGATGCTTCAGCTCTTAAAAAGCGAAAGCTATTTGTAAGATGGATGTTGGCAGTTGTTGACAGCACACAGCATAAGTCTCTAGCCTGCTGTATACTGTCAGGGGCCCGGCAAACGGAACTCAGAGCCGCTCAACACACCACCAGCCCTTGGCACAGCTATCAGGTCAAGCAAAGCGCCCAAATAGAAGGGGCACAGCAACTCCTTTTTGAAAAAGACATCTAGTATACCAAAGGAGGCTTTTGAGAAGCAACCAAAGGATTGCTTCCAGCTGAGCTTCTCCCTTCAAGATCCAAGGTTCAAATCCTATTGGGTGCAAACAATTTCTAGGGGCCATTGGACTGAGGGATTTTTCCCTTAAATTATCCGAGGTGCACTTGCGGGAAACTCATTGCCGAGGGCCTGTGCACCCCCGGGATTAGTAAGGACACTGTTCTCGGACACCTGGTGCCAATAAAAAATAAATAAAAATCTGCAGCCCTCCCTACTAAACCTCATAAAACAACCTCTAATGCTGTAACTGCTAGGTTACTGTGTCCAATAATGACAAATGACATCCCAAAGAATGAACAACAGGCCCGGATTGGAAAAAAGAATTAGAATTCACCACAATCAATGTGTTCGTTGGTTTCAATTACTTTGAATTATGAAATTTGTGAAATAAATCCTTTAGCCAAATTTGCACTCCTTCAAATGCAACAGTTCAGTTCAGATTCAACTAAAAATACATTTGAAACAAAATTGCTCAATAGTCAGGTTTTGACATCCATCATGGCCAAATTTTATGAATTTCAATTAAGAAAAAGATCTTTGCCACAAAAAAATAGTAAATCAAATTCAAAACAAACATCAATAATGGCTTCAAGAAGTTCAAATCTGTATTTAGCAAAATTTACATGAGCTGGTCAAGTGGAGCCCCATAGTCATGATCATAGATTAAGGTCACATTTAGATCGAAGTGATAAAGAAAAATAAATGAGTCAGAAAAACTTATACCAGTGACATTAACCGCACCCCCACGTGCTGCATTCAGAGCAAAACCACCACTGTAGCAGAAAATATCAAGAACTTTTTTACCACCCGAAATTGTTGATATGAACTGACGGTTTTCGCGCTGATCAGCATAAAATCCGGTCTTCTGCCCGTCCAATGAAATTGCATAAAAATTTCCATTTTCCATTACCTAGCATTAGGAGAAAAATCACAAGTTAGCAGGTACAAGACAAGGCACCTACATTTCAAGGGGAAGCCGCTGTAAATAATATACGAGTTGCACAAAGATAAAACCTGGCTATAGATTGACTTAGAGTGACTGCTCATTCAGTATAGAAGCATAATTATTTCTCCTATTTTACTTCAAAATCTTTGATTCCATGAAAGTTTGTAATCCAAGGAAACCCAAGCCACATCTAGGCTTACTCTCCAAGAAGACTAGTCAATGCCACCATTGGACCCCCTGTAATCATTATAATTAAAAGTAACTCCTCCCTCCTAAGCAATCCATTACGACCTTCCTATATTCAATACATGGTGTTAAGTATAATTCTTTAATCAGAAGATCCTTAGAAGGTGAATGGCCCAGTACACATGCCAATTGAAATCATGACCACCCACAAATGATAACTAGGATTTCTAATGGTAGAAAAAAAAAATTCAACAATGAGTTATGCTAGATTTTAGAAGTTAGTTATTTAAGAGAAATCAATGTTACATGATGTGATATCCCATATTGAGTGAATATAGGTGGTGAATGGGATCCTACATTGCTTAGGAGGGAGAAGTTCTTGGTCTTTATAATGATTCCAAGGGGCTCCAATTATACCATTGATTAGTCCTTTTAGAGTATGGGCACATATGTGGCTTAGACTTCACTTGAGGCATTACAAATGATATCAGAGTCAATCCCAACTAGAAATGCAAGACTTGAGTCGTGCTACCAATGATGGAATGGCCCGACAAGGACATCGGGAATGTAAGCGGGAAGATTGTGATACCCAATGTTTAGTAAATATAGGTGATGAATGGGATCTTACATTGCTTGGAAGGGAGAAGCTCTTTCTTTTTATAATGATGCCAAGGGGCCCCAATAGTACCATTGATGAGTCCATTTGGAGTATGGGCCCATATGTAACTTGAGTGTAACATATGGATCTTAAATTAGGCCATAAAATAATTTTTGGTTTATTGATTTATTTATTTTAAATATTGTTGTAAACATTCTATTATTGTTACTATTATGAGTTTTTATCAATTTCTATTTCATTAACAATTTTGCTAGGTACAGTCGGCATATACAAGCGGCAGGTAAACATGAGGAATAAAAAAAGAGTAAAAAGTACAAAACAAACCAGACCTTTCTTTTTCTTTCCCGAAAACTTTTCTTTCTTTGGTTTCTTCTTTCTCGTCTCTCTCTCTTTTTTTCCTTGTTTTTCTTGGGATCAATTATTTTATGGTTGGTTCTGTATCTTTTGTCCAAAATTTTTGAATAGATCCATCTATTGGATAAGTTTTTATTTTTTTTCCTTCTTCATACACTAGCCCGTTTTCCATGTACAGATTTTATCTCAAGCAACTCTCTCTCTCTGTTTTTTCTCTTGAAGTATTACACCATGGGAGCAAGATGAGTGCAGCTGTTCCATGAAAGCCTCAAAAACCAATATGGATTTTGAATTGTCGAGAGTTGGCAACAATAACCATGAGATTGTCCAGCTTAGAAGCAGTTAATTCACCCACTCTCTTGTTCATGTCGACGTCGACCTTCTTGCTGACGATGTTGGCTAAGCGGCAACCGATACCTTTGATGGAGGTGAGGGCGAACATAATCTTCCTTTCCATCAACGTTGGTGTTCAGCACTCGCAAAATGTGTAGAAACTCCTCGTTCACTACCAGCACCATTTTGGACTTGCAGAGAGGAAACGAGAGAGAGGATTTGGAGGCAGCAAGCAGAAAGTGGTAGGAAGAAAGTGGAGAGAAAGAAGGGGAGAGAAAGAGGAAGGAAGAAAGTGACTGCACGTGGGAGGAATTAATGGAGAGAAAAAGGGAGTAAGAAAGTGGGGTCATCTGTACAAACTGTCAGACGTTTTCATTTCGACTGCACCCACCGAATGTATATAGAGTTTTTCTTTCACTAATAAGCTGTTCATTTTTTATTCGGATTATTATTATTAATTTTATTTATTAAAAGAATAAATGTAGTTAAATCATTAGTCAAGATTTTTGTTTTAAAATCATCATTGACCAAATCCTCGTGATTGACCTAGTCCTCTGTAAAAGGATAAACCACATGATTAGTTTGTAAACTGCCTGCTAGCAATCACAGTCACTCAAAGTCCCATGTTTATTAAACCGTTGTCCAATGCTTTTAAGCTTCCATCGTTCTCTCTCTCCTCTCGAGTGACCCTTCAGTAGGTTAGCGTTATGGCAGCCAATAACCAACTCCAAGTTGAAACATTGAACAATCTTTCCCTATCATTATATCTCCTCTCCTACAATTTCCCCAAAAACCGTAGCATTCTATCCACACAGCAAGCCACTGTAGCCAAACTACCAGATACTTCCTCACATTCTCGTCAGCCACAACATTGTCGTTCACCATCCCAACAGCCACCTTCACTTCCCTCACACCCAGACCACCACAAACCACCCTAGCACCACCCAAGCAATCCAATACAAACTGAGTCACCCACTGGCATTCAATAACCTTATTCCAAAAATCACTAGATCAGCCACCATCGTGCTGCCATGGTAAGCTTTTCTCACCGTGTTTCCCTTTCTCCTCTGTTGCTTTCTCTCTCTCTATAGCAAGTGACCGACTCCTTTTGTGTGATTTGCTGGTGGCCACCGACATCTGCCACAGGGAGTCACAAAACCACTCAGACAACCAAAAATTGTAAAGCTCAGCCCCAAAGAGGGCCCAAGCACAGCCTGCCTCTAAGGCCCCAAGCCTTTAGAAGTCCACCCAGCCCACCATTTCGTCTCCCCCTTCCCTCCCATGACCCCTAAACACCTCCACGACACATCAAACACACACACACACTTTCTACCGATGGCAGCACCGTCCCTAGCCACCAACCACCTCTCTCATCACATAAGACACGTAAGCCTTCATATGATAGAGTATGAGATAAAGATAAAGATTAATAAGATGGCCATAGAGATGCATAGTACCAATGCGGTTATGGGTAGATGTGCAAGCCCCAGACCTAAGCGTGGTCCACCACAGTATGTTCAGATTAATAAGATGGCCATAGGATGTGGAATCGGTGCACATCCTTGCATACGGGGTTAAGGTTAGTTGGCCGGTCAAGATAAGTAAAGATAATATAAAGAATATGATATTTTTAAGTCATGCATGTCATAAGCATAAGTTTTTGTTTTGTTTTATGTTTTTAACCACCCAAGTGAAGAAGACAACGAGGACGAGCAAGCGGGTCAGGCTCAGATGGACAGTGTGATGAAATTTAGACCCAGACATCTTAATTGAATATTATGACAACAATTTTCTCAATTTAGTTTGTTTAAAAACTTTGATTATGTTTTTATTCAATACTGGTTTATTTAATAAAGCTTTTTATAATTGTTTTATTAATTGTGCAATCTCTTGCCTAGATTCATTTACGAAAGTAAGTGACATCCCTAGCCTAAAGAAAGGGGGTGTTACATTGAGCCACTCTTGGAGTGTTACAACAGGAAGAACAAAATTATTGCAAATAAATAGATAGTAGTTGCTTATCAAAACAAACAATGGTTATTGAGTTGTGCAAGAAATATTCAAACAACACTTAAGTTTTTTTTTGATGAATAAACAAATATTATTAATCAAAACTAGAAGGCAAAAGCCAGTGTTACAGAAGGGGCGAGGTGCCCTAAAACTAAGTAGGTACTAAGAGACAAGAAACTCTTGAAGGGCCATGCCATTTAAGTCAACAGCAGTAGCCCAACTACAAAGAGTTTTAAAAAATACAACTTTAAGCTCTTCTAACGATCTCGCCTGGTCTTCAAAAGTCCTTCCGTTTCGCTCTTGCCACAAGCACCACATAACACAGGATGGGATAAGCTTCCATATAGCTTTTATAGGTTGCCGTCCTCTCATGCTTGGCCAAGACGCCAAAGCAGCCTCCACCGTTTTTGGCATGATCCACGCCAAACCCAATCGACCGAAGACTTCATACCATAGGCTCCTTGCTATAACACAATGCAAGAGAAGATGATCCACCAATTCTCCGGCTCCTTTGCACATACAACACCAATCTGCTATAATAATCCTCATTTTTCTCAAGTTATCGGTAGTGAGTATCTTACCTAAAGAGGCCGTCCATACAAAAAATGACACTTTGGGAGGAGCCTTATTTCTCCATATCTTCTTCCATGGAAACCGAGGGATATGCTCCTGTATGATGGCCTTGTAAAAGGATCGCACCGTAAAAATACCCTTCTCAGTAGGGGACCACCATAGGGCATCCGGTTGAGATCGGTTTGGTTTTATGGAGTAGATGAGGCTGTAAAATTCTGCAAAACTGTTCATTTCCTAGTCTTGTGCCCTTCTACTGAAGTTAACATTCCAGAGGACTTGTCCCTCCGCAACCTCCAAAACTTCCGCAACCGAGACATCCTTTGCACTCGCCAATTGAAATAGCAACGGGAACAAATCTTGCAAAGTCCTATCACCGCACCAAGCGTCGCTCCAGAATCTTACTCTGAAACCCGTACCCAGATGAAATTTGGTGAATCGGCTGAACACCCCCCACCCTCTTCTTATGTGTTTCCATAAACCAACTCCGTATGCCCCTCTCTCTTCTTTGGTACACCAGCCTCCCCATAGACCCCCATATTTAATCTCTATCACCCTCTTCCACAAAGAGTCCGGTTCCCTTGAAAATCGCCAAAGCCACTTTCCTAATAAAGCACGATTGAAGACCCTTAAATTTCTGATTCCCAAACCTCCCCCAGATATAGGACGGCAAACCTGCATCCAATTAACCAGGTGGAATTTGAATTCATCTCCCAAGCCTCCCCACAGGAAGTCACGTTGAAGCTTCTCAATACGACCCGCCACACTTGCCGGAATAGGGAAAAGAGCTAAGAAGTACGTGGGTAAATTAGAGAGAGTGCTCTTAATCAACGTTACCCTTCCGCCTTTCGACAAATACATTCTCTTCCACCCCGCCAGCCGCCTCTCAAATTTCTCGATCACTGTGTCCCATATTGATGGAGTCCGGGAGGCACTGCCTAAAGGGAGTCCGAGATATGTCGTAGGGTAAGAGGAGATCTTGCATCCCAGGGTTCTAGATAACTGTCGTATATTTGAAATTGCCCCAACTGGTATCAACTTGGATTTATCCCAATTAACCTTCAGACCGGAGACAGCCTCAAAACAGAAGAGGAGGGCCTTCAAAACTCGCACCTGATCTTGCTCAGCTTCGCACATGATTAAAGTGTCATCTGCAAACAGTAAATTAGAAATGACTAAGGGACCCCCCTTTGTGTTTCCAATAGAAAATCCCGCTAAGAAGCCATTATCAACCATAGACGAGAGCATCCTGCTTAAAGCTTCCATGACTATAATGAACAACAGCGGTGATAACGGATCACCTTGTCTCAAACCACGTGAACTCTTAAAATAGCCCACTGAAGCTCCATTGACTAACACTGAAAACTTAGCCGTAGATATACACCAAGTAATCCACGCTCTCCATCTATCTCCAAAACCACATCTCCTAAGCAAAAGAAGTAGGAAATCCCAGTTAACATGATCGTAGGCTTTTTCCATATCAAGTTTACACATTAACCCCGTGTTTCCAGCTTTTAATCTGGTGTCGATGCATTCATTAGCAATTAACACCGCATCTAGAATCTGTCTGCCCTTGACAATCAAACAACACTTAAGTTGACAGACTTGACATGGGATTTTTGGGAAACAAGAGGTTCCTTTGTGTTGTATGCATATTATAGTGCACACGATGGTATGGTATCACCATGCTGAAAACACATAAGAAACAGGCTTATTTTTCGATTCAGTACCATGACTCAATGAGTGTATGATTTGGGGAGAATACATAGTGTAGTGCATACCATTGTAGCTTCAATTTCAGCTTTTAGGAATATCTTCTTGATACTCATGAATTGAAGAGCTTGCACAAGAGAACAATTTCAAATGATCAATATATAATGCTTCGAGGGATTTTCTACCTTAGTTGTTTCAGGACAAGCAGACGGATGCATTTCCTTCAACTCTGATAAATTGATTCCTTCTTCTTTCAAAATTTCAACAGAAGGTCTCCAGAATATATGATTAATTTCATCAATCCTACTGATGCCAGCTTCAATTTCTTGTTTGTACTTCTCAACCCAAGCAGCTGATGATGCTATAACAGCTATGTCTCCAAAAACATCAACAATTAATCCAGACAATCTGAGAAAAAGCACTGACATTCAATAAGTGTACTAGCATGTCCAGAAACAATTCAATATAAAATAGAAAGCGGAATGAAAATCAATTCCATTCCAAAGAACCAACCAAACTAAAAAATTAAATTAACAAACTCTACTGCAGTACATAGTAATTCCGAATACACCCGTACCATAACACCAAGGCTGCAAACCTCCTCCACCCCTCCCCCCGGGAAAAAAAAAAAATGGTACAACCCCAATATAAATTTAATTTGACTCCAAATGTGTCATTTATCATTCTTCTTAAACAATGCGTAAACCCCTCATTAGAAATAGCTTCTCGATAAGTAATAAATCATTATTGATGAGAGCAGACGGCACAACTTAAGTACACAGAACATCATTATAAATATATAAATATATAATATGTTCCACCCACCTTAAGCATAGTCAAACCTAAAGACTCACATTGCGGCTAGAAATTTTTCTTGGTAAGTTAAACTTTATTGATAATAAAAAGTATGTAATCCAGGTACACATGGAGTATAGATGATGAAGTTATAGACGCCTAAGCAAAACAAGGAAAAAATATATCAAATCTGATAACTAGAAATAGAAGACATTAAGCAACCATCCAGGAGAAAAGAGTTCTACAGAAATGCTTCTAACTTTGTCTCCTCACAATTCTTGAAAGTCAGATCATTATTTTTCCTCCAAATGAACCACATAACACAAGATGGGAATCATCTTCCATAAAAGTATAACTTTCAGAGCAAACAAAACAGCCTCTCCAATGTGCCAAAGGTCTATCACTCTATACAGCATAACCTAGTTAAGCCCGCACAAACCTTGTCCAAAACTATTGTGGATGGGGATAGAATGTGTGCATATGCATGAATGCATTAATGAATAGTGAGGGGGAAATTGTTATAAAATCCCTTCTCTTCGAATCAAATCAAGCTGTAAACTTTTATGAATATGGAAGAAGTTATTAAGAGGGGAGAAGCGAGGGGGAAGAGCACCCATAACAAGTTCAATTAATGATCAATACCTATCTCCTTCACTATTTACAAGACGATATGCATTTGTATTGGCTGACGGAAGCCCCAAACTTTCACGTAGTTCTCTTGCTGCATCTATTCTTGCTTCAAGCAGTTTCTTCATGTTGAATGCACATGAAGGATCTCTGCATCATATAGATACAGTTTAGCATCATTGTGAAGGAGATATAACCGAACTAAGTAAGTACCTTGTTGCTTCCTCTTCTAGCTGCATAAGCCGAACACAGAACATGGAGACTGAATTATACAATCCCCATCCGATTGGTCTCTCTGTCCCGTCAGCTACCAGCACAATATCTCCAGTTCTTGGTGGTGGTCTACCAAGTATTCTATCAACTGCTCCACTGTACACCATCGGACTACCCTTTTTAAAGAGTTGTGTCTTCCCCTTCTTTAGTACAACCGTTGCAATACCTACCAAACACAAACCAATAACAACAAGGTTTCTAATGTCAAACAAATCTATGTACGATTTCCCACATAACACTTTGCTCAAATTGGACAAAGCAAAAAGAACACAATGGCCATGTAACAGAAGGTTTAGACTCGCAAAGTTATAGTATCAGGAGTATAAATGTATTAGGGAAAGATGATAAGATGCGATGCTCAGATATCACCTGCATCAAAGGATAAGGAAACTATAAATACACGTCCGGGCCACAACGCAAATTTTTTATAAAGTTCAAGTGGTATGCGGGCTTGAAATATCTATTTCATAAGAGTAAATGGCAGACGATGAATGTCAGATTTGAGAATAAGATGGGAAAGATGTTACAGGTCTGCTTATCTCTAACACAATCACCAGAATTCAGAACAAAGAAATGCAAGAAAACTCAAGAAAACAATCCAAGAACTCAAGAACAGAACCAAGAAAGCACTTCTCATTTCCTGGAAGAGATTTTCAAGTAATCTCCAAACTCCAAAAGAATCCACAACATCCAGAATGAAAAATACACTTCACTAATTCAAATTTTAAATCTAAGGCTACAAACCAGTGAAACTCACCGTTTATTACAAACATTACATCACATACGCAACCATTTTATTAAGTCCTCTGCTGCCCCATACACTACCTGAAAGCACCACTTCCGTAACACATGCATGCCCCATTTTATTCAACACAAGCCTTCCTTCCTTCTTCATCAAAATTCACTGTTTTGCCTCCTACAGTTAATTCTGTTATCCTTCCATTCATTTCCCAGCAAATTCCTTCTCTCCACCAGAACCCTTTATGTTCTCCTCCCCTTTAAGGGACTTGTCCACAAGGCCTTGACAATCTCCCCCCTATTAAAGAACCTTGCCCACAAGGTGTGGGTAAGGACTCCTCAACTTCCACAAGGACTCTCAAGAGCTGTCTTCTACTGTTGCTCCTACCCATTTGATTAACACCTCAGTCAATGCATGATTACCACTCTTCCTCATTCTTCTTCTAAAATCTGTTCTGGTTCAGGTTGGATCTGCCCTTGATTCAATCAGTTGGAGGTAATGTTGGCAATGGTATGACATTCTGCCCAAGTTTCTTCTTCAAACAAGACACATGAAAAACTGGGTGTATTCTTGAGGAAGTTGGCAAACTCATTTTATAGGCTACTGACCCAATTTTCTGCAACACCTGAAAGGGCCCATAAACCTTGGAGCTTCATATTGTGCCTCATCAATATAGTCTTCTGTCTGTAGGTTGGAGTCTTAAAAAGAAACCCAATCACCCACCTAGAAGCTCCTTTCTGTTCTGTTCCCATCAACATAAAAAACTTCATTCTATGCTGAGCCTTATGCATATTTTCTTTTAACAAAGACAATAATTGTTCCCTTGACCTCAATTGTTGACCCACTGCATCATTGGCAGAGGTGCCTGGAATGTAGGACAGCAGCTTATGAGGGCCATACCCATAGAGAGCCTCAAAAGGGGTGAGCCCTATAGAAGAGTGTGCTGTGGTGTTATAACACCATTCAGCCATGGGCAACCATAGACTCCACTCCTTTGGTTTCTGGCTGCTGTAACACCTCAAATTACTTTCTAAACATTTATTCAATGCTTCTGTTTGGCCGTCAGGTTGAGGGTGGCATGCTCAACTGAAATCCAAGGATGTCCCTAAAAAGTAAAATAGTTGCTTCCAAAATGAGCTAGTGAAAACTGGGTCCCTATCCGAGACCAATAGACTTAGGCAACCCATGGAGTTTAAAAACTCCAAAAAAGAAAACTTGTGCTCCTTGCTAGCTGTGTAAGGATGAGAGGAGAAAAAATGTGCAAATTTGGTCAATTTGTCCACCACAGAGTACCCGTTTGAGAGGGGTAGCCTTCAATAGAGTCCATGGAAATATCTAACCATGGAGAATCAGGGACTGGCAATGGCTGCAACAACCTAGGTGAGTGAATGGTTTCATACTTATCTGCCTGGCGCACTTCACATTCTCTAACCAATCTCTTGATGTCTTTGCGCATACCTTCCCAATAAAAATCTATGTTTGCCTTCTACAGAGTTTTATAGCATCCCACATGGCCTGCCTGTGGATTGTGGTGTATATACTCCAAAATCTTGGCCTGGATCAATGAAGAAGGAACCACCACCTATCTTCCTTTCCTCAACAACAAACTCTGTTGCAAAGAAAAATACTTGGGACCCTCCTGCCCTTGCTGCAACTTAGAGATTATCTCAAACACCTTAGGGCATGATGAATGGCTAGCCTTAAGTTCCTCTATCCACAAGGGAGTTGGAAAGGAAATCAAAGCAAGAGTTGTTGATACTTCCTCAGTTCTTCTTGAGAGGGCATCAGCCACCAAATTCTCCTTACCCTTCTTGTAATCAATGGTGGAATCATATCCAATCAGTTTGGATATCCACTTGTGCTGAGCTTCAGTTCCAATTTTCTGTTCAAGCAGGTACTTTACGGCCTGTTGATCAGTTTTGAACTTAAAAGTATGCCCCAATAAGTAAGGCCTCCATCTACTTACTGCAGAAACTAGAGCCAACAGCTCTTTCTTATAAGTTGATAAGAGCAAGGCTTTTCCCTTCTAAGCCTTACTATAAAAAGCAATAGTCTGGCCTTCTTGCATAAGGATAACCCCCAACCCAACCCTAGAAGCATCACACTTGATGGTAAATGCCTTGGAAAGATCTGGCAATCTCAAAACAGGAGGATGACTTACAGCCTGCTTCAACTGCTCATAGGCTATGGCAGCTTCTTCACTCCAATTAAATGAGTTCTTTTTCAATAGAACAGTTAACGGGGCTGCCATAGAGCCATAATTCCTTATGAATTTTCGGTAGTAACCAGTAAGACCCAAGAATCCCCTCAATGACTTCAAAGTTATAGGTATAGGCCATTCCACCATAGCTGCTGTTTCGAAAGGGTCTGCCTGCACCCCACTGCCTGAGATAATGTAACCCAAATACTCAATTACTTCAACACCAAACTTGCATTTCGACATTTTGGCATACAAAGTATGCTGCTTCAGCACCTCCAAAACAGTTCCCACATGCAACACATGGTCAACAACATTCTGACTACAAACCAATATATCATTAAAAAAAAAAAGAGAGAGCAGCTTCCTATGAAACTGTCATTCATTAACCCTTGGAAAGTTGCAGGGGCATTTGTAAGGCCAAAAGTCATGACTAAGAACTCATAATGGCCCTTATGAGTTCTAAAGGCTGTCTTTTGAATATTTTCATCTCTAACTCGAATTTGATGGTAGCCTGCCCTCAAGTCCAGCTTAGGAAACACTCTAGCTCCAAAGAGTTCATCAAGCAACTCATCAATGACAGGTATGGGAAACTTGTCCTTGATGGTTTCTTGGTTTAGTTGACGGTAATCTATGCACATTCTCCAGCTGCCATTAGCTTTCTTCACCAACAAAATAGGTGAAGAAAATGGACTTTGACTGGGTCTCACCACCCTAGATGCCAACAAATCCTGGACTATTTTTCTATTTCTGACTTTTGATAATGAGGATACATGTATGGTTGTACTGTTACAGGAGCAGTTCCCTCCTTGAGATTGATTCGATGATCAAAGGCTCTTCCTGGTGGTAGTCCAACAGGTTCTGCAAACACTTCTTTGTACTCACTAAGTAAATCAGTAAATATAACCTTAAGACTGTCAATCTCTAACTTTTGATCCACAGCCCTCAAGTGTAAAAACCACCCTTGTTTTCTAACAAAATTAGACTTCAACCCCTTGCTACCAACCAACACATCCACATTGCCAAATTTAATTCCATGCAACATCACAGTTTCTGTTCCCAATCTGAAACTCATAGACATTTTTGTAAAATCCCAATGGATGGAACCCAAGGTCTTGAGCCATTGTACCCCAAGAACAATATCACAACCACCTAAAGCCAATGCATGAAAAGGGACTGAAAACTTGGACCCTTGGATTATGATCACCTCCTCACTCTACCTGGACTCACTATCTTGGCCCCATTAGCAACCCTGACTTGTAAATTGGAATCCTTCTGAGTCTTCAACTTAGCTTCTTGAACCACTAATGGATCTAGGAATTTATGAGTGCTTCCCGAATCTACAAGGATCTCAACAGAACATGTCCCAATTCTTCCATGTAATCTGATGGCATTGTTATTGGAACAACCTGAGATTGCATGGATAGAAACGTCTAAAACTTCTTCCTCACCTCCCTACACCTCCTCAACAATGGATATTTCTTCATTCTCATCCAACAATGACTGCTCCAACACAAGCTGCTCTACTTGCAACAAGTACACCTTAGGATTCTTACACAAATAAGCTGGACTTTGCTTCTCATCACAATGATAACAGAGGCATTTTCTTCTTTTCTCATCCATCTGAGATGAAAAAATCTTCTTAACAGAAACACTGCCCTTCTATACTCTAGCACTATCTCCCCCTACTTCAGAATGACCCTTATCCACATTTTCTGTACTGCTTCTCCATGACTTCCTCGAAGCCCACAAATATTACTCTTGAATCTTTGCAAGACCAAAGGCTGCATTCAAATTAATAGGATTGAGCATTCAAACAAGCAATCAAATCTCATCCTTCAACCCACTCATGAAACAGCTTAGGTTGTGCTTGGCCATTGAGAATTCTCAGATAAGAATTTTGTATTTTAAGATGAAATATTAAAATAATTATATTTTAATATTATTATTGTTTTGGGATTTGAAAAAGTTAAGAAAAATTTAAATAGTTTATTATATTTTATATGGGGATTTGGGAAAGTTATAATGATGAGATGAGAATTTTGTGTTTGGGATGAAAATTTTGTGTGGCCAAGCACAACCTTAGTTTATGTTTTTTAGACAATCCTTTCAATCTGTTTGACAAGGCTTCAAACTATGCCTTGTAAACAACCACAAATGGCATTTACTTTAAATGAATTAAAGCCCCCCCAGGATCATCATAGGCCGTAGGGCCAAACCTCACTTGAAGGAATCCCAACTTGTAAAAATTCCACAATCCACAACATCTTGATACCACACAAGAGCCTTGTCTTCCATGTGATAAGAGTCCATTAAAAGCCTCTGGTTCACCGGATGTTTGATGGAATTCAAAGTACTGGGTGGCTTTAAAAATCCATTCAGCAGGGTTGGTTCCGTCAAGGTGGGGAAAATCCCATCTAACCTGTCTTGGCAATGATCCCATTTCCTCTTGATTCATCCCTCTACCCCATAAAACCCTTCCTCATGATTCAAATCTCTACCCCCACAAGAACCATTGGGGACAAAATTAACTTGCTGACTTTCTACCAAAGATCTAATCATATCAGTAAGTTGGTCTAACTTGCCTATAATTCCACTAATCGCATGATTATGCTCCTCCAACTGCTTCAGAATACCTTCTTGCTGCCTCAATGAACCTTCGTGCTGCGCCTTCAAGGCTGCTGATCACGTGTTTTCTGCAATGAGAGGATCGGCCTCTTTGATACCAATTGTTATGTGTGTACTTTTCTCCAACACAGTCACCAGAATTCAGAACAAAGAAATGCAAGAAAACTCAAGAAAACAATTCAAGAACTCAAGAACAGAACCAATAAAGCACTTCTCATTTCTTGGAAGAGGTTTTTGAGTAATCCCCAAACACCAAAAGAATCCACAACATCCAGAATGAAAAATACACTTCACTAATTCAAGCTTTATATCTACGGCTACTAACCAGTGAAACGCATCATTTATTACAAACATCACATCGAATACGTAACCATTTTATAAAGTCCTCTGTTGCCCCCATACACTACCTAAATGCACCACTTCATTAACACACGCACGCCCTGTTTTATTCAACACAAGCCTTCCTTCCTTCTTCATCAAAACGCACTGTTCTATTTAAATGCCATGCACCGTTTTGCCACCTACAGTTAATTCCTTTCATCCTTCCTTTCATTTCCCAGCTAATTCCTTCTCTCCACCAGAACCCTTTACAAAAGATGAGCTTAAGAAGTATGCCACCAATATACTCGTGTGTCAACAACCCCTAAGAGTGCTCACTAATAAAGAATCTTTAAAAGAGCATAGCATAGATCTACTCAATTATCAGAATAAAAAAAGAAACTGAAAAAACAGAGAGAGAAAAGCACAAATTTAACTGAACTATGGGAATTGAAGCTTTCAAATCGCCTTTCTGATAGCATCTGAAGCTCAAACATTACAAGCCCATCCTCATTAAACAAGCCATTGGAAACATGGGATCATGGAAGGGATGCAGTAACATTGGAATTAAAATAAAATAGTTGGGAATTGATATAAAGAGTATCCATGTGTTGTTAGATGTTGATTGTACGTGGCCAAATTGGCACCATTTACTGGATAGGGATTGTCTTGTTCAGCCTCCCTAATTTTTTTTTTTTTTTTTCCAATTTTTCTTCCACGCTTTCTGTTGTTTTTTTGTAATTGTCTTCAGAATGATCCCAGTCATATTGTTGGACTCATAGAAAAAGTGAGCCATTGCTATTATGCTAAGGGAATCTGGCAGCCATTTTTATGAGGAAAAGGAAAAACTGCAACTTAACCAAAATATTCCATTTTACAATTACCCCTTCGATTCCCCACATCACAGAAACATGTTTAATGCTAAAATCTTTTGGCTTTACATCCAGTTTATAGCTCAAATTTGGACAGGCCCAGAAGCCAAAAGGTTCAGATACCCCAAAAGCCAATATAGAAACAAAACAAGCAGGGAAATAAACGCTTTCAAAGTACCCCCAAGAGCCAATATAGCAAATGTAATAGAAAAGCTACCGACCACACACACAAACATGCAGAAACCTTTGGGTAAAGAATAAGCAATTTCTTCACGAATGGTGATGCCTGGTAGTGAAGAAAAAGCTAGAGACTTCATGAAGCGTGAAGGAATCTGCTGCATGCTTTTTAGCATAAAGGAACGACTTATTGAGCGGTGCCATTTACATTTTCCATTGATGTGTATATCCAGTGTTTTGATACCGTTTAGGGTGCCGATGGGTGGCCCATTGGCGCTTACCCGAAAACCCGGTGTACATTATCCATCTAGATCCGGTTCTTTGCGGTAACCATCATCAAGTAAAAGTACGAATAGTAGTGGAATAGGAAAATGATTTTCTTATAAGTTTCCTACATCTATTTTATAACTCTATCTTAAATTGAGGGTGATTTTATAAATTTAAGAACTTTTTTAATAAATTATCATGATTGTATTGGTTGATTATAAAATAAGTTGTAAAGTAGTTGTAAAAAAATTATAGATATATCATTACTCAGTAAAATAAGTGAAATATTTTATTAAATTTTTTGAATGAAAAGAGAAAAATTAAATAAAAATATTAAAAAATAAAAAAATTTGTTTGAATATAATTCTTTGTTTTAAAGTTTATAAAAATTTTACTGAATTTTGTGTTTGAATAAAGATTATGTAATGATTAAATAAAAAAAATTAAAATTTGAAATTGAAATATATTTTGTGTTTAAGTAATATTAGAGTCCAAGGAATGAAATTTTGAGAATTCTTGTAGCGTTCAAACATGCCCTTAAGACTTTTTGCAAAAAAAAAAGAGAGGCAAAAATCAAGATTTTTCAAGTTCAATTGAAATTTTTTTCAATTGGGAAAAAAAAAACACAAAAACCAAGACAAATATCACAAAAACTACATTTTATATTCAAAAAAATTTCCAACTTTACTTATTCATTATTACAAATTTCAATAGAAAATATATTTTTTAAAAAAACTAAATTTATTTAAAATTTCTTATATACTTTCACAAAACTCCATCTCAAAAAACCTTAAAGCATTTTTAAAGAGTAGTTCTATATATACCGACAATTTTATTTATAATACTCATTTTGCTAGTTGAGTAATACTAGATATATTTATAAGTTGTGCAAGCACCTCGCACTCTTTTTTAAAAAGAGAAATGATAGTTGCAGTCATGAGTGCGCAAACGCTGCGTATTCCTTTAGAAAAAATTGAGTAGATATAAGATCCATATGACAAAATTAATTTTTTAATGATGAATCCCACTCATTTTCAAAAGGAGTGCGCAGTTTTTACACAACTCAAATTTTCAATTCTTTCCAGCTAAACTCCCCATATCTACTTATCTCTCTCATTCTTTTGTCATACTCTCACTCTCGATTATTTGCAATTCAATATTGTGTCGTGCTGCCGCCCAACCACCAATCACTCTCCTAGAATTTGGATCTCCTAATCCCTTGAAATTCCTTGTTCGAACTATAAACAATTTGGATATGAGTGTGAAAGATTGGATAAAGAAATTTAGGGAATCTCCACTCTTCCTTGTCGCAACATTCACTATCATCCCCATTTCTCTCTCTTCAATTTGCCTTAATGTCTCCCCACAATGTATAGCATTACATTCTTTTCTCAAATTGAAATACCATTTCATCTACGCTAAGCCACTTCATCTATCTTAGAAATTTGCTATGCACTGTTGGAAAAGTATAGGAGCTTGACAAAATGCTAATGTCACTCAAAGTGTTGTGTTTTAAATTTTTTAAAATAGCAACTTTCCCAGATTATAACTATGTCCTCACTTACAATCTTGTACTAACATTTAGGGATAAAGTTAAACTCGAATGCATGTCCTTGTACCTAACATTTAGGGCTAAAATTAAACTCGAATGTATGTATTCACTCAGTTTTATAAAGAGATATCTTAGTCTACAAATCCTACTGTGTAGAATATAGCTACTTGCCTAGACCCAATTGCACCAAGAATCACACTATCAATGAAATGTAGAACTGGAAAGAGAATTCAAAGAATTCCTAGTAGAAGAAGTTGAGGTAGCAATGAAACAAATGGCACAATTCAAATCTCCAGGGCTGATGGCTATGGGGTTTGTTTCTATCAAACCCATTGGAACACAATGGGGGAGGAGGTAAGCCAAGCAGTTTTTTAAATGGGGAAGGTTAGATGTGGATGGTAACTTTACTTATCTAACTTTAATTACAAAAGTTAATAATCCTTTTGTTGTAAGTAGGGGTGTAATCGGTCTGGTTCAGTCTGGTTTTATACATTTTTTTAAAGAATGGATTCACTATCGAAATTGGAACTTCCAGTTTTTCCAGTTTTACTGATTATCTATGTTAGTAATAATAATATGATGCTTACATGTACTAAATTATTAGTATATTTATATTATAGTATAAATATATTATATCTATATCAAAAGTAAGTTTATATTAAAACTTAATATTAATATTTATGTTTAAGATTAAGATTTTATGTTGTATTAATTTTATATTATAAGATTAAAATTTACATGTTATATCAAATGTTAATGTCGTGTTTCGTATACCTTTGGACTGGACTCTCAATAACTCGGATCTTCAGTCTACGAACACAAAGAAAACACTGCGAGATAAGGGTCTTGGTAGAGGAGGCCAGGGAGTTTTCGATGCCAAAGTCAATATCACTTCAGTATTTTGTATGAGTGAATAAGGAGTTCGAAGAGAGTTTCTAGTATTTGGAGATTGCCTTTTATACCCGTTCTCTAAGGTCAATTGCCCATGCCCTGTGTCAGGGGGATGTGTCTCCTCAGCAGTTCGTTTAGTTAGATTCATTTAATGTAGCGTGGCTTCCGTGATGGTGTAATTAATGCGGTGTGACTCTCTATCCCGTTCATCCTACGGGTGCATGCCGTCAAACTCTTCCTTTCCTATTTGTCAAAGGATGGTTTCCCACATATTTGAAATTGTAGGTTAACCTCTACTCTAAGGCTGGGGTCCTTTAATAGCTTGATGGGTTGCTCAGCTGCCTAGGCCCCCCTCTTATTTGAGCCTGCGCTCTAGGCCTCCGACTTGAGGGAAAAATCCCCTTACAGTTACTCTACCAATTCCTATTAAGCTGGTCTAATGGAAATTTCTTCTTTCCTTCTCTTTCATGTCTTTATGTGGCCGTTGTTGCTTGGTGTTCTCCTTTCTAGGGAGGGATGACCCTTTCACCTCCTAGCTCTTCCATGTGTTGAGCCCCTAGGCACCATCATTGGATCCTTTTGTCATTTGATGCGACGTGCGACGATTCCCTCATCGACTTTATTGGCACGTTTTCTGACAGTTGGGTTCTAGTACTTGATTGTGCTCGTTCTGTCCCTTCTGCATTGATGGTTATCAGGCGGCTCTCTCCACTTCACATCATGCCGCGTGTCCTGCAGGATTCAAATTGTTCCATATCCCACGTCTAGTTCGTGGGGGTTGGAAGGCCAACTGTTGCTCCCTAATATAAACTTTGTCATGTCCTTCCCATTCCCTTTTTACCTGATTTACCTTCTCCTTGCATCCTAATTTCTTCATCCTTCCTTGCTCGATTTCTCCTTCTTTCTATCACCTTCCTTGCCCACACCTCCAATGGCTTCCAAGAAGATTGTTCATCCCAAGATTCTTGGGGAGCTAGACTGGCCTGAGGTTCGCACCTTGAAGCAAGGCTATGCTGGTTACCACTGGAGCTCGGAGGCTACCTGTGAGTTCTTCCTATCGCTAATTTCCACCTACCATGTCCCAGATGTGGTGGTTTTCAAGATCCTTGGGCTGTAGGAAGGAGCCATTGATGCCGAGGGTTTTGCCTCACCTTTTGCTCTCTTTCCCGATATGTTTATGTGGGGGATGAGGAGGGGGTGGCTACAAACATGAGGACCAAGGAGGGAGGTCCGCGCGCTTCTGGTGAGGGAAATGAGCGCTCGACTTTTAGAGATGAGCAACCATTCACCACTAGGGCTTCCCATTCTTCAGCTAAGGAGGCCGCAGGCGAAGCTGAGAGTGCGGGGGCGGCCATGTGGCCATTGATGTGGGGATTTATTTCACGAAAGTTTTTAGTCCTAATTGTTTTGATTCAGTGTTTTGTATGTTTCTTAAACTCGTTTGCCTAGAATTTTACGTGTCTTTTACATTTATTTAATTCTTAAGAGTTTTCGATATTTTACATGTGTTTAATTGTTAAATTAGGATGATGTGAAGGGGCAGAAATCGGACTAGGTCTAGAGAGCAAATTCTAGTGGTCTAATGAAAGAGGTATGCCTAAGAAAGTTCCAAGTATGTATGATGTAGATGGCATAAACATGTTGAATGCCAAGATTGATTCTCTGGTAAAAATGTTTGGTAAGCTAGGTGATATGAATTATGTTTCTAGTCTTGGATTGAGTTGTGATTGCTATGAAGGAGCTCACATAAATTCTAATTGTATGTAGGTAGAGCAAGCCCAATTTGTGTCTAATTTTAACATGCAGCAGCAATAGAGCAGCCCTTATTCCAACACATACAACTTAGGCTAGAGGAACCATCCCACATTTTCATGGAAAGATCAAGGTAATCAAGGTAGCAATTCTAAACCTTTTCTATCCTCCTGGTTTCCAATCAAGACCATCCCAACCAGAAAGTAAGTAGCCTTGAGAGATAGCTATTGAGAAGTTAGCCAATGCCAGTTCAGAGAGATTTAAGAGACTGGAAGCAAAGTTTGACTAGTTGGCGAGTTCCAACACAATTGTGGAGGTACAATTGGGGTAGTTAGCCAATTCCATCAATTCTTGTGGATAGGGTAATTTGCCTAGTAAGACAGTGGTCAATCCAAAGGAGCATTGCAATGTACCTTGAAAAGTGGTATGCAACTTGGTCAAGTGGTGAGACTATAGTTGGTGATGAAGTAGACCATGAAGAAGTGAGCAAGAAGGTCGGTAAAGAAGTTGAGTACCTAGCCAAGACACCATCCCCACTACCACCAATCGAACCTTATGTCCCTCTCATTCCTTTTCCTCAAAGGCTTAAGCAGAATAAAATTGATCAATAGTTTGAGATATTTTTGAAAGTGTTTAGGCAGCTTCACATTAATATTCCTCTTGTAGATGCCTTAACATAGATTCCTACCTATACAAAGTTCCTAAAGGAGATCATGTTCAAGAAGAGAAAATTAGAGGATTTCAAGACCATTGCCTTGACGGAGGAATGCAGTACCATTATCCAGAATAAGCTTCCACCAAAGCTAAGAGATTTAGAAAGTTTTTCTATCCCTTGTACTATAGGTGATGTTTATTTTTTTAAAGCTTTGTGTGATTTAAGTGCTAGTGTTTCACTGATGCCTTTATCTGTGTCTAGGAAACTTGTATTAAAGGAGTTGAAGCCTACTACCATCTATTTGTAGCTAGCTAACAGATTGGTAAAATATCCTTTGGGTGTTCTTGAGAATGTGTTGATCAAGATAAAGAAGTTTATCATTTCAGTTGATTTTATTGTGTTGGAGATGAAAGAAGACACCGAGATCCCTATCATTTTAGGCCGGCCTCTTCTAGCCAAAGCTGGAGCTATCATAGATGTTATGAAAGGTTGGCTGACTTTGAAGGTTGGTGAACAAGAAGTAGAGTTTAATTTATTTAAAGCTACTAAATATCCTTCTTTTACTGGTCATGTTTTTCAAGTTGATGTTATAGATGAGTCGACTAGAGAGGTTTTTATGGTTGAAAATACTAAAGAATCTCTCAAGACTTATTTAGTGACAGCAGGGACAAGTAAAGATGATAATTTGGAGGTTGCAAAAGTGGTGTGTGCATTAGAGGTTACATGTCTTAAGCCAAAGTAGAGAGGTATTCATTTTGAAGATCTAGGCAAAGGTAAGCCACTTCCTCCCCTTTCTAATGTGCAAGTACTAGTTCTGGAGTTGAAGCCATTACCTTCACATCTTAAGTACGCCTTTTTAGGTAAGAATAATATTTTGCCTTGATTGTAAGTGCTTTTTTGTCTAATGATCAGTTTGACAAATCGATGCGTATTTTGAGATTGAGAAAAAAACCCATTGGATGGACTATACTAGACCTTAGAGGGATTAACCCTTCATTGTGTATGCATAGACTTTTAATGGAGGATAACCATAACCCAATTGTTAAAAATCAGAGATGGTTAAATCTTAACATAAAATAAGTAGTTAGGGCTGAAGTTCTTAAATGGTTAGATGCAAGGATTATTTATCCTATATCTAATAGTTCATGGATAAGCTCAGTGCAAGTAGTACCTAAAAAGGGTAGGATGACTGTGGTGCATAATGAAAATAATAAATTAATTCCTACTAGGACAATAACTGGGTGGAGAATCTACATAGATTATAGGAAACTTAATAGTGTTACCCGTTAGGATCATTTTTCTTTATCGTTTCTTGATCAGGTGCTTGAGAGACTTGTTGGGTATGCATATTACCGTTTTCTAGATAGTTATTTAGGATATAACCATATTCCTATATCCCCCAAAGACCAAGAAAAGACCACATTCAGTTGTCTTTATGGTACTTTTGCATTCTGTAGGATGCCTTTTGGTTTGTGTAATGTAACTACTACTTTCCAACATTGCATAATAGCTATTTTCTCTGATTTTGTTGAAAAGATAATGGAGGTTTTCATGGATGATTTTTCTATTTTTGGATCTTCTTTTGATAGCTGTTTAGATAACTTGTCTTGAGTTTTGCAGCGTTGTGAGGAAACCAATTTAGTCTTGCATTGGAAAAAATGTCATTTTATGATACATGAAGGTATTGTTTTAGGTCACAAAATTTCAACAAGAGGTATTGAGGTGGACCGAGCAAAAATAGAAATTATTAAAAAATTGCCACCACCTACCAATGTTAAGGGAGTTAAAAGTTTCCTTGGTCACACAGGATTTTACCGCAGTTTTATTAAGGATTTTTCTAAAATTTCTAAACTTCTTTGTAATATGTTGAATAAGGATTTTGTGTTTGATTTTGATAAGGACTATTTGAATGCTTTTAATAGGTTGAAGCAAGAGTTTGTGTTAGCACCAATTATGGCAGCCTTAGATTGGAGTTTGCATTTTGAGCTAATGTGTGATGATAGTGATTTCGCTTTGGGTGTTGTTCTTAACTAGAGAAAAGAAAGGAAATTGCATGTTATATATTATGCTAGTAGAGTTTTAAATAATGCACAGTTGAATTATGCAACTACTGAAAAAGACTTGCTTGTTGTTGTATTTGCTTTTGACAAGTTTTGATCTTATCTTGTACGTTCTAAGATGATCATATATATGGACCATTAAGCAATCAAGTATTTGCTAAAAGAGAAAGATGCCAAACCGAGCTTGATTTGGTGGGTGTTATTGCTTCAAGAATTTGATCTTGAAAATGTGGTGGCAGATCACTTGTCTAGATTAGAGGAGTAGTCATGAGCAGATGAGGTGCCCATTAATTAAAGCTTTCCAGATGAGCAGTTGTTAGCAGTTTCAATCATCTCCTGGTATTCTGATTTGGTGAACTATTTGGTGAGTGGTATTGTTCTTCCTGATTTGAGCTATCATCAGAAGAAATTTTTTTTGTGGGATGTGAAGTATTATTTTTGGAAAGAACTACTACTCTATAAACACTGCGCAACCTTCAGACATCTATCGCATGTGTGTGATTTGAACCATTTGTGGGGAATTGATTTCATGGGCCCATTTCCTTCTTCCTTCAACAATCAATACATCTTGGTGGCAGTGAATTATGTGTCTGAATGGGTTGAAACTACTGCAACTCAAACTAATGACTCTCGAGAGGTGATGAGATTTGTCAAGAAAAATATTTTTTTCAAGATTTGGTGTATTTAGAGCAATTATTAGTAATGAAGGCTCCCATTTTTGTAACCGGTCATTTGAGACTTTGTTGAAGAAATATGGAGTTACTCATAAGGTGGAGGTGGCACTTGCCTATCATCCCCAAACAAATGGGCAAGTGAAACTTGCAAATAGGGAATTGAAGTAAATTTTAGAGAAAACTGTGAGCTGTTTAAGGAAGGATTGGGTGAATAAGTTAGATGATGTGCTTTGGGTCTATAGGACAACTTTCACACCTTTGGGTATGTCTCCTTACAGACTTGTCTTTAGGAAGTCTTGTCACTTACCAGTTGAGTTGGAACATAGTGCTTATTGGGCAATTAAGAAGTTGAACGTGGACTTGAAATCTGCAGGAGAAAAGAGATTGTTACAGTTGAGTGATTTGGAGGAGTTTATGTTGGATGCTTATGAAAATGCTTGGATGTACAAGGAAAAGACCAAGAATTGGCATGTCAAGTATCTTCAGATTAAAAACTTCAAAATTGGGCACCAAGTGTTACTTCAACTCAAGACTTAAGCTATTCTTGGGCAAGCTTTGGTCTAGGTGGTCTGGCCTATTCACAATAATAAAAGTGTATCTATATGGTGTTGTTGAGGTGCATAGTGATGTCATTGGTCCATTCAAGGTTAATGTGCAGCATTTAAATTAATAGGTCTTGAAAGCTGGTATATATATATATAGCTCTACTAGGGTTTGGCTTTGCTAGGGTTCCCTTTGAAAATAACATTGCTAGGTCTACATTGTGAGGCTGCATGATGGCCGTTGATCCAGATGTAGGTCGACGTTCGTACATGGATCTCATCTTGGCGATGCCTCAACCCCTCTCAAAGATGCCTATGTCCTTTCATGGGCCGAAATATGTCGATGGAGAACTTTGTTTTTAGTTTTCTAAGGAGGACATTGTTAGGCCTGTTGGACCTTTTTGATTTAACATTGTTTTCAAGTTTCTAAGGCAGTGGCCTACGTTGGGTGCAATAAGATCCTTCATTCATAATCGTTGGGGTTTATCAGGAATACCAGTTGTATCAACGATGAGGCCTCCTCGTAATGTGTTTGTTCGCAGGGCTAATGAAATTGATTTTCTAAAAGCTCTCTCTTGTGAAGCTTGCGATGTAGATGGTGTCCCATACAACATCTTTCACTGCAAGCGAGATTTTAATGAAGATGAAGAATCATCGCTCGTACCTGTTTGGATAGTGTTTCCAGGACTTCCTCATTTTTATCATCAATCGTTTCTAAGGATTCTTACTATGCCAATTGGTAGTTATATTTGTAGAGATAATCCAACGAGATGTGCTGTCACAACCCCACCCTATCAAGAGCGAGACCGTGATCCCGTACTAGTTTTTTTTTCCTATTATATATATATTTTTTATAATGCATGACGAGTTCGAACGCATCACGCATGAACTCTAGATTTCTAACTAAAAGAAACACCTAATAAGCATACATTTACATTCATTTATAAAGGACTCTCAGATTCCGTCATCCATTCATTTAATGTAACTACTTTAAACAAAAAGGGACTCAGTCCCTACAAAAGAAAACTAACTTAAAGCAGGAAGGGTTTCCATCACCCCACCATAATATACACATTATACTCGAATGTATCTTATCCAAAAGTTAACTCAATAAAACATCCCCGTGTGGGGTCCATTTTCAAAACAAAAGAAACATATGTTATCATCAGAAAGAACCAAACTACCCAGGGACTACCAAACATCGGCCCGTCCCTCCTCAGCACTACCCAACTCCTCAGGAGATTTGTCTGTACCTGGACGTTTAAAAACATAAACACAAAGTGAGTCTAATACTTAGTAAGTAGCACACCATGCTGTAAACTTAATAACATCTAGGATTTCTTTTGAAAACATGCATCCATAAACCGTTACTAACTCTAACAATACTTCCATGCATAAACAGGTTAAAAGTTTAATCATGCTTTCATGCATACGCTTCCTTCATAATTTCATGCATACACTTACTTCTTACTACCATGCATATACTTACTTCACACTTTCATACATAATCTTTATTTCTTACTTTCAGACATACTTATATATCATACCTTCATGCATACACTTAATTTAATCTTTCACTTTCTTTTAGCCAGCACACTATTATGCCCCGTGTGTTCGGGTTAGTGGTCCTTTTGGGACCTGGATTCTGCCCGTGGCTACAGGTTAGGAACCTCTTTCTGTCAGGGAGTAGCACTGGGTGCACTACCAGTACTACTTACTCGGTATTGCAATCTGTCCATTTCTTTGGTACCCTTTTCCTTCATATGACCATTACATATTTTCATACATTAACCTTCATTCCATTCTTTTCTTTTTTTGAAATCAATCATTTTCATTATCTTTCTTATTTCAATGCATATGCATTTATTTTGGAAATTAGCATTTCATGTCATGCTTACATATAAATAAAACCTTAGTTATTTCAAAGAGCATGTATGAAAATTCTATGACTTAGAATCTACATGCATGCATTACCATATACACATATAAACAATTATAATCGATAGGATGCTTAACAGGGGCTACCAAGAAAGGCTTGTACATAATATAAGTTCATTCTTCAATTTAGAAGAACGTTTGGAAAGAGATAGAGATATATTCTTTCACAAGAGAACTTGGCGTGGGCGCATGGTCATAGCTACTTAGCTCGATCTGCTGCAATCCCTTTAACTTTAGTGAATCCTAATCCAATAAATAACAAGTGTGTTAATACTCATCCAACATCCTTTAAATCTCCACTTAACGATAAACTAAAATATTATAAACCTAACGTCGTTTTCTACCCTTAACGTTACTTCAAATGACTACCCTCTCGACAAATCCTTACAAGAGTAATATAAGAAGATAATTAACCTAGTTAACACATATTATTTAGTAAGGCATAACATAGGAAATAACTAAAATAATCCATTAAGTAATTCAAATCCTTAACCTCAAAGTTTATAGTTAGATCATTTAACACCCCCTTTAAACAAATTTATAAGATTACATATAATCAAAATAATCTTAATACATCTAGCCTCATAAGGAAGAAAACACAACATTAAAACAGCCTCATCTATGCATTTAATCACTTAAACAAAGTATATATATATAAATAAACAAAACATTAAAATATCCCCATATATATTAAATCACTTAAAACAGAACATGTATATATATATATATACAAAACAGAACAATAAAACAGTCTTTCATGTATACCTATACGGAGAGCAACCACTCAAACAACCTTATATATATATATATATACTTGAAAGACAACCACATAACAACTTTGTATACACTCAGCTAATAGAATAGAACACATGCACATATATACATACCAAACCACAACATAAAGAGATGAAAATAAAACAAAAACTGAGACAAATACCACACATGGTTTGGTTGACCTTAACAACACTTCAAAACCGTATACATATATATGTATGATGGTTTATGTATTTTAAAATCCATATATCACCTATACTAAGAAATGAGTTAAGAACCTCTTACCCCAAATTTCTTCACTTCTTGAAAGATGAAAATAACTTGGAAGTCCCAACTATAAGCAACTTCAAAGTGGTAAGGAAAGAGATATAGGACACGGTTTGGGAAAGATAATTTTCTTTCTTCCTTTTGGGAGCCTCACAAAATTTAAATGAGGGGAAGGAACCTGGCTTTTCTCTTGAGTTAGAAGATGAAGGAAGAAGGAGAGGAAGTGATGGTCGACGTTGGCTTGAAGAATTGAAAAGAACTTACAAAACTTTTGGCCTTTAACCGACAGGATTCATTAGGAAATAAAGATGGTCAAAGCTTATCCTTATTAGGTAGATGTTGGACGTCCTAGATCAAGCTTAAGAAGATAATTCTTATACCTACCTCCATCCAATGGTATAGATTTAGTGGGCCAATACATAATTAATTCAAAGCAAAGGACTTAAAAGAAAATCTATTAAGGGTATAAAAAAAAATGCTCTTAACTCATTTTAATAACTCACATAAAATAAATCACACCCATCTTAAAATAAAATAAAATGAATTAATAAAATAATAAAAGTCTTTACATGAAAATATTTAACTTAAGAATTAAAATAAAATGACATAAAGACTTACGTAGTAAGACTCGGGTATTACATGTGCAACACGCAATGATGGTGCTCGTTTGTGTTTGGAGATGGATGCTATGAAAGACCCGATTCATTATTTTTGGATTGGGACGTCGGGGTATGTTTTTAGTAGAAAATAGGAAGTATCTATGAAACCCTACCGGTGTATTGTTCAAGGTGCAAGCTACAAAGGCACAATGTACGCACATGTAGAGTGAAGGTGCAGAGTAATGGCAAAAAAGGATGAGTGCGTAAGCAATTAAATGATACTTAAATTAAGAAGGAAGTTAATGACAATTTTGCAAAGGAGGACGTAGAGAAGGGTAAAGACTTGATGATTGGTCCAAACCTAGTAAATGGAAATATGAGCAATACCCTAAAGTCCCAGTTTGAAGAAACTAAGGAGAAACATCCAGATCTGAATGGGGACATGCCTAATGGTGGTCTGGAGGTTATAGATAATGACACGGTGGAGTTATTGAAGGATGATGATGAGCATAAAGATGAGAATACTCATAAAGCATGTGATGCTGCATTTGAGGGTGTAGAAATAAATGAGGTAGTGGAGGAAATGGGTACTGTGGAAACTAGTGTTGGTCATTTGAAAACTAGTGATGAATCTCTTTTAGAGGCTGTAACTATGGAGGATTCTGTTTCTGAATCCAATTTGGAATCAAACTTTGAGACATTTTCCAAGCATAAAGATTATGCCACTGAAATGGAGGGAGAAAAAGTTAAGAAAAGAGGTGCTCAAAAAATCTTTGAAAAAGTTTGAAGTTCGTCTCGGGTGCTTGCCTGACCAAACAAATATTCTTTATGATTGGACCAATACCTACATGGAATATAAGGGGTATTGGAATTTCAAGAGTAGATTGAAAAAGTTGGTTGTTAAGATGAAACCAAAAATAGTTGCTTTGATGGAACCTTTTGCTTTGTTTGATAGGTGCATGGTTTCGGTGCATTTGTTAAAAATGAACTAGTTTATTACAAATGAAGAGGTTGCAGGAAAAAATTGGGTGTTTTGGCTAGATGATATTTAGGTACAATTGATTAAAAGTAGTGAGCCGTTTATTTTACTATGAGTAGGGGATGGCTTTAATCAGTTCCTTTGTTGTTTTTTATATGCTAAGTGTACTATAATTGAAAGAAGATTTTATGGGAGTGGTTAAATAATTAAACTTTAGGCAATGAACCTTGTATAATTGCAGGTGATTTTAATATCTTAAGAGATGACTCAGAACATCGAGGTGGAAGATCTTGACTGAAAGTGGCTATGGAGGATTTTAATTCTTAGATTTACCAATGCGTACTAATGGGCAGGAGGTTCTCATGGTGTAATGGACATAGTGGATTATATAGGAGCTAGGCGAAACTGGATAGATGCTTTTAAATATATATATATATATATATTATAAACAATACATACTATTTTATTCATTAGAAAAATAGAGATTACATCAAACATCATGCCAGATAACTTGTGAAACACTTTCAGGAAAAGAGTCCTACCAAATTACTAGGTCATCAATATGCCATGAATGTCTTGCCAAACAATGGGCAACAACATTGGCCGTTTGACCTCTATGCTGAATTGTAGCTTTTGGAAATCTTTGTAACATTCTCCTAATCTCATGGACCACGTTTCCCCAAAAAGACATAGACTCTTGATCTCTATTAAGCTCTTGGACCAGGAAAAATGAATCACTCTCCACTTGAAACTCACAGATTCCCAAAGGAAAACAAATTTGAAGGCCCCTTAACACTGCCAAGAGTTCAATTTCCATAGGATCACTAACCTCATGTTCTAGTTTACTAGTTGTGAAGATCACCTTACCACCATTATTTTGAAGAACCATACCAACACCAGATTTGCACTGGTCATGGAATAGAGCACCATCAATGTTTAACTTCAATACTCCTGCAGGTGGAGGCTTCCAACTGCATTGAGGCATCAATCCATTTTTCTACTCCTCTGCTATTGATTTATACTCATGATAAACTGAGAGAGCATGATCCAATGCTGGTTTACTTATTCTCATAAATTAATTGATTTCTTCTGTACCAAAATCCCCAAGCACATAGAAATAGTTTCTCCATTTCTCCTAATTTGTTTCTTCTCACCAATTGAGCCACAACCTAAGCAAAATCTATTTGAAATTGACTCTCCTGCAAGAAACAAAGTTGAGCCTGCAAAACATCTTTGAAACTTGGACAATAGAGAAAGGCATGATTAATATCCTTCTCCTCCACCTTACACCACCTGCACTTTGCCTCTGTTACCAACTTCTTAGCTTGTAAGTTTTTCAAAGATGGTAAACCATTCTTGCACACCCTTCAAGCAAAGCTTTTCACTCTATTGGAAACTTGCATCTTCCATATTTTCCTCCACATTCTTCTCTGCTCCTCCCCATATGACACCTCACCAAACTGCCTCTCATCCCCAAAAGACAAACAATTTGTAAGCACTTTGAACACTAAACTGTCCACTCTTCTCATGCTCCTAAACAATACTGTCTGGTCTATAGTCTGAAGAAAGCATCATGTTAAGTACGTCATAAGCTTCTCTTGGAGGTAAGAGTCTTCTCACCTTCACCATGTCCCACCATTTTGTATGGCCATCTATCAAATCAGATACTTTCTAGTTCAATTAAGTTTGAGTAATAGAATCTAAAACTGGAACCAGTTTATGATTAGGCAACCAGTAGTCTGACCAAATATCAATACCCTTTCCATCTCCTACCCTCCATCTGCACCCTTGTAGTAATAATCTCTTAGCCTCTCATACACCTCCACACATAAGAAGGTACTACTTCTAGCTTAGCCTCTTTAAAACTAGAAGAAGGGACATACTTGGTTTTGAAAATCTTGTGTAGCAACGAGTCTTCCTCTTTAAGAATTCTCCATCCTTGCTTAGCTTGGAGTGCCATATTAAAGGTCTTCAAATCTTTAAATCTCATGCCCCCATGAGCCTTTGAATCACACAATTTCCTTCAACTAACATACCATATCTTGTTTTCATCTTTCTTTTGGCCCCACCAAAACTTCGCTATTAAACTCTCCAACTCAATGCACAAAGAAACTGGAAGTTTGAAACAACTCATTGTGTAGGTGGGAATAGAAAGAGCTACAACTTTGATATGCACCTCTTTACTTCCTTGTGATAGAAGCTTCTCCTTCCACCATTGTAGTTTTTGCCACACCTTATTCTTTAGCATAGAATAAGCTTGATATTTCCTTCTACCCACCATGGGAGGGAGTCCCAAATACTTGTCATAATTTTGGCACTGCTGGACTCCCCAAAATTGCATGATCTTTGCTTGTTGACTAGTAAGCACATTTTTGCTGAACACCATGGAAGTCTTATCCCTGTTCACCTTTTGTCTAGAGGCTTTTTCATATACATCTAGAAGATGAAGAATATTCATATTGGTCTGTAAAGTGGCCCTGCAAAACAAGACACTATCATCCGTAAACATGATGTGATTAACCTTTGGAGCACCCCTGCACAAACGAATCCCCTTTACTACACCTTTCATATTAGCTTTCTAAAGAAGAGAAGTTAGTCCCTCAGTATATAGAAGGAATAGGTAAGGGGAGATAGGATCCCCTTGCCTTAATCCTCTAGTGGGATAGATTGGAACCTTAGGCTCCCCATTCACCAGAATTGAGAATGAGACAGATTTCACACA
The DNA here is from genome assembly GCA_011037825.1 of Carya cathayensis. NCBI lineage: Eukaryota > Viridiplantae > Streptophyta > Magnoliopsida > Fagales > Juglandaceae > Carya > Carya cathayensis. Next base: position 703,971 of record QGSO01000334.1, on the reverse strand, counting down.
ATGCATTAACAACCCAATCGACATAGCTCCAAATCCCATTTTTCTCAAAACTGTTTCAAGAAAGTCCCACTCTATATGATCATAAGCCTTACTCATGTCAAGTTAAATGGACATAAAACCTTTGTTTCCTTGCCTCTTCAATGCACTAGTTCATAAGCAATAAGCATATTATTAGAAATTAACCTTCCTGGTACAAATGCACACTGTGAAGTGGAAATCAGGTTTGGTAAAACACCCTTCAGCTTGTTCGCTAGCACCTTTGATATCAACTTATACATGACATTACAAAGGCAGATAGGCCTAAAGTCAGACACCAACTCAGCCTTTGTCTTTTTGGGAATCAAAGTAACAAAAGTGTGATTTAACTTAGAAGGAAAGCTACCAGTGTTAAGAGCATGTAAAATAGCATGAGTAACATCCCTTCCAATAATAGACGAATATTTTTAGTAGAATAAAGGGGTCATACCATATGGTCCAGGAGACTTTGTAGGATTCATTTTTTCAGAGCTACTTTCACTTCTGATGCAACAAAATCCACCTCGAGCTTTTGCTTCATCTTCTCAATAACTCTACCAACCAGATTGTCTAAGAATTGCATATTGTCTCTCTTAGTAGAAGCTGAAAAAAGAGTGTGAAAGTAGTTGAGAATCACTGCATCTCTTGCCTCATCCACTTGCCAACTTCCAGCATAATCCTTTATACCCTTAATCATGTTCTTAGCCTTTCTATGTGAAGCCTTATGATAGAAAAAACTGGTATTTCTATCCCCTTTAGTCAGGCATAAGGCCCTTGACCTTTGTCTCCACATGATCTCTCCCTCTTCCAGTCATTTATGAACCTCATATTTGGCCCTTTTTAATTCCTCTCGATTATGACCTTTAGGATTTGAATCTTCTAGCAATTTAAGTTGCAGCTTAGCCATTTTTTGATTTTCTAAAAATGGCCAAAAATGTTTTTATTCCAACTTTCTAGCTATTAACCACAACTTTTGATCCATCTCATCACCCCCTCCATTGTTCTATCCCCAGAGCAACCCACCCAATCATTCTCAATAACTGTTTTACAATTGTTATCCTCCACCCAAATTGCCTCAAAATGAAATAACATCTTACCTCTAAAGTCTTCCAGTTTAGATTAGCCAAACATTGATCCAACCTCTCACTAATGCATTAATCAGGTTCCCTTTTATCCACTTTAGATGCTTCTTGAATGTTAGTTTCTTGTCCAATGTTCCATATGCTTCTAATTTTTATTTGCCGAGAATTACGTCGGATCATTCGCCTATGCTCATTTAGTTTAAAGAAGATCATTTTTCCTATGGCCCCTCTCCTTTTCATTTCAGTAAATGTGGATTGAGCACCCGAAATTCTACTCTTTTGTGGAAAATGTTTGTAAGGAGAATGTGGGGAAGGGTGGGGGGGTCTTCTTAAGCTGGCTTTTAAATTGAAGAAATTAAAGATGGCCTTGAGAGAATGGAATAAAAGAGTCTTTGGGAGGACTGAAACACACATACGGGAGTTAGAAGCTCAGGTTGAAGTTTTGGATACAAATTTACAACATGGATGGGACTTTGGGATTGAGCAAGAGCTTGTGCAGAAGCATGTGGAGTTGTCTAGTTAGAGGCATAGAGAAGAGACCAGACTTGCTCAATGGTGAAACTGAAATGGCACGTTAATAGGGACCAAAATTCAAAGTTTTTCCATGCTTATTTATCTTATAAAAGAAAAAATAGAGTTTTGGATATGAGACTAAAAGATGGTATTTATTTGAGTTCGTCTAAGGATATTCATCTTGCTACTGTGAATTATTTTTCAAATTTCTTGCAAAAGGAGTCTCAAAGGAATTTACCAGATCTATCTCTAATTATTTTGCTAGTTATTTCAGTGGATGAATGTGAAAAAATTTGTGCCACCCCCTCTTTCGAAGAGGTGCATACTGCCTTGTTTTCTATTCCTTCTAATAGTACACCAGGTCCGGATGGTTTTGGTTTGGGTTTCTTTAAAAGCTACTGGGATATTATGAAATATGATGTATTGGAAGCAATTACAGAATTTTTTCAAGGAGGAAAGCTGCCTAGATTCTACACTTCTTCTTATGTTTTGTTAATCCCAAAGATGGAAGTGCCAATGGGGTTTGATAAATTTAGGCCTATAAGCCTTTGTTTTGTGATCTATAAAATTTTCTCTAAATTTATTGTGAATCGTTTGATAGGTCTTCTCCCAAAGATGATCTCTCTTGAGCAAGGTGCTTTCATTTTGGGAAGAAGCATTTTTGACAATATCAGCCTTGCATAGGAAATGGTGCACTCTATACATAAAAAGTAACATGGTGGAAATGTTGTGCTAAAACTAGATATGTCAAAGGCATATAATCGAGTTGATTGGGATTTCCTTTTAGAGGTTCTTCACTCTTTTGGTTTTTCTAATCAAGTTTGTGGATTGATTAGATAGTGCATTACTACACCTTGGTATTCTATTATGATGAATGGTACGACTAAATGTTTTTTTTTCAAGGGGGAGTGGGTTGAGACAAGGGGATCGTTTGTCCCCTTATTTGTTTATTAGTTTGCAGGAAATTCTTCATGCCTAATAAAGCAAAGTGTGGAGACTAAGAGATTTGGCCATTTTTCACAAGCTAGAGGTACTTGCTTGATTTCTCATCTCATGTATGCCTTTGATGTAGTTATTTTTACCAATGGTGGAAGGAAATCTATTTGATGCCTATTGAATATTTTGTATAAATATGAGGATTGATCTAGTCAAATGATTAGTAAAGAGAAAACGGCTATGTTCTTCTCCAATAAGATCCCCATGGCCCAAAGTCAAACTCTTAAAAGAATGACTAGTTTCTCTTAAGGAAAATTTCCATTCAAATATTTGGGGGTCCCCATTATTTCGAGGAGGCTTAAACTTCAGATTTGGAGGACTTGGTAAATAAAGTTTGCAAGAAAATTAGTGGATGGAAAATGAGATTGTTATCTGTGGGTGGGAGAGTAATATTATTGAGGCATGTCCTTGCTAGTATGGCTTTGCATTCTCTTGCAGTTTTGCAAGTTCCTAATGCTATTATCGTATCTTTGAATTGGTTGATGAGATCTTTCTTTTGGGGGGAAAGGGATAGAAGAGGAAAGAAAAAATGGATAGCATGGAGTCAAATATGTGAACCAACTGAAGGTGGTTTTGGTATTGGAAATCTTGATGACATGCAAAAGGATCTCCATTTGAAATTTGCATGGAAGTTGATACATGAAGATTCTCTTTGGGCGAATTGTTTTTGGGCCAAATATGTTGGGAATAAGCCTCTGTTGTTGTGAGATCCTCAAAAGGGGTCAAGATTTTGGCACATGATTTTCAGATGTCTTTCTTTGGCTTTGAGTAATTCTAAATGAAAAATTATTGATGGAAGTGTTCCCTTTTGTTATGATAAGTGGATAGAGCAGAGGACACTTGCTGAATTACAGGTGGTGGATCTTTCTTTATTAAAAGTTAAAGATTGATATCTTGATAGTGGTTGGGAGGTGGCATTACTAGAAAGGTTGTTGGGTACTGGCAATGTTAATCATGTTTTAGAGGTGCTCACAAAGTGCAAGGAGGGAGCATATGTGGTTCATTTGGACTAAAACAAACAGTGGTATTTTCACTACTAAATCTGCTTGGGAGTGTATTCAAATTAGAGATCCAATCTTGGAGGGGCATAAGTGGATTTGGAATACTATGCTACCAAAGAAATTTTCTATACTAATGTGGAAGGCATGGAGCTTTTGTGCTAGTTGTGGATGATCGAATAAGATGTATTGGGATTCCTCTAGTTTCAAAGTGTGATTGTTGCAAGCAAGGTATGTATGAAGACAAAAACCATGTTCTTTTTTATGGGGAGATCGCAGTAGAGGTTTGGAAGAAATGTGGTAATCTTTTGGGACTGCCAATTGGAAGAACATGGAGAGAAATAGTGCTATGTTGGTTTTGAAAAGCCTTTAATTCCTCTCAAATAGGGGTCATCATGGATATGTTGCCTGCAATTGTTACATGGAGATTATGGGTTAGAAGATGTTCTGCATGCATGAAAGGCAAAACAGAGTCCACACAAGCTGTGTGGCATTCTGTCAAACACTAGATAGGTATGATAAGTTAAGATATAAAAAAGATAAAGAAGTTTACTCAAGCCGATTCTTACATTCCCAACAATTTAGATATTCGTATGATCCCAGTACAACAACAACAAACTCAATTGATTTCATGGTCCAAACCAAGCCAAGGTTGGGTTAAACTCAATTCAGATGGCAGTAGCCTCAGGAATCCTGGTTTATCGGGGTAGGTGGTGTCATTCGAGATATGCAGGGTAATGTACTTCATGCGCATTTGGTTAATCTTGGACATAGCTAAAATAATCTAGCATAATTGGTTTCATTATTGGAGGGAGTCAAACAGTGCAAGTTGCAGTAGTTTAACTTGGTTGATATTGAGCTGGATTTGGAGGTGGTCATTTCTTGGCTAAAGAGAGGATGTTGTGGAATATGGTACTTGGAAGATTTTTGGGATTAGCTACAAGGGGTCCTTCCTGCTATGGATTACATAGTTTCACATATATTCCAAGAAGGAAATGTTGTGGCCGATTGGTTAGCTATATGGTGTGATGGAGGATAATTCAGAGTGGCAAAATATGAGAGATATGCCCAGGCAGCTGCATAGTTTGATTAGAGTAGATAAATGGGGTCTCCCTGCCATTCATTTTAGTTGATGGGTTCAAGCTATTTTCTTCTACTTGTGGTGTCCTATTTTAAGTTTGTGTTTCTAGTTTCTATTTTTTTACTTCAGTTTGTGTCCTAGTATTGTAAAGTTGATCTTTTGGTGCTTTATTATTAATGTTATTCCTCCACCAAATATGAGGTTCTTGAATAAAATAAGGGAATTCCCCTTTTATAAAGAAAAAAAGGGTTCATGGGCAATGTTTGAAGCCTTATCTTGCTGGTAATGTGGTTCTTAAAGCAGTTACTTACTCCTTGAAGAATCCTACCTATGGTTGATGGTGCAGAAGTCAAGCTAATAACTATAAACAAGCGCTTCTTGGGAGGCAACCCAAGCTAAGTTTTTTTTTTTTTTTGAATAATGATGGATGTGACCTCCTTCTTTTGATTGTGTTGTGTATGCTCAGAAAAATCAATTAAAAAGCTAGATTGTGTTCTATTCAATTGGACATTCGTTATGATTAGCCTTGCTAAATAGGGGATTATTAGTCTTCAATTTTTCTTTCCTTCCACATTGAGGACAATGTGATTTGGAGGAGTGGATATTTGATTATATTAAATGCTAGTATTGGCTATATTTGTTTGAGAAATAATTTATATTTTTTTTCAAAATTTTGGTTTGTTCACATTCATGCAAGTTAATTTGTGATCATATCCATGTCTTCCAAACTAGATTTTTATGTGAAAATTTAGGAGAAATGAACCTGCACATGCACTTGTGTGACATTTATTTGGATCAACATTACACTTTTGGGTTCTTTATTGTGTTAAGCGTTGCATTTTTTATTTAGGATAGACAATATGTTATAAAGCAAGATTAATCATACTTGTTTTCCTTAGGATTATTGAAGTACACATTTCCTTGCAAAGTTGTGTGAGTTGTGTGACTATGCATAAAAGATGAGTGTGATGCTTTTTTTGTGATTATCCCCTTTGATCTAGTCCTAAATAGGGTCTAAGTAAATAGAGTAATAAAAATTAGACAGTTGAATAAATAAATATGTATGAAGTTCTATCTACTCCAATGTTTTGAGTTGCTTAGTAATTAGGGATATTCATTAACAATATTTACTTTTACGCCAAATGGCAACTTAAAATATGAGTATACAAAAGTACTTTAAGTGTGTGATTTGTTGAATAACTAGACGCATTTATCACAAATGCTTGTATTCGCATCAAAAGGCAAGTGACTACTTAAAGATAAAGAATAAATTGTATAAAAAAGTGAATATATATATATATATATCTCTAGTTTGCTACCTTGTTTGTAGTAGTGAGAATGAGTGATTGCAGGTTGAGTTGTTACATGATTCAATTGTGTTGGTTGCATAATAAATATGATTGAGTTTGGAATTATGTATAGATATTTGAACTAGAAAAAGTGAGTATACTTAATTTTCCTTTATTTGCTATTGTTTATGTACTAAGTTGAAGATTTGATATTTGCATGAAAGGTCTTTTGGGTGTGATGAGTTGTTGAGCCTAACTATGGTTATTGTCATTTGTTTTTATGCCTTCTCTTTTGTTTGAGGACAAGTAAACATTCAAGTTTGGAGGTATTTGATGTAGAAATTTATTTCACAAATTTTCTTAGTCCTAATTGTTTTGATTCAGTGTTTTGTATGTTTCATAACTCGTTTGTCTAGAATTTTAGGTGTCTTTTACATTTATTTAATTCTTGAAAATTCTTGGTATTTTACAGGTTTTTAATTATTGAATTAGGTTAAAATGGGGTTGATGTGAAGAGGCAAAAATTGTGCTACGTCTAGAGAGCAAATCCTAGTTGGTCTAGTATAGTCAAACTAGAACACTGTTGGATTTTTGGGCTCTCAATGGAGCTACATACCTTAGTTTTAGGTGTTGTTTTGCTTGTTTGAAAGCTAAGACATAGGCCTAGAAATGTTATGAGAGTCCAAAACCTAGTTCTATCATTTTTGAAGTTCAAAACTTAGCAAAAATGGAGAAGTCTGAATCTGTCTGGAAGTTTACTACAGCCCATACCTTGTTTTTGTTTTTAGCTTGTATCTAGAGTTCTAGAAGTCAGAATAAAGCAAACCTAGGTGCGTTGGAGATCTAAGAACTAGATCTAAAACTTTTGTGAAGGTTCTAACTCCAAAATATGTCATTTTGATGCTCTAAATTCAGCTAGAAGTCGGTCAACTAAGAATTTTGGACTTTCAGTAGTAGATATAGGAGAAATCTGTTTTAAAATCTGAAAGGAGAATTGGTTTTGAATTGATTGAAATTTTAGCTACAGATATGGATGGCAGGTTTTTGAATTAGATAAAGGAGGATTTTTGAATTAGATATAGCAGATATGGATTTTCGAATTAGATAACAAAAACATTTTGAAAAGAAAGGAGGGGAGTTTTTAGTCTTGGAGTTTTTTGGAGGCACGCAGCTTTTGGAGTCTTTCAATTCTTCTAGGCACGTGGGACCCAGGTTCCTTTTGGTTTTTGGAGGGACATGAAAAAAAGAGAAAAAAAAAAGGAAAATGAAGGACGAATCTCACCCATTCTTCCCTTTGTCCACCTGTCTTGAAGTTGGAGGAGATCGGGTAGAGGCCCTGGAGTGGGTGACTAAGTTCCTGAGGGGCTTCTTCTTCAAGGTCCCTAAGCTCGGGTGGAGGCTCAGCTGGTATTTGTTGTTGCGGGTGAAAAGCAGCAAACCAATTGACCGCCATTATAATGAGTGATCACGAGGTAGCCGAAAAAGAGAAACGGGCCCTTCGTTCCTTGGCGCAGCTAGCCCTTCGCTGTGCATACGGAGAGAGGGAGGAGAAATGGTGCCTGGAGCTTGAGCTGGTGACGATGAAGGAGAAGGCTCAGTTGGCCTAAAATGAAACCTTGGCCGCTTCGGCGGCGACCACCTCAGCCCAGACATCAGTTGACAAGTTTATCACTATGGTGACGACCCTCAAAGAGTCATTAGGCCAGTTTCAAATAGAGAATGCGGAGTTGAGGGGACCCCTAGACTCTAAGGCACAACAGCTCAAGCTACTGGAGGAAGAGCGTCGATCCTTCTCAGATGCTCTAAAGAGGCGAGATCACTCATTGTCAGCCGCTCACGCCATGGCCGACCAGGAGAAGAGGAGGGCTAAGGAGGCTTCAAAGGATTTGAAAGAGACCCAACAAAGGGTGGCTGCCCAGGATGCAATCATTGCTTATTTGCAGAGTGATCTATCTTAGGTCTAGGAGGTTGCTTCCCACTTAGATGGGTAGCCGAGATTGGCCGTCTTTGTCTGTGACCAAGCTTGGGCACATGGGTACATTGAAGGCCTCAAGAGGATGTAGGATTATGTCAATGAGAACCCTCAGGGGGAATCAGGGGTGCTCAATGTACATTTGAGAGCCCTCAACATCTACGAGCTCCCTCCAGACCCAGATGCCCTTGAGCGTGGTTGTAATTTAGGCTGAGACATGATTCTTGATGCCTTTCCTCCTGACTCTAAAGCTCCCGCAATTGATCCTGAGGGCAGAGGTAGGCCATGAAGCTCTTGAAGTTTGCCCGAGGCGGATCTTGATACTCTTGAGGTCAACCTCTTCATGCCTAAAGTGAACCTGAAACCCTGATGCTCCAGAGGTCGACCCCGCTGAGTCTGAGGAAGATCTTGATGCCCCTCCATCTTAATTTTCTATTTCCTCCTTTGTAACATTTTGATGTAATTTTCCTTTATGTCTCTTTCTTTTTGTAAATACTTTAATCATAAATAAACAAGTATTTCCCTTCACTTTCATGTTGCACATTCTATAGTTTTTTTTTTTCTTGCGCGCCTTGGTTGGCAGCCTTTGCGTTACTTTTTCGCTGACCGACCTGATGGGTTTGCCGAAACCCTGACCCCCTCGTCGACCTAGTCCACAGAGATAAGGGTTAAGGTAATTCCGTGGAGACATAGTACTTGCCTCTGCTCCTCAGACCTTCCTTAAGCTCATTTTCTTTTCTTTAACCTGCTTGTACCTTGCACATACATTTTGCATGATCTGAGTGGGCGTCTCAAGTTAGAGACATTGTTGTCGGCACCATGGGTTATTTGCCAACTGGCTCGGTCCCCCCCCCATTCTTCTTTTTGTAGTCAAATAACCTCAACCTTAGGGAGTTAAGTCACCCCGAGAGGTGACTAGGCCTCCATTCTGTGGGGAGAAAGGTTGGGATGTCTTGGCCCAACCTTTCCTCTTTGGTCTCACTGGCATGCAAGTTGTCCTAAAATTGGCTACCTTAACAATTAGCTGAAGTTAGGCCGAAGGTGGTTTTTGATTTGCAAAGTGAGCATGAATGCGGCTGGGTTGTCAAGTGATTTGCTAGCTCTCTTGGGAGTCTGGGAGGTCGAGCAGTCCCTGACCTTTCCCGCCTTTTAATTTGTTACGAGGACGATGGCAAGACGGGTAGTCGAGGAGCAAGTGACTTGCTTTAGGCCTTTAACGGGGGTCAAGCAGCACGCGGAAGCTGACATCTCCCTGTGTATTAGGAGGAAGTCGAGTAGTACATTTAGACTAACTCACCTTGTTGACTATCGTAGGCGCGAAGGGGGTTTGAGTAGTTCATAAGACTGGACTCGCCCCGTTGTCCCCTATATTTGGCCAGGGGTCGGATTGCGCATTAGGGCCAAACTCGTTTTGAGCTATGTTGAGCTACCGGGAGACTGAACCCGTACCTTGCCGCTAGGTAGGTCGGGCCACCTTGAGGCCAGGCCGACTAGTTGGTCCTTGACGGGATGGTAAGTAAATGTTGCTTGTCGAAACTGCAAGAGGCACGTTAGTTAGTGTAAATAATTTCATAAACTTACTAACCTGATCAGTCCGAAGAGCCTAGAGTAGGCTCAAGGCATGCTGTTGTGGGAGATGACACTCTAGAGTTGTGTCGGGCAATCCGAGTACTTGACCCGCACTTTGTCGATGGAGGGGTAGGGATGCATTAGGCCATTCCCTCCCCTTTGGTCCCCTAGAGAGGAAATTTGTCGGACAACTGAGAAGTTAGTATGTACTTCAAAATAGGGTAAGTTGTTCATGTAGCCAAGAGGCTAAACCCTCTCTCCTTCGTGGGAGGTCAGGCCTCCGCAGTGGCTATCTTACATATCGTCCTTCACAAGGAGGTAGGTTGTTCGGGTAGTTTGCGACTAGACTTGCTCCTATCCGTTGGCATCATATGAAAGGTAAGTGAGGGTCAAGTTGACACTAATTCCACTCTTCATCGTGGCGGAGGTTGGGGTAAGTTGTTGGGTGGACAAAGGGCTAAACCAGCTCTCCCCTCCGAGAGGGAGAAGATGACTTTGAGGCTCATCTCACCCTTTGGAGGCCTATGGGGAGGTAAGTCACTAGGCAATTTTGGATTGGACCCATTCACGCCTATTGACACTCACAAGGATGTTAAGTTGTCGGGCAGTTGAGGGACTGACCCGCACTTTACCGCGGGAGGGATCAAGCAGCCTTAGGCATTACACCCATCCCTTTGGTATCTCACAGGAAAGGTAAATGTCGAATACCTAAGCAGTCGGTCCACACTTTGTTGTGATAGGGACAGAGTAATTCGTTCGGGCAGTCGAGAGGCTGGGCCTGCTCTCCTTCATGAGGAAGGTTGGATCGTCGAGGGGGCTGGACCTACCTGTTCACCCTCACGGGGAGGTAGGTTATTCAGGCAGTTTGGATTGTACCCGTTCTCGTCCTTTGGCATCATAGGAAAGGTAAGTGGGGGATAGGCTGGTGCTGATCCTACTCTTTGTCGTGGTGCAAGTCGAGGTAAGATGTTGGGTGGTCAAAGGGCCTGACCCGCTCTCCCCTGCGGGATGGAGAAGATGGCCTGAAGGCTCATCTTTCCATTTAGAGCCTCACGGGGAGATAAGTTATAAGGTAGTCTGGGATTGAACTTGCTCCCACTTGTTGATGCTCACGAGGAATGTAAGTTGTTAGGCAGCTAAATGTTAGCCCGCACTCTGCCGCAAGAAGGATAGAGCAGCACTTAGGTGTGTCTATCCCTTTGGTGTCCCACGGGGAGATAAGTTGTTGTTGAAAATTCAGCTGATGGAGATTTACGCTAATGGAAATATCAAATTTACAATTTCTATTACTGAAAAAATCATGCTTTCATTAATAAAGTTTATACAATAGATAGAAACTAAAATTACAAAATACAAGACTTCTGGGAAAGGAAGTTGTGATATGCACCCCTACTCCTCCTCTAGCCTAGCAAGGGAAGTTGTTGATGAAGACTGGCCGTGGCTTCATGTGAGGTGCATATCTAACCTCTTCCACTGACCTCCTCATGTGAGGCTTCATCTTCTCAAAGAGTTGGGGGTGGGCCATGTGTATCCCATCAGCTCTGGGCTTCAGTTTCTGTACGTAGCATTCTCGTGCCAAGACCTGTTCTCCCCGGATCTCCCTCATTCCCTGAGAGGTTGGGAACTTCATCTTTAAGTGGTAGATGAAGATGATCGCCTTCAAGCTATTGAGGGTTGGCTATCCAATTATGGCATTGTAAGACAATAAGGCCCTCACCAACCAAGAAGTCAACCATGGTAGAGGTCGTGCAGAGAGCGCTGCCCACCAGGACGGACAGTGTGATGGTCCCAACTGGTTAAACTATCTCCTTGGAGAAGCCCTTGAGTGGCATTGGAGCCAGTTGGAGTTGGGCAACGCCTATTCCCATCCACGTGAATGCTTCCCAAAAGAGGATGTCCGTTGAGCTGCCGTTGTTGACAAGGACCTTTCTCGTAGTGAAGTTGGCGACTAACATGGTTACCATGTAGGCGTTGTCATGCAGGTAAATGACCCCTTCCTCATTGCTTTCTCCAAGGGAGATTATGGGGGTTGACTCGCTTCTTCTATACTTGTCGGGGCGGTACTCTGCCGAGTACACTTCTCTGTATCGAGCATCCCGGGAGTGTGTCTTTCGCCTTAACGAGGTCGCACCTCTGCCGGTAAACCCCCTGCGATGGTCCTGATTACCCCCAATGGGGGTCCCTCTTGATGCAGCGACTAGGGGTGGCCATGCAGGGGTATTCGCTGCTTCCCTTTGCCTCAAGCTTTCTGCTCTCCTTAACCTATTGCCCCTCTCAGCGCTTCTCTCTGGAGACCTCCTCCTACAGACCTGCTCTGGCTGGCGAGTGAGAGGTTACATCTGTGTTGGCTGATCCACTTGGTCCCTTCCTCCTCTTAAGGAGTGGCAGGCTTCTGTATTATGAGTAGTGGAATAGTGATAGGTACAATAACGGCGGGCTGGCTAGTCCTCATCTTGGGTGGGCTGGCAGTCATCCTTTTGGATGGCAAGCGCCAGTCGAACATGCTGAAATCCCAAGCCCTTTGAGGGGACTTCTTCCTTACTTCCGTCGCACCATCTTCTTTCTGCCTTCTTGCTAGCTTGGCCCTTGGCTGGGGCCTTTCCTTTCTTGTCCACCCACTCTAGTTCTTTCCCCCTTGGCTTGGTCAGAGTGCAGAGCATGTCCTCGAAGTTGATGAAGTTATCGACCTGATCCATGAACTCCCATAGTGTGGCGGGAGTCTTTCTTGCCAGCTCTGCCATGAATTGAGACTGGGACCATACTCCTCTTAGGAGCGTTGCCAAGGTTATCTTCTCATCCTGGTCATCTATCGTCATGCGCTCCTTGTTGAACCTTGTTTGATGGTGAGGAGGTATGTCGCAGGGCACCTTCATCTCTTGCTCGCCATAAATTGCGTAAGGAACAAACGAGTGAGTTCCCTGAAACTGTCTATGGATCCAGGTGCCAGGGACTCAAACCATACTATCGTCGGTCATTTCAAAGTCAATGGGAAGACTCTTCAGGCCACGTCCCCTAGGAAACCATGCAGAGTCACGTGTGCCCTGAAGGTTTCCAAGTACTTGAGCGGGTCCCTGGTCTTGTCATTCATCTCCATGAGGGAGACCTGGAACTTTGGTGGTAAGGGCACCACCATCACTTCCTCACTGTAGGGCAAGCCCGTGTTGATAAGTAGTTGGTCCACAGATGACGATGTGTCCATCTTTCTCGCCATCTTCTTGTACTTTCCCTTAAGGTTACGTAACTCATTTTGCATGTTTCTCCTCTCTTCCTCTACGTCACCTTCCCCTCCAGCATTTCTGGACCCAACATGCTCGCTATTGCTAAGTTCTGCGTTGTTCCTTGGCTCGTTGGTGGTTCCCTTTAGTGACTCATTCTCTTTTCGGTCAGCAGTCAGCTTTCCCACTAGTTATTCTATTGCCGCTAATCTAGCTTCCATGTTCATTGGCTTGGCTTCCTCTTATCCCCAAATTGTCTAAGTATGGGTTCTAGCAAGCATATTAAGGACACGTGAAGTCTATGGTGATCCTACATATGGCGCCATTGTTAACGTCGTATTTTGCACACCTTTGAGCCAAACTCTTAACAATTCGGGTCTTCAATCTTAAACTTGCGAACACAAAGAAAACATTATAATTGTCATGGTAATTTCTACCTCTGACTTTAGAGAAGGTTTTAGAAGCCAAGCGTGCCCTAAATCCACTTTCTATCATAAATAAATAAAACATTATACTTGCAAGATGGTACTAAGGGCACACCCTCTTCATTACTAACATAATAATATTTAGTTGGTAAGAGTTTAATTTTAAATGTTTCTTATAAATCATATTATGTTATGTTGGGCGGTCCTTCCACACCCATTATATATGAAAAGTCTCAAAATAAATGTACAATTCATTTTTTTGGGCTGAAATTAAAATATGAGGAAAATATATGATTATTCACTCACTCCCTATGGGATTTTAATTTTTTGAATTTTTTAAAATATATTAGAACTTGAAAAAACAAAAAAAATGGGTATTTGTCTATTTATATAAGTTTGAATATTTTAATACCATAGATCGTGTGGGTTATTACAGCCCAAGCCCTTCATGAATGGAAGGATCTTTTCGTGGCAACTTTACACACTTTCTCATACATACCATTTCTCTCTATTTTGATCAGTTGCTAATTATAAATTAATTTCGTTTCCAATTTATTATAAAATGTCATGTTATTCAAAATTAATATTTGTAAACAATTTTACCAACGCAGTATTTTGTGATAAGATGAGAATTATTATTCAAACATGTCATGCACTTATAAAAAAGAAGACCTCACTCATTATTTTTCAAATATATCATGTAAATGTGAAAAGAACATAAATCATTTTTTAAAATTTTAAACTTTCAAACATATCATGCATATATGAAAAATGACATCATTCTTTTTTTCTTTTTTTTTCTTTTTTTAACTTTTGAACAAATCATGCACAAGTTAAAAAAAGACAACTATCATTTTTCAAAATTTTAAATTACTAAGAGATGCACGGAAAAATATTCGGGATGCTTGAGAAATAAGATGAGATGAAATGAAAATTTTATAAATAGTAGTAAGATGATTTGTGGACAGTAGTTAGATAGTTTGAATTAAGTATATATTAGATTTTGAAAAATGAGAGAAAAAAAGTTGAATAAAAAATATTATAAAGTTAAAATATTATTATAATATAATTTTTAATATTATTTTTATTTTGAGATTTAAAAAAGTTGAACTATTTTTTATTTGAAATTTTTGAAAAGTTATAATGATTAGTTTGAAAGTATTTGTATTTGAATCATATTTGAGAAATAAACAAGATGAGATAGGATAAAACGAGATGGAATGAAATGATTATTTTGAGATTTAAAAAAGTTGAATTATTTTTTATTTGAAATTTTTGAAAAGTTATAATGATTAGTTTGAAAGTATTTGTATTTGAATCATATTTGATAAAGAAACCAGATGAGATAGGATAACACAAGATGAAATGAAATGAGATAGAAATTACTTCCAAACATCCCCTTAGTAGACTTGTTCATTTCGGACAACAATCATTTTTCAAAATTTTAAATTAGTAAGAGATGCACAAAAAGATAGTCTAACATTCAACAAAACATCTCATCTCATATAATCATTACAATTTTTTAAAATTTTTCACAAAAAGTATTATAAACAATTCAACTTTTTCAAATCCTAAAATAAAATTAATATTAAAAAATTATATTGTAACAATATTTTGTTCAACTTTCAACAAAATATCACATCTCATCTGAATTGTATAACCAAATGAGATTTTAAACCTTCATAAGTAAACATATTCACTTCTTGCTCACGTTTTGTTGGTTGATATCTTTAATTTTTTAATAGCAATGATATGATCAACTTAAGACTCCTTTATACTTCAAAATTTTTGTTGTCATTAATTTATAAATAACTATAAAATTATATGATACTAAATTTTAATTTAAGTAGAGTTTGGATAGTGAGATGAAATAAGATGGTTTTAGATGAAAGTTGAAAGTTAAATAAAATATTATTAGAATATTATTTTTTAATATTATTATTGTTTGAGAATTTAAAAAAGTTGAATTGTTTATTATATTTTATGAAAAAATTTATAAAACTTATAATGATGAGATGATATGAGATGCATTAAAATTGTTTTATTATCCAAACTCAGCCTTAGAAATACTTGATAATTTTATTTTTAACAAGTCTGACAGCGAAATATAAGAAATGTCCCCACGTGGATTCCATAATATTTAAATTTCTTTAATTTGATTTTTATGTTAGTCTAAGATCCGTTAAGAAGTCTTTTTTTATATTTATTTATTTTTTTTGTAATGATTATTCTATCACATAGGGTTGGCCGTTTGATGATTACTAAGTTCTATTTTCAATTATAAAATTAAGGACTTGAGCTTCAATATTGCACTATTGTCCAAATAAGGCTGGAGAATTCAACAGAATCCAAGCTCTTTGGTGGCTATGGTCTTTAAGCAGAAGTATTTTGGTCAAGGGGGACTATTAGAAGGAAAACTGGGCTCAAGACCTTCACTGACCTGGAGAGGTATTCATGCAGGCTTGAAGGTTCTTAAGAAATGATTGATGTGGAGAATAGGAAATGGTCGAAGTGTTAACATCTGAACAGATAATTGGATACCTTCATTGCCCTCCAACAAGGTTCTTTCCCCACGAGATGAGGACTGTTGGTGTGAACATGTTAGTGATCTCATTGACTCTACTCTTAGAACATGGAAGGATTCTCTCCTGTAGGAATTGTTCTCTCTACAAGAGATGGAGGCAATCAAAGCAATACCCATTTGCCTGGCAGACAAAGAAGATAGAATGGTTTGGTTGTTCACAAACAATGGGCAATTTTCAGTTAAAAGTGGGTATCACCTTCACAGGATCATGGAAGTGGAACTTGAAGGGGAACCTTCATGCAGACCTTGAGATCAACAAGCTTAGAAGACAGTATGGAAGCTTAGTACAGCTCCAGCAATTAAGATGTTCATCTGGAGAGCATGTAGTGAGGCTCTCCCCACCTTGACTAATTTAAAAAGAAGAAAAGTGGTGGAGGATAGCTCATGCACTATTTGTAAGCAAGCTTTTGAGACCTCGGGTCATGCCTTATGGGGTTGTATAGCAATTCAGGATGTCTGGAACCAAAGTAGCAAGAAAGTCCAGAAGATGACATGCCATAGTGACTTATTTTTTGACATTTGGTCTAACCTAGTGGAGGCTCTGGACATTAAAGAACTCGAGGAAGTGGCTGGCACATTAAGGAGAATTTGGAATAGGTGGAATGACATCCTTCATGGTAGAGTCTTCAAGCATCCCACCAGAGTTCATTAACAGGCATTAACAGAACTTGCCCTATACAAAGATAGCACCCAAGTTTTAAGGAAAGGTAGCATCAAGACTCCTACAGGACCACAAAAATGGAAAAAGCCAGCTGAGAACCATTTTAAGGTAAATTGGGATGCATCTGTTAAATCAGGGGAATGAAAAATTGGTATAGGTGTCTTAATTAGAGATCACACAAGCCAAGTTGTTGGTGCTCTTCGAGCTCAAAGACCATTTCGGGAAAGGCCTTTTGATGCATAGGCTTATGGAATGCTGTTAGCAGCTATTTTCATCAAAGAGATAGGAGTGCAACAGGTATGCCTGGAAGGAGACTCTAAATAGGTGGTGGATTTGTTTCAAAACCAAGGCTTGGACTGGAGCATGGGAGGATGCCTCATTCGAGATGCAAAAACTATTATGAATTCATATACCAGATGGAGCATTTCACATGTCTTCAGAGACACCAACAAGGCCGCTCACCAATTGGCACAAGCTGCACTAGAGTGCACAGAGGATGTATATGATATTGAGCTTTGTCCATCATGTATTATGTCTGTTGTAACAAAAGAAATGAAGTAATCATAGAACTCTATGTTGATATGTTGTCATAGAGTCGTCAGTTACAAATATTTCTGGTTTTAATGACAAGTGGTCTCTTTTTCAAAAAAAAAAAAAAAAATTATAAAATTAAGAGATGATTTGTACCCGCAATAGATAAGCTTTGCATAATTTATTTATAAAAAATGAATTTCATCTTAAATAATAAAAAATACTTTAATAATCACATTAGGTTGTTTGTTTGACACATATTAAAATATTTTTTAATATTAAAAAGGTTAAAATGTAGGAAATCAAACCGATTTTTTTGAATATTGAATAACGTAATTCCACATTTTTAATGAGCAAAAATACCTATATAAATTTTATATAATCACAACTTTGTTCTTATCTTATGCATAATTATTTATATATATATATATATATATATTTTTTAACCTTGGGTGTCCGGGCCAGCTTGCGCGCACCTCGACTAATCCCAAGAGGCCCTGAAGTTAACGACCAGGCAAGCCTCCAGTAGCCCTGAGAGGACTCAAACTAGCGACCTATGGGGAGCAAACCCACGGCCTGACCAGTTGAGCCACCCCTCAGGGTTTATGCATAATTATATTGCTATTTCATTTATGTATTATTGAAAGGATTTTTTCATTATATTTATTGAAAATGTTATTAGATTATCTTTTATGTTATTTTTATTATAAAATTTAATTTCTATCAAGAATATGATGATATTTTAAAAAATTCAAATGACGGTTGATGTCATTTTTATTTTAAAAAATAGTTTTTATATTTACTTTCAAATAAATGTAATATATTTAAAAATATTAATCTTTTAGACATATAATTTTCAAACAGTACATAATTTTTATTATTATAATCTCTATGAGTATAAGCGTTAAAGCTAAAAGTTAAATTACTTTTTTTTTTCTTTAAAAAAAGAAAAACTGCATTCTCATTCATTCATAAACTTATGCATTACACTGTTTTTCAACATTAATACAATGCATAATAGCTTCTGGACAATCTTCCATCCAAACTTCCTCATGCTGAGAAGATAATGCTAACTTTGCTAACATATGTGCCGCTTCATTTCCTTCTCTTCTAACATGTTGAATCCTCCACATATCTCTACTGTTAAAAGAGGCCCCTTATGTCTTCTATGATATGTCCATTGCACGAACAGTCTTCATCTTTGCTCTGCACAACCTTTACAATAGCCAAGGCATCACCTTCAAAAATAGCATTTGAAACTCCTATCTCAATGCAGAACTCAGTAGTTCTATCTAAAACAACATTCTCAGCCAGTGAGGGATCCTTTACAAAATATTTTGGCATGCAAACCGACCCAATCAACTCCCCTTCCCAATCCCTTATCACAATACCACCTCCCATATTCAAATTTAACCCATCAATGGTAGCATCTCAATTCACTTTATACCAGGTCAACTCAGGCTTCACCATCTAACCAAACTTGATTTAACCCATCGATGCCAGTTTCTTTTTAATATGTTTCTCCAACTTTTATAAGAAAATTTGTCTCGACGGTAAGATGAGGTAAAATGAAATTATTTAAAAAAATTAAAAATTAAATAAAATATAATTAAAAGATTAAGTTTAAATAATATTATTATTATTATAAAATTTTAAAAAATTGAATTAAAATTAAAAAAATTAAATTATTTATTATATCTTATTTAAAAATTTAAAATAATAATAATAATAAAATTAGAAAAAATGAGATAGGTTGAACTAAATCCAAACAGCCTCTTAATTTCTCCACCAAAAGAGGAAATCGGCACCTTATTCTCGTATTTTCTTACTGTCCACCTGAAGCCTTGCGCCCTGCCAGTGAACCCGGAGCAAACCCTTCACCACCGCACCAACCGCCACGGTCTTCTTCAAAGACGCCGCTGCCTTCCAAGTACTCCATAGACGATATTTCTGTCTACAGTATTTTCTGTTCTTCTCTCCCGCATTTCTCTCCCTCTCTTGGAAAATTCTTTCTGCTCTAAAAAGCCCCCTCTCTCTCGCTTCTGATTTTATACTTTTTATGGTGACTAATTTGTTATTTATGATGATTTGGCTTTGGAAATTTAGGAATATATGGTAGAATTTTTCTGCATTCTAGGGTTTATTCATGCAGTTCTCTCCCACATTTTCCTACTTGTTTTGGTTGCATTGCTGGGTTCTTGAACTAATTCAATAGCTTGTGGTAAATTTTTAAGTTTAATGACTGTCTCGCTGCTTGTTACAAAACTCAAAATGGTTTGGTTTTGGTCATTTCAAAGTCTAGGGGCTGCATTTTATAGAGGGGCCGAATGCTGTGTTCTTGTTTATGATGTAAATGCGTATAAATCATTTGATAAATGACCACATAAATAATTTGATAAATCCATTTTATCTGGTTTTTAGTTCTCACCATTGATCTCTTTGATGCATTCTTGGATTTTTTTGATCCTCAAAGCTTGGTCTTGAATTAAAGACTTTGAATCGTTATAATTGTTCACATATATGCTTTTGAAGTTCATTTTTATGCATGCACGGAGCTTTTTTGTGCAAGAGCATTCCTGCTTTTGTATTTTTGGTACCTTTTTATGCATTTTATTGATTCACTAGTCAATTTGTCTACTTTCCTGAACAAAGATCTTCCTCGTGGTTTCTTCATATACTTTGGCATGTTTAGATGATTTCTTTTCCCTTCTTTTGGAGAAATATTAAAAAAAATTAATAGATTTGCAAAACTTTTTGATGCCGGGAAAGCTCTCCAAGGCACCCATGCAGAGTAAACTCTGATCCCTTACACGGCACTCTCGGAAGTTTTCCTATATAGAACTGGTTAAATCGCTGGCTTTTCACTAAGGGGCGTAGCCTCAAAAGAATGTTTGCATTCATGTAGGGGTGGCAATATGTTACATTACCCATTAACCCAATATGAACACGGCACGATAATAGTGGGTTATGGTTTAGTCTTAAAGGGTTCGGGTCAAATGGGTTGACTCGTTAAGACACGATTGCATAACAGATTGATAACGGGTCAACCCGTTTTGACCCGTTATCAACCCGATATGACACGTTAAGAAAGTTAAAATTACAATTATATTCTTATACTTAAAAGTAAAATTATTAAAATTTTAATTTTGATATTTTTATTGTTTGGATTGTAATTTTGAACTCGTAGTTAGTTTTACAATTTTCATAGATATTGTGATTTTAAAATTTATATAAAATTATACTAAATTTAATTAGATCAAATGAGTTAATTTTGAGCCTATTCAATCCATTTACATAAACATTTTGAAACGGGTCATATTATATCGTGTTAACTTATTTCGTAATATTCACTAATGGGTCAAAACGGGTTAACACGACACGACCCGTTATATTAATGGGTTATGTTAAGATTTGAAATTTTGACACGATAAGCTTAGCGGATTGGGTTAGAATTGACATATATAGTATAATATGCATGCTTTGACACGATACAAACACGATCCGCTAACACGATTTGACACCCCTATATTTATGAGGTGTTAAATTTTAGACCTTAAGGAAAATAATATCCTAAGACCAAGACCTTCACCACTTGGGCCAACCCCTTGGGTTAGCCAAATTTATAAATAATCCAATGCGGAAGGTATGAGAACTAGCTTGGCTAAAATTGCCAAGATCCCATCGTTAGCTTAAATTTAGCTAGAAAAATAGAAAATCCAGCATTAGTGCTCATACGCACACTCGCATTCTACAATCTGCACGGCCAAGCACGACAAACTCTAGCTGTCACAGCCCAGCCCTGCGGCCCACCTTCGTATTTTCTTACTGTCCAATCTCCTCCAATCTTGAAGTAAGGGTAAATCTTGAACTTAGATTTCTCAGATTCATTTGGAGTTTTTAATCCATGTTTTATTTAGTCTCTCTTTCTTTAGATCTTTTTTTTTTTTAATCGTTGGATCCTTTTGTTCTTTCTTCTTTGAGTCACACCTTAATCAAGCGCTGTCAAATTGATCGGAAACTCTAAGATTGGAATAGTTCCGACTAGTGTTCATCTAGGGTTAGAGCTGTACAGTGAAATCTAAGATTGGGATTATTTGGGTTTCTTTCTTTTTGGGGTTTTGTTTCTTAAAAGTGTGCAAATTATATTTTACGTAGCTGTTGGATAATGTGTCAACATTTAATGAATTTATCAAATACACAATTGAGTTTAAAAAAAAAAACCCTCTTTTTATGTTCTTTTGATGTGGCATTGAATACAAATAATTTAAAGGTACGATCTATGATTGAGGTTGCACTCACAACAGATGTGGATACAAACAAAGTAGCCATTTCATTTGCATTTCAATGGTTGAATAGAAGTAGTGTCAAAGCACTTATAAAAAGAATAGTAGTAGTTTCAAAGTATTCAATGCAGTGTATGCCGGATATTTGAAGGTTCTCATGTCCTATATGCAAAAAAGCAACAAAGTAGCCAATTCTTTTACATTTTATGCTTGAAACTCGATTCTTATCTATCTGAAACCCAATCGTTTTAGAAAGGATGCTGCTGCTTAATTTATTTATTTTTTGCATTCCTGATTGAGAGAGTATGCTTGTTTGTGTTGAGTAGTAGAGTCTTATTTGCACTGCTTGGGATATAGGAAAACATTGCATACTCATATCATGTTGTGTTTCCTCTTATTTTTGGCATGGAAGGCACCATGGTAGAATTTAGTGTTTCCTTATATTTTTATTTGGGAGCCTTTTTAGGGGTTAAATATACTTTGCACCTTAAAATCACGAGAGGTTTTGCCATATGAGGGGTAATGCCATCATTTTACCACCTTTCTTTTACTTGCAAAAAAACTATCTGAGATTTTCACTGTGCTCTCCAAGCTACCAAAAATGACACATTGCACACTTAAACTACCAAAACCTAACAATTTGCACCTTTTGTTAAGATCTGACCATCAAGATTGTGTCACATCACCTATTTTTCATCTATATTAATGGTTAGAATTGAAATACGATGCAAATTGTATGTTATTTTGTAGTTGCAAATTCAGTTTTGATAATTTGGGCATAGTTTGGGCACAAAGTGCAAAACTGTTGCTAGTTTGGGAGTGCAAAGTGTACTTTTCCCTCTGTTTAGTTAATGTTATGGTAGCAAAAAATTGAACCTCACATTTGTTTATGATAGCATGTAAATTCAGAGCCTCATTATTGCCCCACCTTTTACTCATCAAAAAAAGAAAAAATTACAACCTCGTTTTCAGATATTCAATAATTTGGTTGTGTGTTGATTATCTTTAATAAACTCTATAATGTCTCAAATGAGAAGAAAATCATCAAGCAGCATTTTGCCTATCCTTGATTTCTTGTCATGTACAAATAACAGTGAAATTCTTTCTTCAATAGGTTCCTATGGCTACCATAAGAAATCTGAAAATCAAGTCAGGGACTTGTAAACGAATTATTAAGGAGTTGCATTCATATGAGAAAGAGGTTGAGAGAGAAGCTGCCAAAACAGCAGACATGAAAGAAAAAGGAGCCGACCCTTATGACCTTAAGCAACAGGTGTGACAAACTAAAATCATACTTCAGATTAAATTGTTTTTGCTTGGCTGCTGCTGCCTTTTCAACTAATATCGTTTCCAGAAGAAAAACATATATCATACTTCATAATTCATTGTTGAAAAGCCCTATTGCCCAGCTGAAGGAATGAGAGTGTATCTTATTCTAATATTTCCCTCCAGCATCCTACTTAGATGCACTCTTTTGGTTGTGTTTAAACAGGAGAATGTGCTTGCTGAGTCAAGGATGATGATTCCTGATTGTCGCAAGCGCCTAGAGGCCTCATTAGCTGACCTGAAAGGAACTTTGGTATTGTGTCATTACTTTTTGGTTTGCATTCTGAATATTACTGTTTATTGCTTTCATTCTAGTTAAGCCGCCCTAGTTATATACCAGAATACAACTCTTTGTAAGTAGTTGTATGCAAAAGACATGCCAAGTATTTTATGCCTTGCCCTTTGTAGGTAGAATTTGTAGACTGTTGTTGGGGGCAGATATGAATCTTACTCCATAGTTATATTAAATTTTGTGACTGTAATGGATTATCGATAATTAGATTACCGACTCTTCCACCCCTTCGAACCCACGTCTTCCACCCCTTCGAGCCGTGGGTTTTGGGCACACTTACATAGAATGCACTCTGGTAATGTGAGTGTGGGTGTGTGTTCTAGGCAATTAGATTATGTTTTGGCACAGGCAGGTCAAAGATCTACCTACCCAATAGGATTGTCATAAATTTTACATGTTTCAGAATGGGGAGCTTAGAAGTTAATGATATTAGTACTGGATAAATAGATTAATGACCCTGTCCTAACCCTCTAGTGTGGGGTTTGTAACACACCCAAATGGGCTGGACTCTAGGTTCAAAATGGAGTGATTCTTTGCATTCAACTATCCTCCCCTCCTGAGCAGGAGGTTAAAAGGTTCCCCAGAGACCCCAGTCTGGCCGAGGAAGGCATCAAAAGGAGACCCTACAAGTGGGTTACTCCTGGCTAATCTTTGGTCCTTGCGAACAAGGCACCGTGGTGAAGGCGACAAATTGCTGGCGGAGACGTCTTTTATCTCGGGGATTAGTCGAGAACCAGAGTCTCATCTAGGGTAGTGAAAGTTTTTGGATACCGCATCATCAAAAAAAAAAAAAAAACTATCCTCTAGCGACAGTAGGATAAAGGCTTCTTCTACTAGTCAACTAATGATTCACTTGTGATAGCTTTGATTTTATGGGACCAAACAAAAATCAAGCTTTTATGGATTATGACCATTTTGTTTCTTAATTTTGGTGACTCTGACCTTCAAATTGAGTAGCCTTAATGGGCGCTCATATTTAGGGCTAGTTTGGTTGTTAGACTACACTGCGATCAACTCAATTCAGTCTAATTTTAAGCTGAGTCTAACATCCAAATACACAACTCTCAAATCATTAAACTCATTTCAATTCAAAACCTCTTTACACAGGGGACCTACAATTTTTTTCAACTTCCCATAAATAGTATTAAACCTATCTTAATATTCAAATACATCTAAACTCATCTTAGATAGGCCCCATATACCTCACTCCACAATCTCAACTCACTACTATTTATAAAGAACTGAACTCAGCTCAACATTCAAATGTAGCCTTAGTAACAAGGAAAGTAACTTGTCCAAAGTGGAGTCGTCTCCAAAATATGGAACATTAAGTGAAAGATTATTTACTTATCATCAATTTACCATCATGTTCTATTGTTCTTATTTATTTTTTTGTACCAAACTTTTATCTGGATGACAGGCTATTTTGCCATCAACACAAATGATGATGGTAGCTTTTGTTCTGTTTATTTGAGTCCACCTGTCACTTGCTATTTCATCTAAAACAAAAATGAAATTTATGGAGCACAAGCAATTAACGACAGTTTTGCAATCTGAAAGTACTTTATCATTGCTGCATTGTGCAAAATCTCAAAGCCTCTCTGCCATACCAGGAATAAAGGTTGGCAAAATAGGCAAATCTGACTGGAATCATTGTTGGTTTAGTGTAGTGCAAACTCTGGTGCACATATGGCGAAAATATGCTGCCTTAAACTCTTTTCTGCCTATAAAAAGAATATGGGGCTATTGCTTTTTATAAACTACATTTTGTTAAATGTGATATTAAATTTCAGGCCGAGCTTGAGGAGTCAAACCAAAAGGATGCCCCAGAAATACTGGAAGCACAAAGCACTCTAGCGGAGGTTGAGCAGTTGTTTCACACAACTGAAGCTTAATGTTGTTGGGGGGCTTTCATCTGTAGTGGGAGTCAGTGAAGGGAGTTTGAGTCTGTTTTCGTTTGCTTTCATCCGAAGTTGTTCCCTCTTCGTTCCTTTCATGGGGGCTTAGAGTGAGATAAGATAACAATGGAAACAACAGGTGAACAAAAACAATTGTGCCAAATTCTTACCTGGAGCCATTAGTTTGTTTGTGTGATGTTAATTTTAGATATCAATACGCTGTTTTACTTGATACTAAGAAGGCCTTAGAAATCCTCAGAACGCATAGACAAAGCCATCACATCTTTTTAAATTATTGAGGATCTTATAAAATATTTATAAGAAAAGTAATAACAAATATAGATGAGACAGATGAGCATCATCCTGGCATGGAGGTTCGTTTGTAGCTGGGATTGAGTATGAGCGTTGTACTACTGGCTTCCTATCCTAGGAATTGCATGAGCGTTGTACTGACTTGCCATCTCATGTCAAGAAGGCTTGGATCACTGGCTCAACAGATTGTGCAAATCCAAATGGGATTTCCACACGAGCAGGCGACATTAATTGGCTGTCTGAAGGTGGCGAAGAAGCAGAAAAGCACTTGGATCAATTGGCTTTTAGATTTGGATTAATATGAAAAATGACATTAACTATATAATATTGTATACGGAGAATATCGCAAATTTTTTTGAGTAGAAGAAATATTAGAAATGAATAAAAAAATTAAGATATAACTTATTATAAATCAACTAATATAATTGTCATTTTATTAAAAAGTAATTATAATTTTACATGATTATTCCTCATCTTGAATTTTAAAATAGTTGTAGATTAAACTTTAACTTTATCATTTTAATACTCTAAAGTCTGACCCACTCGGCTGATAGAATCTTTTTCTAGTTTGCAGATCCACGTGTTTATTTAAATCAGTAGTCTGCGAATTTGTACTGAGCACATGTAAACAAAACTCAAGACTTAAAAAAGGAAGCCACATGTGACTTTTGTTCTGTAGCAGGATCCTAAAACAAAACAAAAGACACACAAAACATCCCAAATTCAAAGGAAAGTCAAATACCATAGTTGTTGGCGAGCATGCTGACACACACTCCCTATTATCTAAATTAATGGAACAGTTCTTCTACACAGTCGTGTGATAAAGTCGCCATGCAGTCGGTTATACCATGTCAGTTGCATTAAAAAAAAAAAAAGGAATGACACCGTGCAGCCGGTTATGCCACGTTAGCTGCATTAAAAAAAAAAAAAAGGAAAGATAAATGGATAGTAGACGAAGAAATGCGGAAAGATGAAATACGGGTTTGGCTTCTTCTCCAAGCTTTAGGAAATGGTGATTGTGATATGAGCTAGTTGCATTCATGTGGTATGAGCTTTGGTTTGTTCAGCATTGGTTGCTGGCCGTCTTCTTCATGCAACTGGTTGACATTGTAGCTTGAAGTGGAAAAACTTGATCTTTGCATCGTGGTCTTCGATGTCGTCGTGTGTATGAAAAACTGGTAAGAGGCTCTTCGTCTGGGTCTTCTTCTTCTTCGTGTGAGTGTTCTTCATGTGGGTCTCTAGCGTGTAGGTTTATATCAATGGAGAAGAGATTTGTACGATCAGAGTTTTGCTAAAAACTCTAGCTTTTTGTTTTTTTTTTTTAAATTTCTTAGGACCTTTGCATGATAGTCTCTGTTTACCCATTATCGGTCCAACAGCAGCGCCTACGAACTGTTATAATGATTTTGTCACGTACCGGTTGCCTCCTTCCTCTTCTCTATGACTGAAGCTCTGTTTGAATCTCTATTTATCCCACTGAAACAGAGCCTATGAGCTTTGGACAGAGAGAAGAAAGTAACCTTCTGTAGAGGTAAATGCTTTGCAATACCTGTTGTGGTTATGAAGGAAAATTATATTTTCTAGCCTCGTAGGTCCAAATCCAACTGAGCCAGGTCCAAATTTCATTCCCTCAATGCCATATTCCCTGTTGTTTTGGTGAATAAAATGAAGGCTAAATCCAACTGCCTGCCCATAGCGTGTTTTGGTGTGGGACTGACGAGAAATCGCACTAATTAACTGATGAAATTGTTATTTGGTGATTTTATATGTTGAACCATTTTTATGGAAGAAACTATTGATAAATATTAATTTTTGAGCAGTTTGGTAAATGATTCAATAAATTATGATTTAAATTTGGATGCAAACTTTGTTTGGATTTATTTTTTTCAGTTAGGTGAATCACAATTTGGTGTAATCTTTGTATATATGACTATTTGTTTACCTTAGAATTGAGTATCAGGGAGAATGCAAACTAAATAAAATAGACAGCAATTGCCATATTTAAGGCGATATTGTGGTGGAGTGTGTTAGCTTGATTGATGAAATGGCACGTGAAGAAAGTGTAATTCCAAGTAATGTTTAATACTACTTTTAGCTCTAATATATGCAATCCTAAACCGCTTTTAGCTCTATATTTGTTTAGGCAAAGCCTTTTGATGGTGTCTTTCTTAACATGAAATTAATACATTGGTTATCATTACAGGTCCAAATTTCATAGAATCAAGGCCATATCCCCTGTTGTTTTCCTGAATAATGTAGGAAGCCCAAATCCAACTGCTTGCCCACAGCGTTTTTCTTTTTTTAAATGGCATCATCATCATTTAAGATTTTTTTTTTCTTTCTTTCTTTATAACCTACTACTTAGCATTTTATTTTATTTTATCATAATGGGAGTATAATGATATTTTATTTTATCATGTAGAAAGTATAATGATATTTTATTTTATTTTCTTTCTTTCTTTATAACCTACTACTTAGCATGATGAGAGTATAATGATATTTTATTTTATCATTTTATATTTGAAAATTCTGCATAAACTGGAAAAGAGTCACTGTCACAATTACATGTTACTTGGCCCATTGTCCTTGCACTATTTTGATGGCCTCATTCCTCTTTCTATATTTTGTACAATATATACTACTTAATATTTAATGCGTCTACTTGTTCATGAAGAAACCATTGATAGTTATAGTTGGTTGAGAAAAAGATTACAAAATGGTTTAGGATACGATTGTCTGGAAAATACACACAAGGAACCATTGTTATTGGGCAAAGAAGAAAATATCTCAGCGTACTGGGTTAATTTTTCATGTTCTTTTTCTTTTCTTACTCAACAGCCTATTGGGTTGAAAGTTGCACAAGCTTACTTCTTTTTGATGTGCAATTACATGTTTGGATTTTTGCATAAAGTTTAACAAAGGTTGCTATTTTTCATTAGTCTTGAATTCTACTAAGTTTAGCTTTTTTCCATTATAAAAATGGTTGTACACTTCCATGGTATACAGATTTCAGCATGGGAAAAGGGGAAGAAAACCCACAGCTCTCAACGCCATCTAGCTCAATCCCGCAGCTGTTGTATGATTTGCTATGATTTTAAACATTTGTATGCATTCATCAACTGCAACCTTGCTAATTATTATTATTATTTTAATATTAGGACATCCCAACAACTGCTCCAAACATGCCAAATTATACGCACGATTACTATCCACCACGGCCTTCGTGGTCACCTGCTTTTATGCCATATCCAGATGCATACCAATATACAAGTAACATGGTATAATGATACTTCCTTACTTTGTTTATTTATTTATTTTATTAATTTATTGGTAGTTTGATTGCAATCATTTTTAGCAGAATGCTAGTTACCCATTTCAATATGGGATGGGACCTTCGACTCCTCTCATGCCTACAAGCTCCAAGGCAGAGGTGTCGATTGGTAAAGAGGATACACCTGAGTGTAGGGAAACTGAAACACCTAGTTCCACTTCTAGAGTTCATGAACAGGGTGAAGAGGATAGGCCAGACCTACATGAAACCGAGTATGGCACTGTCGGTTCACCGCCGTTAGACCAAATGGATAGTGGTGATATGATTATAGAGCCAAAATCAGGGATGGAGTTTGATTCGTTTAAGGAATTATTGGAATATTATAAGCTATATGCTAAGAAATGCGGGTTTGGATCCATGACACAACAGAGTAAGAGAGATGACGAAGGAAGTGTCAGATATGTTACCATTGGTTGTACCCGTGGGGGAAAAGCTCGGAATAGGACAATGAATGTCGCCAAACCACGCCCGACAGGGAAAACTGACTGTAAGGCTCGGATTAATGTCTTAAAAGTCCAGGGAAAGATGCGGTTGACCACAATCCATAATACCCACAATCACGGACTGAGTCCACAGAAATCTCGATTCTTTCGATGTAATCGCGAAGTTAGTGAGGGCGTGAAAAGAGTACTAGATACTAACGACCTGGCTGGCAATCGAATGAACAAGAGCTTTGAATCTCTTGTTGATGGTGCCGGAGGATTTCAGAACCTCCCATTTTTAGAAAATGATTGTCGGAACTACATCGATAAGGTAAGACATTTATAACTTGGAGCAGGGGGTGCTGGAGTGCTTCGGGACTATTTTTCTAGGATGTAGTACAAGAATCCCGGATTTTTTTGCCTTGATGGATTTAGATGATGATGAGAGGTTGAAGAATGTATTTTGAGCATATCCACGCAGTAGGGTAGCTTATCAGGATTTTGGTGATGTGGTAACGTTTGACACCACGTACCTGACAAACAGATATGGAATGCCCTTTGCACCATTTGTTGGTGTAAACCATCATGGGCAATTGATTCTCTTAGGAGCAGGGTTAATTTCCAGTGAGGACACAGAAACTTTTACATGGTTATTTCAGACCTGGCTAGAGTGTATGGATGGTATAGCCCTGCTAGCTATTATTACTGACCAGGATAGAGCAATGAAAAATGTAATTTCTATTGTATTTCCAAAAAGTAGACATAGATTTTGCCTGTGGCATATTCTGAAAAAAGTTCCTGAGAAACTTGGTTCCCATCGTGCCTATAAAAGTGGCCTGAAAACTTAGTTGATGAAATGTGTGTATGACACTCAAACCATTAAAGAGTTTGAGAAATCTTGGGAAGAGTTAATTGGCGCGTACGCCTTGGAAGAGAATGTCTGGTTGCAAAGTTTGTCCGCTGAGCGCATGCATTGGGTACCGGTATTTCTAAAGGACTATTTTTGGGCTAGCATGAGTACAACACAAAGGAGCGAGAGTATGAATGCCTTTTTTGACGGATATGTTCATGCGAAGACAAACTTGGAAGAGTTTGTTGACCAATTTGACAATGTCTTGAGAAAGAAAATAGAGAATGAAATCAGCTCGGACTTCCATTCTTTTAGCGTACAATTCCATGCATATCTAGATCTCCAATCGAGAAGAGATTCCAACAGTTGTACACGAACGCAAAATTCAGGAAAGTCCAGGAGCAAGTTATGGGTCTAGTCGATATGGATCCATCTCTATTTAGATGAGATGGTGTGAAGAAGACCTATCTAGTAGAAGATGAAGTTCTTGTTGAGGACTTCACTAAACATGTTACATATTATGTGGACTTTAATGAGGAGGACTGCGATGTTAAGTGTTCATGTGGGTTATTCCAGATGAGGGGGATATTGTGTAGGCATATCTTGGCCATATTCAAATGTAACGGGATAAAAACTTTGCAAGATAGATACATTTTAGATCGATGAAGGAAGGACATCAAACGGAGATACACGTTAATCAGCAGTATGCATGACACAAGGTCTCAACGGGAAGATAGTAACAGATATTCAACTCTATTGATATCTGTTATCGGATGATTACACGTGCAGCGGGTTCAAAAGAGTATACTGAGGATGCAACAAAAAAGTTGTATTTAATGATTGAGTTATTTGGTGACACGCAAGAACCCCCATCAATTACCAAACTGGCTTCCAATGTTGGTGGTCCGTCAAAGAACATAACTGACGTAGCAACTGAAAAACAAGTACTCAGTCCACGGGTTGTGCGCGGAAAAGACAAACCCCCATCTCTAAGAAGGGCATCCAAGATGGAGCAAGACATGCACAAATTTAAACAAAGGACTAAGAAATCAACTGTAAAGGGAAAACGGAAAGAGGTATGTTTCTAAGAGTTATTTGGTGTATTTCATATTGGGAAAATACATGTTTATTTGGTTGATTATTTTTATGCAAATGTAGCAATGACATCCTGTGAATCATTGTTGTATGCTTATTAGAGAGATGGAAGAGATACACCAAGCCAGAACACTTGTAGAAGTTTATTTGGGCCATCAGAGAAAGATATTAATGATGTTGGAAATGTGCAGGTATACACTTTCTAGCCATATTTTGAACTGATACATTTTTTGGAAAATCCATCTTGCTAATATGTTAGTCTTATATTTGCCATTGTTTTTGTTACATATCTATCACTCAGACTGTGCAAGGAAGCTCAGCTTCTGAAATCAACCCGGACTTGCTAATAATGGTTGGAAGTCAAGAAAGTGTAATATTCCTAAACTTGGGTTATTTTAATAGTCATTTATATGTTAAAATTGGCTTAATATAACATTTACAGATACAACTTGCTGTGGATGGATCATAACCTGTGGATGGATCACAACTGATGCAATGATATATGGTTAAACTTAAAGAGGTATGTTGAGCAAATATTGATGGTGGGATTTGTGTTAATTTTTTTTAGAGAATGTCTTGGTATGTGCATGAAAATGGTTTTTATAGATATGACTTCTCATACAATATTTTGGGATTATTGTGATGCAGGAGTATTGGCCGGGGATAGGCTTTAAAATTGTTATAACATGTGGAAGAATATATTAAAGGGTAACACCCAGCTTTTGTAATTCTTCTTGGAAGAAAGATTGGTGGGTGAAAGGTTTTGTGATTATTTTTGTAACAAGAAAGCTTGCGATTTGGCTAGCTCTTGTGATTTGGTGTAATATGGGAAGAATGCTTGCAAGTGATAGGCTATGGAATGCCTTTTTGTAAGAAGAATGTTTGGAGTTGCTCTATTTAAGTTCTCATTAATGTGGGAAGAAGGCTTGCGCAGCTGTTGGTGAAGGTCTAGGTATTTTTGTAAGAAGAAAATTTATGGTAAGGAAGACTAAGGTTAGACTTGCTTGTTGTAAGAAGACTTTTATGCAAGTCATGGTTCTTGTAATTATAATACATGTGGGAAGAAAGCATGGTGGTGATAGGTTATATAATTCTTTTTGTAAGAAGAAAATTTCTGGTGTTGTACTAAGGTTAGAGTTGCTTGTTGTAAGAAGACTTGTAAGAATGTCATGGTTGTTGTAATTATAGTACATGTAGGAAGAATGGTGGTGATAGGTTGGGTAATTCTTTTTGTAACTTCAAATATTTATGGTGTTGTAGTAAGTTTTAAATGGCAAGGAAGAAGATATGATTACTGCAAGTGCATACCATAACTTAATATGATTGATATTGAAACAATCTTAACTTGCTTGTGGTAGATTGCTGAGCATGAACTAGTATTGATGTTAACTAGAAGAAACAGAGCAATGATATATCTGTATGTATATGATATTCCCAAATGATTGTTGGTCAATAAAAACACTCCAAAACACACACCTGTGCAATTAACAATTTCCAAGAGACCAAAAGAATCCTACAATTGTGATTGACGATGTAATTGTTCTTACAAATTGGGCATACACTTGTACAAGTTCAGCAAGTTCAAAAAACCAAATACATGTAAATCGACACATGCAGGAATTGCATGAGTACACTTCCAGTGTTATAATTACATCAACTCCAACCTAATTGACCAAAATGACAAAACAGATATGCCCACCATCACTCATCAACAGTTCTAACCAACTTAAAGAGTATTAAGTTACAGATATTTTGCTATACAATTAACACAATCAACTAACTGTCACTATTACAATCCAAAATTCACTTAGATACTACCAAGTAACAAAGGAGAATAATGACAAGAGCCCAAAATAGCCGAAATAGTGTGTGGGAGTGCATGATTTCAGCCTGTTGCTGAGACAAAATAAATATATTCTTTATAATCTCCTCATTTATATTGGTTAGCTCTATCCGTCTCTTCTCTATCTCATCCACCATCTTTCAGAGCTGAATCTCTCTTTTTTGAATATCGTCGACTATCTTATCCAGGTATGCCTATTTCCTACACAAATCATTCTTCCTTTTCAGGAGTTCTTGATGTATGTCTTGACTATCTGCCCATTTGAAGTACTTGCAGTATGGCAATCCCTAATCATGACAAAGGGAAAGATTAGATAAGGAAGAGAATGCTGTAGAACTATACACATTTTGTGCAAATGTTAAAGATGCAGTTGTAGTTACCTCAGTGTTGTACTTTCAACATCCTAGGAAGGCTCGGCCAAGATTTTTTGCAGTATTTGAGTATCTCAGTGTGGCTTCAACCTCACAAAAGCACACTGGTGTACTCAAAGTAGGATTTACAACAGATGCAGAAGACATTGATGATGATGATGACATTCTAACCAAAACCAGATTGACACTACGATAATCTAAACGGTTGAAAAAAAACATTTGACAATAGCTAACATCAACAAAGTTGACAACATGGAAAAATAAATGCTTGGGGTACATTAAAACTCAATAATGTAGTAATGCAAACCATAAAATCCAAGGAACAATTTACTTCAAGAGCAACAGAATTGACTAACAATAGCTAACATGAACATATTTGATTCACTAAGAAAATTGAATGATTCATGAAATTATAACTCATTAATATAGAAATCCAACCCAAAAAACAGAATTGATTTGCTAAATTATACCTTAATAATGTAGAAATCCAAACTAAAAAGCATAAGTTATTTCCCATATACAAACAGAGTTAACTAACAATAGCTAACATGAACAGATTTGATTCACTAAGAAAATTGAATGATTCATGAAATTATAACTTATTAATATAGAAATCCAACCCAAAAAACAGAATTGATTTGCTAAATTATACCTTAATAATGTAGAAATCCAAACTAAAAAGCATAAGTTATTTCCCATGGTATAAACAAAGTTAACTAACAATAGCTAACTTATACAGATTTGTTTACATGGTAAAATTAAATGATTCATTATATTATAACTCAATAATGTAGCAATCCAACCAAAAAAAAAAAATTGATTTACTAAATTATAACTTAATAATGTAGCAATCCAAACTAAAAAGCATAACTTAGTTCCCATGGTATAAACAGAGTTAACTAACAATAGCTAACTTATACAAATTTGATTACATGGTAAAATTAAATGATTCATTATATTATAACTCAATAATGTAGCAATCCAACCCAAAAAACAGAATTGATTTCCTTCAACAATCCTACCCACTCAAACCTACAATTGAAACAATGAAGCATTAGTAACTCAAATATCAGAGAACTACTACATTATAAATCATTAGTTTTCAGAGTTAGGTTGAGAGAGCTTACCAAGCTTTAACTCATTCACATTCACGAGAATGAGACAATGTTTCATATAACAAAGGGAAAATGGTTAGGGTTAGGGTTTCGGGATGAATAGAAAGTGGCTAGGTTAGGGTTAGGGTTTTCGCACCGAAGAGAAAGAGAACTCTTAGGGTTAGGGTTTTCGCATCGAAGAGAAATACACCTGATTCAGTTAGGGTTTTCGCACCAAAACTCAATACAAACTCTTAGGGTTAGGGTTAGGGTTTTCGCATCGAAGAGAAACACACCTATTTCGCACCGAAACTCAATACAAACTCTTAGGGTTAGGGTTTTCGCATCGAAGACAAACACACCTGATTTAGTTAGGGTTTTCGCACCGAAACTCATTACAAACTCTTACAGTTAGGGTTATGGTTTTATAATTGAAGAGAAAGAGTAAATGTTAAGGTTTTTGAACTTGGGAGATGGAAACCGAATAGAAATGGAGAACGAGATGGCGAAATCAATCGGGAAAAACATCACAGCTCTCGAGTGGGAGAAAGATCCCTCATAAATTGAAGAGAAACATACGAAGAGACGGGAGAATTGAGGGTTTCTGTGGTCTGGAGATGGGAGAATCGAAGGCTCTGCAAAAAGAAAGGGGGAAATCGAAGAGAGGGGAGAAGGGGGATGTGGAAGAGAGGGGCAGCACGGGACTTACTGGGAGAAGATAAAAGAAAGGGGAGAAAGGGGGATGTCAACCGCATACCAAAATGAAACGACTCATTTCATTAATGTGATAAAATTTAAATGAAACGATTCATTTCATTAAAGCCACGTAGGCACCGACTGCACGCCGTCTCCCCAAGGCACTTGCGAACAGCATTTTCCTTAATGGAAAAGGAGCCAGTGAAACATTATTGTGATATTTGCAATCATCAATTATGTAAATGTCACGTAATTATTTTTTAAAAGAAAAAGAATAAAACATAAGATCTACATGTAAGGTTATTTATCCGAATTTTGAACTGGGTATCCGGATATACTCAGCCCAGGATTCAGATTCTAAATCCAGGGTAGAACCCAGTTCGGATTAATCCATGAATGATTTGGGCCGGTACCCTCATTTTTTCGGGTACCGGATTGAACCTTTTTTTTTAATTTTTAGTCCATGTATTATTTTCCATAATCTTTTGAAACACCATGGTCATGGAGAAAATCGACAAAGTTGAGAGAGAACCTCCAATGATGAGAAGAAAGCCCATATGCACTTTAGAATTTATTTTTTCTCCTACCGTGAGTCTGTGACCCAAACTGGAGTTGGAACAAAATCCAATAAAAAACAACTAACCACTGCCAAATCTTAAAGTTATGACAATGACGAACTTTTAGGGAGGAAAAAGAAGAAAAAAAAGAAAAAGAAAAAGACCCCAAAAACATAATCCAAGTCAAATGTGAAGAATAATACCGAAGACGAGGAAAGAGAGCTACTGAGCTGATTCCAGCAAACTAAAAATTGAGGTTGCAGGAACTATATTCATTACCCAAACGGGCAATAGATTCAAAGCTACAGTATACAAATTATAGATCTCAACCAATCTGTATATTCTCAAATGGGCTTAGGAGAGAGAGAGAGAAGGGAGAGGGGGATGGCAGAAACCCTACCAAAGATGAGAATTATCACACGTTGGGGAGGTTAAAACTTAAGAATATTTTTTAATATATATATAAATCCGGAACCCGGAATTTTATAATAGGACCCAGACTGTGTAGGTCTGACTTTTGCAGCGTGGGTTCCGACCCGTAACCGAAACTCCGGATTCCGGATCCTAGCCGGATGCAATATTTTTTAATTATAAATCCTATTTTTTTTAAACGATTATATAATATTTATACATTTCACAATTATATATAGAATTATTGATAATCTTAACCATTTGAAGAAAAAAAAATTTTGACTTGTAGCATAGCAGAACTCTATAACAAAGATTCTTGTAACTACAGTCCAATAGACAACACTTCGCTATGTATGGCAACGGTAATGAAGTCGTGTTTATAAATGAGTTGTACTTGCAGCTTTTCTTTTTGCCTTTTTCCTAACGTCGCTGTAATATATACTAATAAAATGACTTTGCCTAAATAGGACAGATAGTGCCATCATTTATGGACCTAGATCTTCTATATTTATTGTCCAAATCATTGAATTTATAGAAGTTTTATAAGAACTATAAATTTTTTAAAAACAAATTTAAGGACTATTTTATAGAATAAGAATTCTAAGAAATCCAGATATGTTATATAATTTCATTTTTAACCAAATCTAAGAGATTTACTTCTTTAAAGATATATTATATAGTCATTATTATTCCAAATTGTGAGAATTTTCTTTTTCTTGTTTGGGCATAATTTATGAGAATTCAATGGTACCATTACCATATACACCCAACCCCAATTAAAATTGGAATTACAATAGCATTTAAGTATTACTCAATAATATATCATTCATGAATAGTATGAGTCTTAGAGATTTTTTTTTAGAATTAGAATTTGAGCATTAAATATTGTAGAGTTTAAATATTATATATCTCTTTCTTCATATTAAAAAAAAAAAATTATAGGTCTACTTTTTTTTAAGGGAAATATCATCATTAATTTATAAAAAAAACTTACATTCATGACCGGATATATTTTGAAATGTTTCCATATCAAACATGACTCATAAATCAAAATAATACATTTGAAGTTCTACCAGTACACTATTTTTTTTTGTAACTAGTCTAGTCTTCACTATTGTTGATTCTCTTTATAGATAAATGCCCAAGAGACAACACTCTCTGGCTAAACAGAGACTCAACCTCACTCCTAATAAAAAAGAGGACTCAATCTTTACAGACAAAACTTTTGAGAGATAATGTGTCAATTTGTGAAAATATATTTCTATTTTAATTTTTGCTACGTGCTTCTGTCTATATATAATCTATAAATAGTAAATCTCTATAACAAAATGGTTTTTCTTTTAAAGAGGTTTTGATAATGAGTTGAAATGAAAGTTAAAAATTGAATAAAATATTGTTAAAATATTATTTGTTAATATTATTATTATTTTAAAATTTAAAAAAATTAAATTATTCATTATATTTTGTGTAAAAATTTAGAAAATTTGTAATTATTAGATAACTTATAGAAGTCATTTCGTAGTTGTTAACTTTATTTTTCTTTTCAAAGAAGGAAAAATAAAAAGTAGAAGGTAAAAATAGAAAAATTTTACTTAGGCCCATTTTATCATGTAAACTATACCTTAGCATCTTACGTTATATATTTATTTTATTTTTATTTTTATGTGTGTTGTGTAGTGTTAATTTTTTTTATTTTTATCTTTTGATATTAAGAGATTTGGAGAGAGGGATCAACCCAAAACTTCTCTTATAGA
This sequence comes from Carya cathayensis, assembly GCA_011037825.1. Taxonomy (NCBI): domain Eukaryota; kingdom Viridiplantae; phylum Streptophyta; class Magnoliopsida; order Fagales; family Juglandaceae; genus Carya; species Carya cathayensis. The sequence goes on along the minus strand of QGSO01000334.1, from coordinate 666,505 downwards.
GCCGGTAGAGTTAAAATTGAATAGAAACAAAGTAACTAATTACTAGAGACTCAAGACAATTTGCTTATTCAACTCTTTTTAACTCATCTCATTTTATCTTATTTAATTATTATAATTTTTTAAAATTTTAAAATAATAATAATATTAAAAATAATATTTTATTTAACTTTTTAACTTTTATCCATGTTAAATGCGAAGAACTCAAAATGGAAAGGAAGAGGGTGACAACTTACGACAGACTTTACCAACTTCTCTAATAGAAAGTTCTGTTGTATATATTGACGCGTTCTCAACATCGTATCTATCTGACTTCGATTTCCAAACTGTATCTCTCACTCTCTTTCAAGTTTCAAGCTTTTTTTTTTTTTGATAAAGTGTCGAAGTGCATCAACTTCTTCTCCTCTTTTTGGCACAACCATGTCTCTCTTCCACCCGAACAATATTTGGTTTTCAGCTTCTTCCACTTCAGGTTCCATCTCTCTCTCTCTCTCTCTCTCTCTCTCTCTCTCTCTCCTACTGGTGGACCTTTTCGGGAGCATGCAAAACTCTTTTGAATTGGGTTTCTTGTTGTTACGTTGAACCTTTGTGGGTTGTTGGCTTTCAAGTTTATTCAGTATTTTCTGTTTTTTTTTTTATTTTTATTTTATTGGAAACTTCAACTAACTTGTAGAACCAAAAAATGTGATATGCCAGTTTTATGAGGCCTTGGATTATTTTCAAATTGAAGATTGAGTTTTTGGAATCAATATTTCTAGTATGAAGAAATACATGATGACATCAAATGTATACACATTTAAGCAAAAGAAAGTGTTCTCTCTCTCTCTCTCTCTCTCTCTCTCTCTCTCTATTTGTGTGTACCTAGACGGGCACAGACTGTTTCTTTGACTTTGCAAATTCTGCAGTAATTCTACGGAATAGCTCAACAGAGTATCAAGCAGCTTTACAAGGGAAGTTAGGGAAAATCTATTAAAATCAAGGGAAAAATAATGTAAATCAAGAGTAAATTATTAGAAATCAGAAGAAAAACCATGGGAGGGGATATGAGGATTCTTAATTTGATAATATTATCAGGATTTTTTATTTGGTATAATTAGCATGAGTAAGATATTTTTTCATCCTGCTCCTATCCCATTGTGTTGATGTGACATTGTGCATCAGCCCCCAAATTTCTTATTTTAGAAAATAATAGTTGATACTTAAAAATAAAATAAAATAAAATAACAGGAGCTTATTTATCTTGTGGATTTCCTATCTCGTCGTATTGGCAACTTTGCACCTTTAAAGATAGGATTTAGTTGACATTAGGGATGGATGGGTAGCCTTACAATGAAGGATAGGATAAGAAATGAACAGACCTAAAGAAGGTAAAGATGGCACCACTTCGCAAGAAGTGGGACAAAATTTAAGACTGTCTAGAGTCTGCATCTAAAAGAGGGAAAATATGATTCACTGGAAGGAGCTACGTAGACAAGAGGTTGGCTTTGAAGAACATTGGCCGACCCTGAGAAACTACATGATGACATCTGATTGTTTTAGAATATGTAGTCCTTGAAAAGAAAATGAAATATTAAAAATTGTTAGTTGACCTTAAGAAAGTGGGATTGGAACATCTAGCCAATTCAATTCATGGCAAAACCACAAGTGACAAACCCATTCCTTATATTAGATACTTTTTTCTCTGTTCTCTTAATAGTTAAATTATAGACGTGCTTCAAATAACTTATTCTGACCTTGTATATTAAATACTTTTTTTCTTAATCTCTGATGGACGTTTTTGTTCTCAAGCAGCTTCTCTGGTCCCTGGACCAATTGTAGCAACAAAAGCCAAGACTCAGGCCTTGGTATGATAATCCTGCATTCAGTGACAATATTTACGTTTTATTCTTATACTTTAGTGTATATTGATTAATATAATGTCTTGTTTTATTCATCCAGTGCTTTGAGGGGGCTAAACAAAGAATTAAGAAAATGTTTAATGAGGTCGAACTTTCTGTTTCCTCATATGACACTGCCTGGGTGGCAATGGTCCCTTCTCCAAATTCTCCGAAGGCCCCTTTTTTTCCTCAGTGTGTAAATTGGTTATTAGATAATCAACTCTCTGATGGTTCATGGGGCCTTCCTAACCGTGATCCACTTTTAGTTAAAGATGCTCTGTTATCTACTTTAGCTTGTATCCTTGCACTGAAGCAATGGAATGTTGGTCAAGATCAAATGAATAACGGTATTTCTGCTGTTCTTCTTGCTAAATTTCCTCCTTTTATGTCCAAGAGATAGATGTTCTCTCTTTCTGCAGGCCTCTACTTTATCGAGTCAAATATAGCTGCAGCTACCGATGAGAAGCAATTTTCCCCTATTGGATTTGATATAATATTTCCTGCCATGATCGAGTATGCCAAAAACTTGGATTTGAATATACCTCTGAAAGCAATGAATCTAGATGCTTTGGTTCACAAGAGAGAGTTGGAGCTCAAAAGGTAATGGTTCTAATTTAGTGTAGGTTTCTGCTCAACTCTATTACTTAATGTACATTTTTGTGCTAGTGTTTGACTAATGCCCATGAAAACGATGGGCATTTTGTAAGTTCTTTTCTCATACTTGGGTGAGGTTAAGCCTACTCAAGCTGGCTTCAGAAAGATTAGCAGCCTTGATCATGCTTGGTTGGCTTAGCTCCATTGGTCTGTAAGAAAGTTTAATTATATTCTGAATCAAGGTCGAACAATACCCGTTTATAGTCTTGTTAGCGGCAATGGAATAGCGGCAGAAGGAGAGGGGAATGTTTTAGTTGCTGAATGATAACCTTAATTCTCCAAACTCAACTATCCAAAATCTAATTCCAGATGCTATGGAAGCAATTCAGAAGGGAGTGAGACCTACTTAGCATATGTCTCAGAGGGACTGGGGAAGTCGCAGAATTGGGAAATGGTCATGAAATATCAAAGAGAGAATGGGTCACTCCTTAATTCACCATCCACCACGGCAGCTGCTTTTACTCACCTTAAGAATTCTGGTTGCCTTAATTACCTGTGCTCACTCGTAGAGAAGTTTGGAAATGCAGGTCTCTCCCTCCGCACTTATCTATAGTTTGCTATGCATTTTCAATTACATTGCTGATTTCTCTGACAGTCAATTGGTTATTTTCAACTGTTTTTTTTCCAGTTCCTACAGTTTACCCTCTAGATATATATACCCGTCTCTGTATGGTTGACAGTCTCGAAAGGTTGGGAATTGATAAGCATTTCAGGAAGGAGATCAACAGTGTATTGGAAGAAACATACAGGCAATGCTAATTTTAGATGAATGCACCAATTATTTGTTCTATCTCGACATTTGTATGAGTTTGTAGATTATACATAGTTATCATTTATTGGAAACATGAAAGTTTCCAGTGAAACAGATACTGGTTACAGGGTGCGGAAGAAATATTTTTAGATGCTGCCACGTGTGCATTGGCATTTCGGATGTTACGTGTTCATGGATATGATGTTTCTTCAGGTACTTTGTTACTTAGGAGACATGGCCTGCAGTATTTTGATTGGTCAGGAAAAAGGTTTAATATGTTTATCCTGTTCTGTAGATCCATTCAGCCAACTTTCAGAAAAAGATAATTTCTCCAGCACCCTTGAAGGATATTTGAAGGACATCAGTGCTGTCTTGGAATTATTTCGGGCTTCAGAAATCATCATACATCGTGAAGAATCAGTCCTGGAGAAACAAAATTTATGGACAAGAAATTTCTTGAGACGGGAATTATCCAATGGTTCAATTCACACAAGTGGACTGACCAACCATCTTTGCCAAGAGGTAATTTCCTGGTATAGAACACCCTTTACTATTTAGTAATGTTCATTTTTTCCAAATAAAGTGATGTTTATTTTTATAATCCAAGATGACTTCTTGAAAACTGCAACCTTTGATATTTTCAGGTGGAAGATGCTCTTAGTTTTCCCCATCATTCAAATTTGGAACGGTTATCCACTAGACGAGCCATTGAGCGTTACAGCAAAAATAATACACGGGTTTTAAAAACTTCATATAGGTAACACTAATGGTGGTTTCTTTTTCCTCCATTCTTTTCCCTGGATTAAAATTTTAACTCTGGTAGAGTTTTGAGCCATGATTTGTTTGAATTACCGTTTTATCCTTTTATTCTTTTTATGTCAGTTCTTTAAATATTGGCAACGAAGATTTCTTAAAACTTGCAGTGGAAGACTTCAACATATGCCAATCAATACATCGTGAAGAACTTAAACATCTTGCAAGGTGCATATCTTTATGTACTATCAACTACCATCCTGTCATGACTGGCATTTTTGGATTTTTAATTGTAGCAAGGTCAAATGTCTGCACATGTATCAGAATTTGGTGGCATATTGACCTAGAAGCAACTTCCAGTGTTTCTTTGCTATATTGTACCGGAAGTCAGGGGTTTTTTTTTTTTGTTTTTGCTAAAAATCATATTAACTTGGAATCACTAGTTTTCCGGGTTCTTGTTACTAGTGGTACCCACTTGACCATAGTATTTATAAAAATTGATGATACCATCAGCCAGCAAGTTTGCTTCTTGCTTTCTATATTAAAAGGAAACAAATTATCATCTTTTTTTTTTTTCTTTTGTATGACATCCATTCGCATATAAGCAGGTGGGTTACAGAGAACAGATTACACAAGCTAAAGTTTGCCAGGCAGAAGCTGGCCTACTGTTACTTCTCTGCTGCAGCAACCCTTTTTTCCTCTGAACTTTCTGATGCCCGCATATCGTGGGCCAAAAATGGTGTGCTTACAACAGTGGTTGATGATTTCTTTGATGTTGGTGGTTCAGAAGAGGAACTGGTAAACCTTGTACAACTGGTTGAAAAGTATGTTTCCCTATTTCCACATTCCTTTTCTGCTTTTGTTGAATTCATTATCAGTCTGTGATTTCTGGTTATGTGGAAACTGGACTGCAGGTGGGACATAAATGTCAGCACTGATTGTTGTTCTGTGAATGTTGAAATTCTATTTTCGGCACTTAAAAGCACAATCTGTGAGATTGGCGACAAAGCATTCACACGGCAAGGACGTAGTGTGATAAGTGACCTAATTGATATTGTGAGATGAAATCTTACCTGTTTTTCCTATTTCTATTGTATCTCTTTTGGTATATTACCACCAAAGCTTTCTAACAGGATTACTGATCTCTTCTAAGACTCTGGTACAACTACTTCACTCCAAGTTGTCAGTTCCATGTAATGTACAGATTTCTGGACATGGACCATCTGAACCTAGGTTTAAAAGTTATTTTAAAGAAAAAAAAATCCTTGAAGAGGTTTCTCGTATTATTTATTTATTCATTAAAATAGAGATGATATTGCCATGCTTTCCATTCAGTGGTTGGATTTGCTAAAATCTATGTTAAGGGAAGCTGAGTGGCTGAGAGACAAGTCAGTGCCAACTATGGATGACTATATGAAAAATGGATATGTATCATTCGCCTTAGGGCCAATCGTCCTCCCAACACTTTATCTTGTTGGGCCTAAGCTTTCAGGAAAGGTTGTTCAAGATCCAGAAATCCGTCATCTATACGAGCTTATGAGCACTTTTGGGCGTCTTCTCAATGATATTCAGAGCTTTAAGGTACTTTAACCTTCCCCCCAAACAAGAAAATGAATAAAATTAGGAAAAAAAGTTACGAATTTCTCCTCCGATACGGTTTGTTCTAGTGTTAGTAATCTCTATTGACTTATGTTGCAGAGGGAATCTGAGGAAGGGAAATTAAATGCTGTATCTTTGTGCATAATTCATGGCGGTGGTATTATTACTGAAGAAGAGACCATTAAGGAGATGAAGAGTTTTATTGCTACTAAAAGGAGAGAACTGTTGAAACTAGTTTTGCAGGAGAAAGGCAGCCTGATTCCAAGAGAATGCAAGGATTTGTTCTGGAAAATGACCAGAGTGTTGCACTTATTTTACATGAAGGATGATGGTTTTACTTCACACGAGATGATCAATGCTGTAAATGCGGTAATTGAAGAACCCATTGTTCTCAAATGAGTTGTACGTCTATGTCAAAAGCTGCATCCCATGCCAAATTGCTGCAAATACTTATGAATCGAAATTCTACATTAAAAAAAAATAAACAAAATTGTTTTAATATATATCTTTTCGACATATTCCTTATTGTTGTCTTATTACCTTTGTAAATGTTGTGTCAGTACATTTATTTTGTTGCCTTTCTAATATTTTCTTTCTTACGTGTATAAGTAGTTAAATCTGGACCCTTGAATTGTAATGAAGATTGAGCAAGTTGATCATGTGAGAAGCTCGTGACTCATAAGCTGTATAAGAGGAAATTTATGAGTTTGAGTTGCAAGATTGTGACACGTGTTGGCATTTGTAATGATATATATATATATATGTGTGTATATATATATATATGTGTGTATATATATTTTTATATACTTATCAAATCTTTGTAACCCTAATTCATTCATTCATGTGTTTGGTCTGTTTCTCAGAGGCTTCGAGAGAGAGCTTGAGAGAGGGAGAAACTAGGGTTTTACCTAGGGTTTTCACTGAGAGAGAAAATCTGTGCGATTTTCTGGTTTGTGAGAGAGGGTTATGTAATCTAGTTGTTTATGAGGCTTCTCTATGAAGGATATTCCTGCCGTGGACGTAGACCATTAGAGTCGAACTACGTAAATCAGTTGTGTTCTTTCTTTACCTTCTTTACTTTTCTTTGATTTCTTGTTTTCTTTGATCATTGTTTATATTCTTGTTATTTTTCTTGTTCTATTTTGCAATCAGTTTTTGTTAAACTAGTTGGATTTGAAAGATGTTTCTTTATAAATATTAAACCGTATCTCTTGAGTTCTGATTGAAAGAGGAACTAGAGTAATTTTATAACAAGTGGTATCTAGAGCCAAGGTTCAATGGGGACCATGAAGTTTGATATATAGAAGTTTACTAGGGAAAATGACTTTGGCTTATGGAGGATCAAAATGAGGGCAATGCTAGTCCAACATGGATTGCAGAATGCTCTCCTTGGTGAGAAAAGGAAGGCTTTTTCCTCGAAAGAGGAAGAAAAAAGAGGCTGTTCATAAGGACATTCTCCAAAAAGCCCATAGTGCCCTAATTCTCTCTCTTGGGGATAAAGTCCTGAGAGAGATGGCTTGTGAGGACACTGTTGCGGGTATATGGCTGAAATTAGAGAATCTTTATATGACTAAATCCCTAGCTAATAGACTTCACAAGAAAATCAAGCTTTATACCTCTAAGATGACCCCTGGGACTCCAATAGGGCAGCATCTTGATGAGTTTAATAAAATTATTATAGACCTAGCAAATATAGATATTAAGGTGGAGGATAAGGATCAGGCCATCCTCTTGATGAGTTCTTTGGACTCATCATACTTAAGTCTAAAAGAAACCATGATGTATGATAGAGACTCACTAACACTAGGTGAAGTACAATTTGTACTTCATACTAGGGAATTACATAATAGAGGAGATACCAAATAGGATCATGGGGAAGGTTTGTCTATTAGGAGTAGAATAGAAAAGAGAGAGAAGAGGTGAAAGAATGAAACCAAGAAATCTAGGTCTAAGTCAAAGGGAAAACATTTTAAATGTTTTTAGTGTCACAAGGAAGGGCATTTCAAGAAAAATTGTCCTGATAGGAAAAAAAACATTGGGAATAAGCCTAAAGAGGTTAGGGGATGCCTCTGTGGTATTAGAGGGATATGAGAGTGCTGAGGTACTCATTGTAAGTGAAGTTGATTAAAAAACAGAATGGATTATGGACTTTGGCTGTTCCTTTCATATGTGCACAATCAGAGATTGGTTTGAGACATTTTCTGAGTTAAATGGGAGACATGTAATCCTGAGAAATAATAAGTCCTACAAAATCATGGGTATAGGGTCAGTTAGACTTAAATGCATGATGGTACTAAAAGAATTTTGAGGGAGGTCAGGTTTATACATGAGTTAAAGAGAAACTTAATTTCTCTTAACATGCTTGATTTATCAGGTTGCACCTTCAAATTTGAGGCAAGGGTTCTTAGGGTTACTAAAGGTTCTTTAGTTATTATGAAAGGGGTAATTAAAAATGGGTTCTATACACTACTTGGAAAAATTGTAGTTGAGGAAGCATCGCCTATACAGAATACTGTAGAGAATAAATTTGTGTTATGGCATAGGAGGCTTGGACATGTAAGTCAAATGAGCCTTTTAGAATTGCAAAAACAAGGTTTGCTGAGTGACATAACCTAGAGAATTTACTTTTTTGTGAAGATTGTATCCAGGGAAAGGCAAAGAGGGTCAATTTTAAGTCAGCAACCCATAACACTAAACAAAGCTTAGACTATGTCCATTATGACCTCTAGGGACCTGCAAGAGTAAATTCACACAGTGGAGGAAGTTATTTTTTCTCCTTAGTAGATGATTACTCTAGGAAGGTTTGGATATATCCTTAAGAATAAGAGTGACACTTTTGAAACATTTAAGTAGTAGAAGTCTAGTGAAAAACCAAGTAGGTAGAAAACTCAAGATTCTAAGGACTCATAATGGTCTATAGTTTCTGTCTAATGAGTTTAACCTGTATTGTCAAAAGGAAGGAATTCTTAGGCATAAGACAGTGAGGAAAACCCCTCAACAAAATGGTTTAGTTGAAAGAATGAACAGGACCATCTTAGAAAGGGTAAAGTGTATGTTGTCTAATTCAAGGCTGCCCAAAAATTTTTGGGCAGAAGTTGCCATGACTGTTGTTCACCTTAAATAAGTGTCCCTCCTATACTATAGGGTTTAAAACCCTACAAGATTTATGGTCTAGGAAACCTCCTAGTTATGACTACCTTAGAGTTTTTGGGTGTGTTGCGTATGCACATTCAAAAAATGATAAGTTGGAACCTATGGCACTTAAGTGCATTTTTATAGGGTATCCTGAAGGGGTTAAGGGATACAAATTTTGGGTAGATGAACCTGGAAGGTATAAGTGTATTGTGAGCAGGGATGTGACCTTTAATGAGTCATAAATGGCTCGCGTACAAGAAGAAAAACTAAACCAAGAAGTTGATAAGTGCTTGGGGGGATTACAGGTTGAGGTGGAGCAGGTTAACACTCAACCTGAACCTGAAACTGGAGATGGCAATAACCTTGAGAAAGAAATCTCCAAGGATATGGATCAAGGTGGAGTTAGCTCCTATAATTTGGTTAAAGATAGGAAAAAGAGAGTTATTAAACCACCTATAAGGTATGGTCAAGTTGAACTTATAGCTTTTGCTCTAACAGTAGCTAATGAGATTGTTTACCAGAAACCTAGATCTTATCAAGAGGCTGTGACAAGTAAGAACTCCTCTAAATAGATATATTCCATGCATGAGGAGATGAAATCTCTTAATAAGAACAAAACTTGGGTTCTAGTGCCTAAACCTCAAGGAGTTAAACTAGTTGGATCCAAGTGGATCTATAAGAAGAAAGAAAGCATTCTAAGAATAGAAGGGACTAGGTATAAGGTTAGGCTTGTAGCCAAAGGCTTTACACATAGAGCAGGAATTGACTTTAATGAAATTTTCTCTCCAGTGGTTAAACATAGCTCAATTACGTTACTGCTAGCCTATAAAGCTTTCGAAAACTTGCATTTGGAACAATTAGATGTTAAAACTGCTTTTTTGTATGGAGAACTTGAAGAAGAAATTTATATGTAGCCTCCTGAAGGTTTCGCTAATGAAATTAAAAATAATCAAGTGTGTTTTCTTAAAAAATCTTTATATGGCCTAAAACAATCACGTAGGTAGTGGTATAAGAGGTTTGACACACACATGATTAGTAATAATTTTAAAAGGAGCTGCTATGATAGTTGTGTTTATTACAAGGAAGAAAAATGAATATTTGTTTATCTCTTACTAATTCATTCATTCATGCGTTTGGTTTGTTTCCGAGAGGCTTCGAGAGAAAGCTTGAGAAAGGGAGAAACTAGGGTTTTACCTAGGATTTTCACTAAGAGGGAAAATCTGTGCGATTTTTTAGTTTATGAGATAGGGTTATGTAATCTAGTTGTTTCTGAGACTTCTTTGTGAAGGATATCGATCATCAATAAAGCTCTGAGGCCATTCCTGCCTTGGAATGAGACCATTAGGGTTGAACCATGTAAATTGGTTGTGTTCTTTTTTTACCTTCTTTACTTTTCTTTGATTTCATTGATCCTTGTTTATATTCTTGTTATTTTTCTTGCTTTATGTTGCAATATATTTTTGTTAAACTCGTTGGATTTGAAAGAGGTTTTTTAATTTTTATTTTATATATACATATATATATTAAACTCTATCTCTTGAGTTCTGATTGAGAGAGGAACTAGAGAAATTTTTGAACAACCTTATTGTACACAACTCCCAACAAGCGTGTTGCACATTCAACAACTTTTAAAAACCACTTTATCTTTCATCATCTAGTTTATAAGAAATTTTTTTTTTTTTTGGTATCAAACTGATCGGTGCAAAACTGCAAGTGCACAATATTGTAGTTTTATAATAAAATGATAAGAAGAGTATCGTCCTCAGGGATTGGTACCTTACTTTTACCAAATACCAAAATTATACTAATCTCGATTTTATCTAGATGAATCACTAAGATTTTTGTAGTTGCAATTTAAACTAAGATCAACTCAAAGAAAAATATGCAAAGGAAATAAAACTGGCATTCAAAGATCAAATTAATGGGAAAGAAAACTTCTAGAAAATCGATTTCACCTAATTCTTCACTATGCTTTTCTCATCCAACTAATTTAATTTAATTCTTTTTGTCTATTAGCAAATTTCTAATTCATCCAAAAGCCTCTTTCGATAGTCAATTGTAAATCATTATTGTTCATCAATTCACACAAGAATATGTAAATTAAATAATCAACAAAGCAATAAGACCAATGATTTAATTACTACATAGGTTCATACAAGTCTTTCGATCTCTATACTTACTTATGCTGAAATATTCAAGATCTACCCTATGATTCCCTCTTTCGATAGCAAATCACAAGATTAAATATCATCTAATCAATGTTCAGTTAATTAGAAGCAATAAACTCAGAATAAATCAGATAAACAAAAAGAGAATTGCCTTAAATTAACATAGACAATCAAGCATAGTTCGGAACTAGGTTACATCGTTTTCCTAGAATAAAGAAAATTTAGCTCATGCTAGAAATAGAACTCAACATAATTGTTCTGAGAATATTGGAAGAAAATAAACGCTGAAAAATACTCCTTGCAGCCGTAACTCGTCTTCAAAAATTCAAGGAAATGATTCAATGCTTTTCTCCCGTCTGTGCTCGTGTATGATTCCAACGTACGTGCAATTTTGTGGAATTCCCTCTCCAAAACAGATGATTTGAATCCTTCTAGCTGTGTTTTTCTGTCCCAAAAAGTGTTCTCCAGTCAAAAGGTACGGCCATAAAGTGAAAAATCACTTTTATATGGTGTGACAGTGGAAAACCCTAGATCTGTCAAAATACGATGTTCGCTCGAGCGAGGTGTCGAACGAGTATCGAGCGTTCGACTCTACCTGATTTCGCTCGAGCATCCTATCGAGCGCACATCGAGCGTTCGACTCTGTCTGATTTCGCTCGAGCGGCCAATGTCTCCGCTCGAGCGATCTTTGTTTTCCCGCATCCCGCTCGAGCTCACTGTCGAGTGGCCATCGAGCGGTTGAATCTGCCTGACTTCGCTCGAGCGACCAAAATCCTCCGCTCGAGCGATCTTGTAAAGTCTGCAATACGAAATTTTGCAAGTCATCAAATACCCCCAAACTTACAACTTTGTTTGTCCTCAAATAAAAAGAAAAGCAAATGATACTTTAGGCAATATCAACTCGACCCCAAAGAGAAGTATCATCACTCACCAAGCTTTTATGAATTTAGATTTCATCACTAGTATCTTACTCATTTAACATCAAAGATAGCAAGAAAATCAATCAAAAATTTTACAATTTGTCAAGCAAGAGTTAAGCGTTTACTTCAATCTAAAGCTAAGACCTTGAGTGTGTGTGTGATATAGTCAATTTAACCTCAAACCACCTGCAAACTCAGATAAAAGTAGAACAACCAAAATCAGAAGAATTCTCTTAAAACTTAACCCATAAGTCCAATTTTCAGAAATCCTCTCCACTAATGTAGTCAACACCAAAATCAGAGATCAAAAGGTTTTTAATAAGGTTGTAATGATAGGCCACAGGGTGAGAGTTAAGAAAGAACTGGATATGGAAAATCAAAGCAAACTGGAAAAATACTTAGTAAAAAGAACACTAAAAGAGATACCCACATGATTCAAATCATAGCTCTTTCTTGGCAATATGCTCATACTTGTGGCATTATTGTTGCTATAATCACTGAATCAATACCAATAATTCCCTTAACAAAATCTGAGGTGATACACACTCCGCTTAGTGACTTCTTTTTCTTTTGTGTTTTTTTTTTTTTGAAATCAAACAGAGCAACGTAATACAGTTCATCATGAAACAAATTTTCTCTTTTAAATGTAACTCTCCACCAAAGTATTTTCTCAAACTATCAAAGGTAGGTTCATTGTTTTTCAGGCTTAGAGTGGGCATGGTTTATGTAGTTCAAAGAACAAATAAAGGCTTATGTAACATAAGGCTCAAGGGGGTTGACTATGGAAATACACCATGTAATGATGGCATGATATTTAGGACGGCTGGGAAAGCTTTTTGGTTATGCCAAAAAAATGCCTAGATCATTTCTCTAATATTTGGTCTCAACTAGGATTTCGCCTCAAGGACCCATCAGCGGATTCTAGGGCAAAACAAAATCGAATTTCCCTCTTTCAATTAATTCAACTTCTTCTCTTCATAAGCAAAAATGGAATAAGAGAAAAAAACGACTATGTGCTCAATTGTGTTCAAGGTCAAAGATTTAAACCAAAGTACCTACAAAACTCCACTTGACATAAAAGAAATTTTTGAAATTTTTTCTCAAAACCATCTTCAATCACAAATTTCAGAGTCATAGAGACTTCAATCTTACTCCAATGCATGCTTGGTAAGAGAATCAAACCCATCAACAACCCAAGACTTAGAAAACAAGAGGATCAAATGACTATAGGAGTTCACCCCCCCAAACTTAAACTAAACAATGTCCTCATTGTAATGCAAAAGTAAAAAGGATTGAAGAAATAAAAGGAACTTCCCTGGTTTCATGATGAGTCTTTCGAAGTTTAAAATTTTTCAGCTCTTTATTCATACTAAATAAACCTGCATCAAAAACCAAATTATTAAAACTAAATAAATAAAGATAATAAAATTAATGAAAGAATGAAAGATAGATCTATGGGTTGCCTCCCATAAGCGCTTATTTTAAAGTCTACAGCCAGACTTTTCAATCTTCATCAATTAGGATCTCCAAGAGGAATAAATACATAGTTCCTCTCCACTTGTTCTCCATAGTAGTGCTTCAATCTCTGACCCTTAACTCTGACAATATTCCCTGTCTTGTCCTTCAAGTCTACTGCTCCAAAAGAGAACACTTCATGAATTGTATAAGGACCTGTCCATCTTGATTTTAACTTTCCCGGGAAGAGTTTGAGTCGTGAATTGAAGAGTAAAACTTGTTGTCCTGGTGCAAACTCTCGCCTAAGAATCTATTTGTCATGCCACTTCTTCGTCCGTTCTTTATAGATATTTGCATTTTCATATGCATCATTCCGGAATTCTTCCATCTCATTCAATTGAAGAAGTCTCTTTTCACCTGTTGCCTTCAAATCAAAGTTAAACTTTTTTACAGCCCAATAAGCTCTATGCTCCAACTCCACAGGAAGATGACATGCCTTTCCAAATATTAATCGGTATGGAGACATCCCGATAGGTGTTTTAAAGGCTGTACGGTATGCCCACAAAGCATCATCAAGCTTCTTCGCCCAATCCTTTCTATTGATTTTGACCGTCTTCTCAAGGATATTCTTGATCTCTCTATTTGAAATTTCAGCTTGGCCATTAGTTTGGAGATAATAAGCAAGTGCTATCTTGTGCTTTACACCATATTTAGAAAGAAGATTATCAAACAATTTGTTGCAAAAGTGAGTTATTTCATCACTAATAATAGCTCGTGGAGTGCCAAATCTTGTGAATATGTTCTTGTGCAGAAATTTGAGCACCACCTTTGCATCATTTGTTGTTGTAGCAATTGCTTCCACCCATTTTGACACATAATCAACTGCTAACAAGATATAAGCAAAGCCAAAAGAAGGAGGAAAAGGCCCCATAAAATCTATTCCCCAAGCATCAAACAACTCAACTTCTAAGATATTTTTCAGTGATAACTCATGACGCCTTGAAATATTTCCCATACGTTGGCACCGATCACAAGTTTTCACCAAAGTGTAACTATCATGAAAAATAGAAGGCCAAAAGAACCCATTTTGAAGTACCTTAGCTGTAACAGCCCGCTAAAATTATCAGTTTTGGATTCTTTCCCGATAGCAATCACATCTCTCTCGTCTTAACCCTCTATCTTTAGTTATTTATGTTTAACATAGTTGATTTGGTTGGCTGTAGACTGTGTAGTTAGTGTTTGTGGAGTTCGCTGCGTAGTTGTGAAACGAAGTGTGGTTGTGAAGTGTTAGGCTTGATTTTGTAGTTTTGTGGACTGTGCTGTGAAGTATAGGCGTGAGATGGATGCCGTAGATGTGATACGGCGGGTTGTGTGAAGAGAATACGCGTGTAGCGTATTCTGTGTAATGCAGCGACGCGCCGCGCGACATGCGCTGTAGTGATGTGGGTCGTAGAAGGAAGGGAGTACGCATGTAGTGTACTCCGTGTGGTATGGCGATGCATCGTGTGATGTGCATCGTGTTGATGAGTGTTGTAGCGAAGGAAGTACGCGTAGCGCGTACTCCGTGTCGCGTAGCGATGCACCGTGAGACGTGTATCGCAGTGATGGGTTTTGTAGTGTGAATGGAAGAGAGTTCACGTGAGTGTACTCTGTACTAAGTCGTGATACACCGGATGGCGTGTCACGAAGGGTTGAATGGCGTAGCAGAGAAGTGTGGAGCGTATGGTGTAATGTTGGGAAACTGTATGACAGTGTCCCGAAGCAGTGATGATATGGATTATAGTCCGGGATGACTGGTGTCATCTTGTGGTTGACTATGGCTAAGAGTATATGGATTGAGAAATGAGTTGTTTGTTTGGTTGTTATTGATAATTTTAATGAACTTGTTTTAGTGCAAAGGCTTTCTGAAGTCAATTTATCTCTTCCGAGTATAGTGAAACCTCAAGTTGGCCGTGGTGTTGCAAGTGCTTACAATATGGCAATTGAGTTCAGAAGTGAAAATCTTAAGGACTTGAGTGTTCCTCTTCCAGCTGTTGTGCAGTTCCTCGTGTCTCGCGCTCTATTCTCATAGAACGCGACGATCGAGGTAAGTTAGCCTCTAACTTACTATCAGTTTATTGTGTATGTGTGATGTGTAAGAGAACTACAATTTATGTATGTATGTTATCGTATATGCCATGTCATGCTATGTCATTACATGTTTATCTGCTACGAATGATTTAATCTCTCATGAATAATTATCTGTTACATAATCTTTTCTGTCATACAATGATGTATGTTATAAGTATGCCATGTTAAGTATGCCATGAAATGTTATGATTAAATCATATTGTGCCATTTACAAGTATACGCCATGTTAGAAAAGTATATGATATTAATTAATATCTCATGCATTAAGAAAGATAAGACATGTTATGTTACTTATAATACGTGGGGCCACAACAACTGTGGAGTACGTATTATATCTTATGTTATGTTATGATAATACGTGGGGCCACAACAACTGTGGAGTACGTATTATATTCTATGTTATTTATAATGCGTGGGGCCACAACAACTGTGGAGTACGTATTATATTTATGTTACTTATAATGCGTGGGGCCACAACAACTGTGGAGTACGTATTATATCTTATGTTATGTTATGATAATACGTGGGGCCACAACAACTGTGGAGTACGTATTATATTCTATGTTATTTATAATGCGTGGGGCCACAACAACTGTGGAGTACGTATTATATTTATGTTATGTTATATATGCGTGGGGCCACAACAACTGTGGAGTACGTATTATATTTTATGTTACTTATAATGCGTGGGGCCACAACAACTGTGGAGTACGTATTATATTTATGTTACTTATAATGCGTGGGGCCACAACAACTGTGGAGTACGTATTATATTTATGTTACTTATAATGCGTGGGGCCACAACAACTGTGGAGTACGTATTATATTTATGTTACTTATAATGCGTGGGGCCACAACAACTGTGGAGTACGTATTATATTTTATGTTACGTATAATGCGTGGGGCCACAACAACTGTGGAGTACGTATTATATTTTATGTTACTTATAATGCGTGGGGCCACAACAACTGTGGAGTACGTATTATATTTTATGTTACTATAATGCGTGGGGCCACAACAACTGTGGAGTACGTATTATATTTTATGTTACGTATAATGACGTGGGGCCACAACAACTGTGGAGTACGTATTATATTTTATGTTACTTATAATGCGTGGGGCCACAACAACTGTGGAGTACGTATTATATTTATGTTACTTATAATGCGTGGGGCCACAACAACTGTGGAGTACGTATTATATTTTATGTTACTTATAATGCGTGGGGCCACAACAACTGTGGAGTACGTATTATATTTTATGTTACTATAATGCGTGGGGCCACAACAACTGTGGAGTACGTATTATATTTATGTTACTTATAATNGTCACGAAGGGTTGAATGGCGTAGCAGAGAAGTGTGGAGCGTATGGTGTAATGTTGGGAAACTGTATGACAGTGTCCCGAAGCAGTGATGATATGGATTATAGTCCGGGATGACTGGTGTCATCTTGTGGTTGACTATGGCTAAGAGTATATGGATTGAGAAATGAGTTGTTTGTTTGGTTGTTATTGATAATTTTAATGAACTTGTTTTAGTGCAAAGGCTTTCTGAAGTCAATTTATCTCTTCCGAGTATAGTGAAACCTCAAGTTGGCCGTGGTGTTGCAAGTGCTTACAATATGGCAATTGAGTTCAGAAGTGAAAATCTTAAGGACTTGAGTGTTCCTCTTCCAGCTGTTGTGCAGTTCCTCGTGTCTCGCGCTCTATTCTCATAGAACGCGACGATCGAGGTAAGTTAGCCTCTAACTTACTATCAGTTTATTGTGTATGTGTGATGTGTAAGAGAACTACAATTTATGTATGTATGTTATCGTATATGCCATGTCATGCTATGTCATTACATGTTTATCTGCTACGAATGATTTAATCTCTCATGAATAATTATCTGTTACATAATCTTTTCTGTCATACAATGATGTATGTTATAAGTATGCCATGTTAAGTATGCCATGAAATGTTATGATTAAATCATATTGTGCCATTTACAAGTATACGCCATGTTAGAAAAGTATATGATATTAATTAATATCTCATGCATTAAGAAAGATAAGACATGTTATGTTACTTATAATACGTGGGGCCACAACAACTGTGGAGTACGTATTATATCTTATGTTATGTTATGATAATACGTGGGGCCACAACAACTGTGGAGTACGTATTATATTCTATGTTATTTATAATGCGTGGGGCCACAACAACTGTGGAGTACGTATTATATTTATGTTACTTATAATGCGTGGGGCCACAACAACTGTGGAGTACGTATTATATCTTATGTTATGTTATGATAATACGTGGGGCCACAACAACTGTGGAGTACGTATTATATTCTATGTTATTATAATGCGTGGGGCCACAACAACTGTGGAGTACGTATTATATTTATGTTATTTATAATGCGTGGGGCCACAACAACTGTGGAGTACGTATTATATTTTATGTTACTTATAATGCGTGGGGCCACAACAACTGTGGAGTACGTATTATATTTATGTTACTTATAATGCGTGGGGCCACAACAACTGTGGAGTACGTATTATATTTATGTTACTTATAATGCGTGGGGCCACAACAACTGTGGAGTACGTATTATATTTATGTTACTTATAATGCGTGGGGCCACAACAACTGTGGAGTACGTATTATATTTTATGTTACTATAATGCGTGGGGCCACAACAACTGTGGAGTACGTATTATATTTTATGTTACTTATAATGCGTGGGGCCACAACAACTGTGGAGTACGTATTATATTTTATGTTACTATAATGCGTGGGGCCACAACAACTGTGGAGTACGTATTATATTTTATGTTACTGTATAATGCGTGGGGCCACAACAACTGTGGAGTACGTATTATATTTTATGTTACTTATAATGCGTGGGGCCACAACAACTGTGGAGTACGTATTATATTTATGTTACTTATAATGCGTGGGGCCACAACAACTGTGGAGTACGTATTATATTTATGTTACTTATAATGCGTGGGGCCACAACAACTGTGGAGTACGTATTATATTTATGTTACTTATAATGCGTGGGGCCACAACAACTGTGGAGTACGTATTATATTTATGTTACTTATAATGCGTGGGGCCACAACAACTGTGGAGTACGTATTATATTTTATGTTACATAAAGTATGGGGCCACAACAACTGTGGAGCATACACTACATGAGACACAGCAATTGTGACATGTAGAATACGTGGGGCCACAACAACTGTTGTGACGCCCCCAAATTCCGCTTGGGATTGAACGGACATTTGAAGCGTCGAGACATGCAACACAAGGTTACCTGCCCCCGTTCATGACATATAAGATGCAATGTTCCTAACATGCATCTAGCATTATGCAATATTCGCAGCGGATAATTTTTCTTTCTTTAGCAATACTATGCACCAAACTAAAAATATCCCAAATACTTGAAACATATTTCATACATAAAAGGCATACTAAAAAGCCGTGATCACACACTAGTCCAAAATGGTTGTGATCAAAAGAATACTTGAGATACAACTCCAAAAGTACAAGATTAACCTAAGTTAAATACTATACCATCATCAACATCGCACCGTGGCCTAGTCGACCGTATTCAGTGGTCAGATTCCAATTCTTCTTTGGGTCCTGTAACAAGATCTACCATTCGGGGGGAATGGTAGTTGGGACTACCACAGTGAGATTTGATTACAAATCTCAGTAAGTTAACATAAAACTCACACACAGGTTAAAATGCATGCATGGCAGTAAAAGCATAAATGCATAAGTAAAGTCTACATAAGCATAGCATAACTTGACATATACATGACTAACCAGAACTTAAACGTGAACTGAACTTGACTTAACATGGCATGAACTTAAGTTTAAAACATAACATGGACTTGAAATATAGCATGAACGTAAACATGCATAACATAAATATGAACTTGAAAATAACATAAACTTGAACATATCATGACATAAACGTGAACTTGAGACATACTGTAAACGTGAACTTAACATGATGTGAACATGAACTTGGAACATAACTTGATCATGAACATAACATGTACGTGTACATAACAAAACATGAACTTGATCTGAAACTTGACTTATCATGCACTTGATCTGAAACTTGACTTAATACGTACTCCACAGTTGTTGTGGCCCCACGTATTCTACGTGTCACAATTGCTGTGTCTCACGTAGTGTATGCTCCACAGTTGTTGTGGCCCCATACTTCATGCTCCACAGTTGTTGTGGCCCCATGAATACACGTAACATAAAATATAATACGTACTCCACAGTTGTTGTGGCCCCACGTATACACGTAACAGAAAAAATAATACGTACTCCACAGTTGTTGTGGCCCCACGTATACACGTAACATAAAAAATAATACGTACTCCACAGTTGTTGTGGCCCCACGTATACACGTAACATAAAAATATAATACGTACTCCACAGTTGTTGTGGCCCCACGTATATACGTAACATTAAATATAATACGTACTCCACAGTTGTTGTGGCCCCACGTATTCACGTAACATAAAATATAATACGTACTCCACAGTTGTTGTGGCCCCACGTATTATACGTAACATAACATGTCTTATCTTTCTTAATGCATGAGATATTAATTAATATCATATACTTTTCTAACATGGCGTATACTTGTAAATGACACAATATGATTTAATCATAACATTTCATGGCATACTTAACATGGCATACTTATAACATACATCATTGTATGATAGAAAAGATTATGTAACAGATAATTATTCATGAGAGATTAAATCATACGTAGCAGATAAACATGTAATGACATAGCATGACATGGCATATACGATAACATACATACATAAATTGTAGTTCTCTTACCCATCACACATACACAATAAACTGATAGTAAGTTAGAGGCTAACTTACCTCGATTGTCACGTTCTACGAGAATAAAGTGCGATATACGAGAAACTGTAAAAGGTCATTCTAAAAGTTAGAAATTTAATTACTAACAATTAGAAACATGGAAACAAGTTATCTTAGAGTAAAATTATCATTTTACCCTCTACATGTGGGAAAACGACCATTTTACCCATAACTTAAGGATTTCATATCCTAACTCCAAAAAAAATTCCAAAATTTACATTCCTCATGTAAATTTTGTTCTAAACTCAAATATCAACTCAGAAAAATTTAAAACAAAACATCACTATGGAAAACACACTATGGCCGAAACATCCATAGGCCATTTCTCTTGATTTTTGTTACAATTCCTTCCAACTTCAAAACTCATGCTTAAACCAAAATTTTACAACAAACATCTTCCAATCCTAAGTTTAAAACCATACTTGAAACATCCATTTAGAAAAAGCTAATAATCAACACCAAACTTTTTTGTAAAAAGATCAAAACACTTGAATCACAAGCTTTGTCCTTAAATCAAAACATCTCCAAGAATTCCAAAAAATCTAATCTTACTTCTAACATATTCATAACATCATCCTCAGATAAACCATGCTTTAAATCATCAAACTAAAGTCACCAAAATCACAAAAATAACACTTGGAGTTTTTGATTTTACACTTAGTCCAAAAACAGAAACTTTTTCTTAACTAGCTTTGATAAATCTCTTGATCAATGGCTTAAGAAGGTGAGATCTTTGAAATAAAGTATCACATGGTTTAAAAACGTGTCCTAAAGAATATCCAACCATCAAAATTAAAATCACATGGCTAAAACCCAATAAAACATGGATCTAACCTAAAAACATCAAATCTTAGGCCTAACCGAAATTCTCTTGCATAGAAAAATCATATCTTTGAAACTAATACTAAATATCTCCAAAATAACATCCTAACATGAAAATAAGAGACTTAGGATCATCATATAAAAATATCAAAGCCTTTAGAGTAAGATCAAACCTCAAAATATTCAAACTTTATCCAAATAAAAACTGTTTTGTCACTTCCAGTTTTCATGTTTCTAGATCTAATAAAATCTATCATCAAAATCTTTATTCATGCAACAAAACCTCAATGAAAACTCTTAAACACATTCTAAGAACACTCCATAAAATTTTCGGACCAAGATATATCCATTAGCTTGGTCAAAAACTCCAAAACATAACACACTCTCCAGATTCACGCCCAGAATGACCTTTCCATGGTTAAAAATACTTTTGACCGACCAAATGACCATGGAATGATACGAAAAATACATCTACGGAAACTAGACTCAAAGAGGAACAACTTTTATGAAGGAGTCATCGTGTGAAAATACTTACAAAGGGTCGAAAAACTCCACGCAAAAAGACCCAGAAATCTGCCCGAGAGAGCTCTTTTGGGTTTCTCTCTAAGAACGGGGTGAAGAAATGATTAAAGTGAAACAAGTGTGTCTTGCACGACTCAAGACTTCTGTAGGGGGAATATTTGGACCTTAATGATCATTGAGTGGAGGTGTAGACATGTGACATAATGTAGAGGATAGTGGGGGGCAAAAGACAACTTACAAAGGCTATGAGACATGGGACTTGATGGGGTGGGTTCCTCCATATTAATGAGTGCAACTTGATGCAATGAATGGTCTGCCAAGTGGGGGAGGAAATTTCTCCAAGAAGCTATGCCAAGGTGGCCAAAATTCGTGGGCTTTAGTGGGCCTTAGTGGGCCTCAACCAAGTGGGCTTCAATTTGGGGTTTAAAGGGGGTTTGGTTAGGGTTTGAGATGCTATCAAGCCCAAATTCAATTTTTCTTGGCCCAATCAAATTTCTAAGGTTTAAAATGTTGGATAAAGATGTCATAATAGGAATTTGAGAAATTAAAAGCATGTGAAAGTGATTTAATCAAGTGATTAAACACAATACTAGAAATTGGATCAAAAAGGGTTTGAATGCCAACTTTAGGGTTTGGGGAAACCGTTTAGGGTTTCGGTTTCAACCAAGTTTTTGGGGTTTCAAAAGGATTCCAACCATTTAGGGTTTTACTAGGGTTGAAACCCTCTTCATCTAACTCAATTTGGTTGATCAGATGAAAAAAAACTGTTTTGCTTAGGTGGCATGATCTCACACATTGATTTCCTTCACAAATCCATCTAATGGTTTCTCTTTGTGCCAAGTATCTAATACTATTCATTATGTGTGGTTAAGATCTTGCCAAGTGTCCAAATAAAACTTCTCTAACCTAATTTGGACATTTCACACTGTGATTTTGAAACCACTGCACTTAGTACGCTTATCGAGGTTACTATTCACTCCGAAAAAGTGCATAATAAACTTAGTACTGAAAAATCCTAAATATTCAACTGAGTCTAGTGGCGTAAACTATAACGTAATCTGACACTTCTAACTACCTCAAACAAATAAAATCACATTTCTGGCACCATAGTGAGTGATAAAACTAATTATGTTGACATACTAGAACTTATGCGATTAGCCGATTCGTAAAAACTTATGGGGTTTTCACGAGATTTCTAATGTCTATAGAAATTCCACCATTGAATTTCTAGCGGGCTGTTACAACTGTGGAGTACGTATTATATTTTATGTTACATGAAGTATGGGGCCACAACAACTGTGGAGCATACACTATCATGAGACACAGCAATTGTGACATGTAGAATACGTGGGGCCACAACAACTGTGGAGTACGTATTATATTTTATGTTATGTGTATTCATGGGGCCACAACAACTGTGGAGCATGAAGTATGGGGCCACAACAACTGTGGAGCATACACTACATGAGACACAGCAATTGTGACATGTAGAATACGTGGGGCCACAACAACTGTGGAGTACGTATTATGTTTTATGTTACTTGAATACGTAGGGCCACAACAACTGTGGAGTACGTATTAACGCACGTTATTAATCAAGACAATTGAATAAGATTTCAAGTTTATGTTAAGTCCAGTTTCAGATCAAATACATGATAAGTCAAGTTTTAGATCAAGTCCATGTTATGTTATACTCACGTACATGTTATGTTCAAGTTTATGTTATTTTCAAGTTCTTATTTATGTTATGCAGGTTTACGTTCATGCTATATTTCAAGTCCATGTTATGTTTCATGTTCATGTTATGTTGTTTGTTCATGTTATGTTTTAAGCTTAAGTTCATGCCATGTTAAGTCAAGTTCAGTTCACGCTTAAGTTCTGGTTAAGTCATGCTATATGTCAAGTTATACTATGTTTATGTATGACTATAATTATGCATTTATGCTTTTACTGCCATGCATGCATTTTTAACCTGTGTGTGAGTTTTATGTTAACTTACTGAGATTTGTAATCAAATCTCACTGTGGTAGTCCCAACTACCATTCCCCCGAATGGTAGATCTTGTTACAGGACCCAAAGGAGAATTGGAATCTGACCAACTGAATACGGTCGACTAGGCCACGGTGCGATGTTGATGATGGTATAGTATTTAACTTAGGTTAATACTTGTACTTTTGGAGTTGTATCTCAAGTATTCTTTTGATCACAACCATTTTAGACTAGTGTGGTGATCACGGCTTTTTAGTATGCCTTTATGTATGAAATATGTTTCAAGTATTTGGGATATTTTTTGGTTTGGTGCATAGTTTTGCTAAAGAGAAAAATTATCCGCTGCGAATATTGTATAATGCTAGATGCATGTTAGGAACATTGCATCTTATCTATCATGAACGGGGGCAGGTAACCTTGTGTTGCATGTCTCGACGCTTCAAATGTCCGTTCAATCCCAAGCGGAATTTGGGGGCGTCACATTAGCTGCTGTACGGATGGCTCCAAAGTGTCCTTCATATGATGATGAATGACAATGATGGAGGATGTCTTGCATCTCTTCTTCTGGCACACATCTTCTAATGATTTGATCAGGGCATCTTTTGAATAACAAAGGTTCATCCCAAAGATAATAATTCACATCATGCAAAAACTTCTTACGTTGATGGTAAGTAAGATCAGGTGGTAAAACTTTACAAGCTAGGTAGTTAACAATATCAGCATACCACGGAAGCTTGATTTCACATGCAAACAACTGCTCGTCAGGGAATGCCTCTTGGACCACTGAATCTGGTCTTTCTTGCTCTTGCTCTAACTGAGAGAGATGGTCAGCAACTAGATTTTCACTTCCTTTCTTATCTCGAATCTCCAAATCAAATTCTTGAAGAAGGAGGATCCAACGAATTAGCCTCGGCTTAGCATCCTTCTTGCCAAACAAATAACGGAGTGCTGCATGATCAGTGAACACTATCACCTTTGTACCAATGAGGTAAGACCAAAATTTGTCACAAGCAAACACCAG
>QGSO01000334.1:416792-636792 GCA_011037825.1 Carya cathayensis | reverse complement strand
GTGTCAAGCGAGTATTGAGTGTTCGACTCTGCCTGATTTCGCTCGAGCGTCCTATCGAGCGCACATCGAGCGTTCGACTCTGCCTGATTTCGCTCGAGCGGCCAATGTCTCCGCTTGAGCGATCTTTGTTTTCCTGCATCCCACTCGAGCTCACTGTCGAGCGGCCATCGAGCGGTTGAATCTGCCTGAATTCGCTCGAGCGGCCAAAATTCTCCACTCGAGCGATCTTGTAAAGTCTGCAATACGAAATTTTGCAAGTCATCACAAACGTATGACATTGAGAAATTCTCACAGAATCATGCACAAAAATTGGGCTTTTTTGGGATAGTAAAATGGAGAATACAACGCTTACCTTTTTCCAGAAAGGTTTGGTTCAAGCGGGTATTATATTGAATAGATCATAAAAGATATTTAGGTGGTAATGGGTGTATATGTAACACACCAGATATTCTTATAAAAAAAAACTAGGGTTGCTCTCTTCAAGAGGAGCTCCAGGAAGGGAAAAAGAGAGAGAGAGGGAAATAGAAAAGACAAGAAAATTGTTATGGCATTCCAATTGATTCACCAAAGGACACTGCCCAGCGTATATGTTGTTAGACCTCTAACGGAGAGAAAAACTAATGTAAACAACTAAAAGCCATGGGCCAAGCCAAAGGCTGGAAGCTGGTCGACAACATCCTAAAATGTAGAAGAGATAACATAATTGGCCCAAGGAATATACTCCCTGCCCACACACGTTAACACCTAAATAAGTAAGTTCAGCTAATTAAAAGAAGGTCCACTCGCAGAGCACTTGAGCCCAACATCATCTCAACCTAGTTCATCAGTCAGCAACTTCAATTGAAGTGAACTTCTTCAAGTACACTGAACTAGAACACAACCCCTCCTTCGACATTTTCATTTGCTACGCAGACACTGAGCAGAAAACCCTAGATCTGGAGCTCAACTTGTTACAACTTCTCCCCCCTTCAAAACACATTGCTTGCAGGGTGAGGAAAAAATTCCTTGAGCTTTGCATACGTCTCTCATGTTGCATCTTCCATCTCCTGTCCATGCCATCACACCGAGAGCTCGATTTTAGCTCTGTTTCTAGACTTCACCATATGGTAGGCTAGGATCTCTTCTGGCTCAAGCCTAAGGACCCCGTGGTCGTCAACTGGTGGCAGATCTGGACCGATAGTCTTTGAAGATACCAACTTTTTCTTAAATTGTGAAATATAAGAAGTGGGGTGGATCTTGGAGGAGGACAGTAGATTGAGGCGGTAAGCAACCTTCCCTACACGTTGTAAGATCTAGAAAGGCCCAAAAAACTTTAGGGCTATTTTGTTGTTGTGACGGTGAGCCACCATGGTTTACCTATATGACTACAACCTTGGGTAGACCCAATCACCTTTAGAAAACTGTCTTTTCTTCTTAAGTTTGCATACCTCTTCATTTTGTCCTGGTCTTTGTGCAAGTTATGCTGGAGCAAGTGGGATATTTGATCACGGGTTCTGAGATGCTCTTCAACTGCAGCTACATGAGCAGTCCCAGGTATATATTCCAACAACCGGGGAGGGTGGTAGCCATATAGGGCCTCGAATGGTGAAATTTTGGTTGACATGTGGGGAATGGAATTGTACCACCACTCTACTAGGGATATCCATAATACCAAGTCCTTTGGTTTGTCTCCTTAGAAACATCTCAAGAACTTTTTGAGTGTTTTGTTTACAGCCTTTGTCTGCTCGTCAGTTTGGGGGTGATAGGCAGTACCCAATGACATATGGACTCCTTATAAGTTAAATAGTTCTTGCCAAAAAGTGCTTGTGAAGGTTTTGTCCCTATTTGAGACTATAGAGAGGGGAAGACCATGTAATTTTGAAAATATGTTTGAGGAACAAGTTGGCTATGTCTATAACTGTGTAAGTGTGCTTGAGGGACATGGCTATATTTTGTGAGTCGGTCAACTACCACCCAAAGCTATTAAACCCTTTAGAATTAGGAAGGCCCTCCACAAAGTCCATTGTTATATGGGTCCATGGTTGCGTAGGAATAAGGAGTGGCTGTAGTAGCCCACTTGGAAGGGAGTTAGAAGATTTAACCCTTTGACAGAGGTCAAACCTTCGATAAACTGTTTAACATCACTTTTGAGACCTGGCCAATAAAAATCCCCCCTTAGCCTTTATATGGTTTTATCAAACCCTAAGTGACCCCGACACGGGTTGCTATGGCCCAACTCTAGCAACCTAGTTTTAAACTTTGCACTTTGAAGAATGTGTACTCAAGTCCCAACTTGTTTTCATTAAAGAGGAATACTAGAGATTGTACCTTAGGGTCAGCAACATAGGCAACCTTTAGGTCATCCAACCGGTCAATAGTTGGGAATGAGATCAACATTAAAGTCTCTTCCTTCTTCTGGTCTTTCCTAGACATTGCATTAGCAGCTCAATTCTTATCTCCCTTCTTGTATTGCACCACAAAGTTGTAGCCTGTCAATATAGAAACCCACTTCTACTCATTAGGTTCCCATTATTTGGTCAAGTAGATGTTTAGGGCTTTGTCGGTCGGTCTTGACCTTAAAAGTTCCACCCAAAAGGTATGGTCTCCATTTCGCTACTACGAACACTAGAGCAAATAGCTCATTCTCATAGGTAGAAAATAGTAGGATCCTCCCTTGAGAGCTTGGCTAAAATATGCTATGGGTCTCTCATGTTGCATTAAAATTGCCCCAGTGGTGGTAGACAAGGCGTCACACTCAATCATAAAGGTTGATACAAAATCTGGTAGGGCCATATCCGTGGGCAAGTGATAGCCTCCTTCAGCATGAAAAATGCCACTTTTGCTTCCTCACTCCATTGAAAACTGTCATTTCTTAGCATTCTGGTTGATGGACCAGCAATCTCCCCATACGCCTTAATGAATCTTCTATAATACTTGGTTAGCCTAAAAAATCCTCTTAATGCCTTGATAGATATAGGGAGGGGCCAGTCTTCCATAGCTTGTAATTTTTCAGGATCTACCTTAACTCCTTGTGCATAAATTAAGTGCACCAAAGAATCTATTTCATTGCAACCAAATATGCATTTAGAGTTTAGCATACAACTTATGATCCCTTAGGGTCTCGAGAGTCATCTACAAATAGGGGTGTAATCAGTCCAGTTTGGTCCAATTTTGAATAAAATCTAGGACCGAACCGATAACACCAGTTTTGTATTTTTTAAAACCGATTACGCACCGGTTACCCCCTAAACCAGTACTTCTGGTTTGGTTCGATCCGGTTTTCTGGTTTTAATATATTAAGTGTATTAGTATTACTAATGTATTTATCAGAAGAAATATATTGATAATTTATTAGGTAATAAAATGTATTTAATATATATATTTTATATTTAAAACGTATGATCAAATAAATCTTCATGTTTAAACTTAAAATATTATGTTATAAATTATAATATATTATTTCATACATAATTATATATAAAAAACTATATATAATACAAAATATATTATATATAATATACAAAATTAATAAAATATATATAATATATGAACCGGTCTGGTTTGGTGTTGGAAAATGTAAAACCGATTTCGGACTAGATCCAATTGATTTTTTAATTGAAGGAAACAATTCTAGATTGAATCGGTCGAAAGCCGGACTGAACCAACTAGTCTGGTCCAGTCCGGGCTAGTTTTTCAGTTTATTTTTATACCCCTACCTGCAAATGCCTCATATGTTTAGTTTTAGTTTTATTGTATATCAATATATCATCAAAGAATACTAGTATAAACCACCCCATTTTGAACACTTCATTCATCAAGTTTTGAAAGTTGAAGATGACATCAATTAGTCCAAAAGGCATAACTAAAAATTCGTAGTGACCCTCATGGGTCCTAAAAGTTGTTTTGTGCATGTTTGCGGGTTTCACTTGAATTTGGTTATAGCCAAACTTTAAATCCAGCTTCGAAAAAATCTTAGCACCATGCAACTCATCCATTAACTCAACTCCTCCACTACCGGTATTGAGAATTTTTCCATAATAGTGATTCCATTAAGGCCTCAATAGTCTGCACATAACCTCCATGCTCCATCCGCCTTCCTAACCAGTAGCACAGGTGAGGAATAAGGGCTTTGAGTGGGTCTTATTATCCTCAAGGCCAATATATCCTATACCATCCTTTCAATCTCATCTTTTTAGAAATAGGTACAGCGGTAAGGTCCCATTGAAATAGGTTTGGTGTTTGGGATTAGTTGATGGCATGGTCACGGCTTTAGGTGGGGGGCAAGCCTTTGGGTTCTTCAAATGCTTCAGTATACTGTTTGAGTGGGTTTTGGATGGTTGCTGGTGCTTCACAGTTTCCTTCCTCAATCACCCTAGCCTCACTCTCAAGCACTTGTAGGATTACCCTCATTTTTTTCCAATTGGTTGCACTAGCTCAAAGAGCCCTCCTCGATGAACTTAGTGGTTGCTAGTTCTTGTAATTGTAATGTTTTTCTATTAACAGAAAAATTCATAGTTAGCTTTTGCAAAACTCACAACACAGTCCCTAACTCTTGGAGCTGTTGGATTCCAAGAACCATATCACATCCTCCTAATACCAACTAGGGGTGTCAAATCGTGTTAACGGGTCATGTCAAATCGTGTTAACGGGTCATATAGGTCAACCCTAACCTGACCCGTTAAGCTTATCATGTCAAAATCTCAAACCCTAACACGATCCATTAACATAACGGGTTGTGTTGTGTCAACCCGTTTTGACCCATTAATGAATATTATGAAATATGTTTTTTTTATAAGTAAACAAAAAAATTAAGAAAATATTACGAAATAAGTTAATACGACACAATACAACTCATTTTAAATTATTTATGTAAATCGGTTTAATAGGCCCGAAATTAACCTTTTTTAACTTGATTAAATTTAGTATAATTTTATATAAATGTTAAAATCACAATATCTATAAAAAATTATAAAACTAATTATAAGTCCAAAACTACAATCCAAATAATAAAAATATCGAAATTGAAATTCTAACAATTTTATTTTTAGGTATAAGGGTATAATTGTAATTTTAACTTTCTTAACGTGTCATAACGGGTCAAAACGGGTTGATCCGGTATCAACCCGTTAAGCAATCGTGTCTTAATGGGTCAACCCGTTTTGATCCGAACCCGTTAAGGCTAAATCCTAACCCGCTATTATCGTGTTGTGTTCGTATTGGGTTAACGGGTCGTGTGATATATTGCCACCCCTAATACCAACACATGTACCTCCACTGTGAAGGCGGTACCCTGAATTATAACTCGCACCTCTTTACACTTTCCTTCACTCGGGATTGCCTCCCCACTAGCAACTTTCACTTCTTTCAGCAAAATTAATGGGCAATTTCACCTTATCCAACACTATTGGGTCTAGAAAATTATGAGTGGATATAAGGTCTATTATGATTATGACCCAGTGAGCCCTAATATTTCCCATTACTCTCATGGTTTTTGGATTTTGAGATCTAGTTAAGGCACGGAGGGATATTTATGGGTTTATATGGTATTCCATCTGTGTTTGGTTTATCTTTTAGATCAGTAGGTTTGGTTTAGGGAAGGTTTTGCTGGGTCCACTCATGGGTAGGCTAGGCTTTTTGAGTACACAAGGCCAAATTTGTTGTGTTTCTTGGAGAGATACATATTTTCTTCTTGTATTTTAGCTAGACTATAGGCAGTAGCCATGCTAGGAGGATTAAAAATTCTAACAGGTAGTCTAATATCATCACGCAACCCACCGAGGAACCAACTAAGCTTGTATTGGTCTGACAAACTTCTCAATCTATTAGACAAAGACTTAAACTTATCTTTTTACTTCTCTATAGTTCCACTCTGCCTCAACCAAGTAAGAGACTCCATGGGATTGTCATAAGCATTTGGCCCATATTTAACCAATAAAGCCCTTGTGAAAGAATCCCAATCAGCCACTTGTTCAGACTCCTCCAAGTCTTGAAACCAAGTTAGGGCTCTGCCCCATGTGAAAGGATGCTAACTTTATTTTGTGTTGTGGTAGGGTATTGTGGAAAGAAAAAAAATTGGTGTACCTTGTAGATCCAGCTAGCGGGGTTCTCACCATGGAAGGTTGGGAATTCTACTCGAACTGTTCTTGCCTGCAACTCACCACCATGCCTCGGTATGTTTTCTTCATTTGTGGGATTGACATCAGATGATGACCCTTTAAGACTTTAATTTTGATTTCTCCTCTGTAACTCTCCTGTTATCACTGACAGTTGTTGGACTAGTGCATCGGTTTGTCTTTTTAGGGGAAGCATTTATGTTTCTAGAGTTTTGTATTATGAGCTACTGGTTTTCTTTAGGGTAATAAGCCCACCCTGTAACTGTGTAAGCCTAGTACCTTCTACCATGGTTTGTAATAAGTAAGCTTAGTTAACACATGAGCTGGTGTCTCTCTGATACCACCATTATAACACACAAGATATTCTTATAAAAGAAACTAGGGTTGCTTTCTTCGAGGGGAGGTCCTCCAAGAAGACAAAAATAGAGATGGAGATAGAAAAGACAAGAAAATTGTTATGGCATTCAGAATTAGGGCTGTAAACGAGCCAAGTTTGAGCGAGTTTGGGTTGTGCGAACTCGACTCGTTTATAACTTGAGCCGAGCCCAAGCTCGGCTCATTTATGGACCGAGCTGAAGTTGACGCTCGAGTTCGGCTCGTTTACATGTAACCAAAACTCAAGCTCGGCTCAAGCTCGGTTCTGTTAACGAACCGAGCCCAAGCTCGGCTCGAGCTCAGCTCGTTTACCTATTACCATATTTGCAGAATATTAAATATACAATTAAAATCAATATATCAGAATAATAACAAATTTTTTTTTTGGATGGAGAATAATAGCAATAGCAACTTAAATTTAAATTTACATCATGAAGCCTTCTAGAGACTATTTATTGACATTTACTTCCTAATAGAACTAGTGAATGAAAAATAACTTTAAATTTACAACAATAAGAAATGAAACTTAGTACATTAAATTTTAAAACAAAACATGGGCTCTAAAATTGAAATCAATGAAGTCCTCAATCTGTTTTGCATGCAGCCCAGAAGTCAGAGCCATATCTATTATTGCCCTATTGTCTGCATACACTAATACACAAAAAAATTTGTTTACAGATTTTTAATCCCTTGCTCAAGTACTGTTAACTTAGTATACTGTCAAGGGATTTCTAACAGGAATGCAAAACTTAATTTGCAAGAAAAATAAATGGCATATCTCTAAACTTATTAGGTACACGGTACACCAGTACCAAAATCATTGTAATTAAATAGGTTACCAAAACAAGTTGAAGCAAGTAGTAGCATTAGAATTAGCAAACTGCAATACTACAGGCAGACATGCAGCTATCAAAAACTTTACCAAAACAGCCAGACAAGTCGACAACAAAATCATATTTCAAATAGGTTGAAGCAAGTTACCAAAACAACATGGCACAAGTCACACAAGAAGAATTGAATCTCCCAACTAGCAGGTAGCTCAACAACAGATCTCATCTGAACTGTAATACCACAGGCAGTTGCCAAAGATCTAACCAAAATAGCCAAACAAGCAAGACATATTGAACCAAGTTACCAAAACAACCAAAAGAGCATGACACAAGTCACACAATCTTTTCTCATGCAGTTATCAAAACAAGTTCTCATGAAACAAAAGGCATTCACTAATAAGTTCTCATGCAGTTACCAAAACAAAATCAACATGACACAAGATATATAAAGCAGCAAACTGTAGTAGCAATAGGCATACAAAAGTTCACTAATTTTTGTTAAACAAAATTACCTTAGTTACCAACAAAATCACAATGACTAGAAGTTACCAAATTTATACAAAATTTGAGTTCACCATGACAGAAGTAAACAATTTTCCAAATTTGAACAAAATCACCACTGCACAACCTGCACACACTAATGCGTGTAAAAAACATTAATATAATATTTATTCCCTTGCAAAATTACTCAAGTACTTTTAAATTAGTAATATTGTCAATGGATGTTTGCAATGCAAAATTTAATTTGTCTTTTAAATAAATTTAGGAAATCTGGATGGTGAAGATTTAGAACTTAGAAATTACCTGAACTGTCATTACTCATATCAGATTGAACAGCCAAACTGCCCAAATATTACAAAGTAAACTGTCCAAATATTAGATAGCAAATCATATAGATTAACCAAAACAGACCAGATAAAACTAGAAAACTGCCCAAATGCTCCATAGATTAAACATGCCAAAAAAATAGAATCTGAGTCTGTATGGGCCTATGGCTATGGCAAGAGAATCTGAGTTTCTGATGGAACATCCTTCTATTGACAAGAAAAAAAAAGTAGTTAGTATTGTTGTAAATAAATTAATAAAAGTAAGTATAAAATAATAAAATAGCAATAGGCAGTTAAAATAAATATATTACACTTACAGAATTTGTTGATGATCTTTTAAGCCCATATAATGCTCTAACCCAATCAGACCCACATAACAACATCTGGACATTTTCAGTTGATAATGACGCTCGATGAGGATCAATGACTTTGCCTCCTGCACTGAATGTTGATTCTAAGCTAACTGTGGTAATTGGGGTAGCTAATAT
This sequence comes from Carya cathayensis, assembly GCA_011037825.1. Classification (NCBI taxonomy): domain Eukaryota; kingdom Viridiplantae; phylum Streptophyta; class Magnoliopsida; order Fagales; family Juglandaceae; genus Carya; species Carya cathayensis. The sequence goes on along the minus strand of QGSO01000334.1, from coordinate 628,180 downwards.
ATCTCGGGCCAATTTGGACAAAGTCTGAAATTTGAGACTATTTGTTTTCCATCAATCCAAGGCATCAAAACTTGCATCTAAACCCTCTTCACAGATATATATACTCTCCTCTAAATAATTGTCCAGTTCTGATTTACTAGGAAACATGGTATCAACACTTCTAACAAAAGATTTAAATAATGACTGGCCACTCTGCATGCTTCTCCCAGTCCCAACACTTGAGGAAGAACCAGATACATTCATTCGAGCATTATCCTGCTTTCTTTGTGCCTCAAGAGTTGAATTGTATTCGTGAACATACTCATCATATAACCCATGCAACACTTGAGAGACATGATCAATATTTTGTGCAGAGTCCGGCACTTGATAAATAAAAGGAAAACAAAACTGGATCAGGACAATTTTGAATCTAGGGTCTAACACCGTAGCTATTGACATCAATAGATTACACTCCCCCCAATATTTGTCAAACTTAGCACTCATTTTCCTTACCATTGATTTCATGTACTCATTCTCATCTCTACTCTTCTTACCTAAGATGTCCTTCATTCTCCAAACTTTAGAAAGAAACAAGCTTGCTATTGGGTAATCACTTCCGGATACAATATTGGTGACTTCATTGAAAATACCTAGTAGTTGACAAACATTTTCAACTTGCCCCCCACTCTTCAACTGTTGGAACCCATTCAAAACATCTATCTCTATCACCATATCTAGGAAAAACTTCTTTGAGTTGAATTGCAGCATCCAACATTAAATAGGTGTTGTTCCATCTTGTAGGCACATCTAAAATCAGTTTCTTTGAAGCCAATTGCAACTGTTTTACAATTTCACTAAACTGTTTTAGCCTATTCTCTGATATTACCAAATATTTTATACCATCTCTTACACAATCAACAATATCCCTAATCTCCCCTAGTCCATATTGTACAAGTAAATTTGTTATATGCGCACAACAACGTACATGAAATAGTTTCCCACCTACAGTCAATGTTTTCTTCAACCTAAAATCATCTTTCAAGATCCGAATGGCAACATCATTAGAACTAGCATTGCCAACAGTAATTGAACTAATTTTATTCTATCCCCCAAGTTTGGAAACACTTTTCTAAAGCATCAGCAATAAGAAGGCCAGTATGTGGATGTGACACATTATAAAAGTTCAACACACGCCTCTGAAGATGCCAATCAGCATCTATAAAATGACATGGCACTACCATATATGAAAGTTTTTGATAGGAAGTCCACATGTCAGTTGTGATATGAACTTCATTCACATGTTTAAGCAAAGCCCTCAACTTTGACTTTTCATTCTCATAAGTTCTCATGCATTCTTTCTTTGCAACAGCCCGTGACATTTTTTCCCAATATGGAGTGTTTGCACTCATGAATTTATTAAATACCACATGCTCCATTAAAGAGAATGGATATTCATGGTAAAGTATCATATGAACGGCAAGCTCTCGGACCCTACTACGATCATAGGTAAAGTTTGAGACAGTGAAGTTTCCATTTGCCTCATTCGACTCAACTGCTAAGACTTTTTGTTTTCTCTTAGACCCCATGTATGACAAATAGGTTAGTAAGTGCCTACGTAGTGTAGTCGTAGAACTTGATTGAGAAGTTTTAAACAATGTTTTACACCACTTACATTGAGGTTGTTTAACCCCATCTCTTTCAACCTCGATAAAATCATTCCATACATCAGAAGTCCTCTTTCTTTCTTTTTTTCTTTCATAGGCTACTGTTTGCACCTATGGAAGGGCCCTCAACAGACACAGTATTAGGGGCCTGAGTATTTGTAATGTCTCCATCATTATCAGATATGGGCTCTACTAAGTTAATCCCAATCGAGTTTTCATTTTCATACTCTTCTACCGGATGAACTTCATTCACTAGATCACCCATTTGCTAAGGTCTAATATTTTGTAAACACAAAACCAAAAACAAACAATAAGCATAAAGACATCGACCAAAAATCAAAATAACCTTGTCTTGGTGGCTCAAGGTGCCTCCAGAAGCAAGGATACTAAAAGATGTTAAAGTCAAAATAATATGACTCTAACAATTTTGTTATACAACCTTACCTTAATGGCTCAATGTGCCTCCAGAAGGAAAGGCTGATATAGTTGATTAATATCAACTAAAACAGATGTTAAAGTCAAACTAATTTGACTCGAATAGTTTTAGTATACAATCTTGCCTTAGTGGCTCGATGTGCCTCCAGAAGCAAGGCACCTTAACAACATAAACATAGATCAAATTGGATAAAATTTATCAACCAAAACATATTAAACACTAGTACATTTCATAGTTGAAGCAAGAACATAAACACAAGACAGATTAGATAAGATTAAGCAAGCAAGACATGTTAAAGATGACATAATTAAATAGTTGAAGCAATCACTATATATGATCAATTAAAATAAACCAAAACAGATTCAAGCAAGCATACTTTAAGTCTTGAAGCAAGAACATAAACATAGAACAGGTTGAATATGATTAATCAACCAAATCATGTTAAAAAATAGCATAATTAAATAGTTGAAGCAAGAACCATAAATAATAATTTAAAATCAACCAAAATAGATTCAAGAAAGCATACTTTAAGTCTTCAAGAAAGAACATAAACAGAGAACATGTAGAATATGATTAATCAACCAAATTAGAACATATTGGATAAACACATAACAGAACAAAACAGATTCAAGAAAGCATATTTAAATACTTGAAGCAAGAACATAAACAGAGGACAGGTTGAATAAGATTAATCAACCAATACAACACATATTGGATAAACACATAACAGAACAAAAACACATCAACATAGAAAATATTGGATAAACACAAAACACAACATAAACACATCAACACAGAATAGAATAGAACTTAAGCACATAAACACAGAAGTTACATAACAGAACAATTTATAAACACATAATAGTAAATAGTCATATAAACACAGAACAACATTTCATAAGCACATAACATAACAATTTATAAACACCCTACAGAACAAATTATAAACACATAATTAGATAAAAATGTTAAAGAAAGCATGTTTACGTATTTGCAGCAGACATAAACCAAGAACCAAATCAAGCAAGAATAAGTATTACTCACTGTGTTGTGGACTGCAAGTTTTGCTTCAACTTTCAAAAGCAAGACACGGTTTGCCTTGTAAGTTCTTTCTTCAAAAGGTTTTTCTCTCAACACTTGAAAGAATTTCCAGTATGACAGCTCTAATTCTCAAAACAGATAGTATAGTGCAAGTGCAATGTGCAAACAACAGCAAGATCAAGATAGATGTAAGGCTTGAAGTCATAAACAAAGATAGAGTCACAGAGATAGTCAAGATGTCACACCATTTCAGCGTACTAGGGTTTACAATTACAATTTACAAGCATGAAAAAAATGATTAGATCTATACAATATGTCACAGAGACAGTGAAGATGTCACGAGTCACACCATTTCAGCGTAGGGTTTACAAATACAATTACAAACATGAAAAAACATGATTAGATCTACAATACTACAATTGTGAAATAGTTAGGAGAGAACTAGAGGTTAAAAAATACTCTAATAATTAGAAACATGAACAAGAACAGGAAAATCAAGCAAAACCCTAAACTTCCAAAGGATTAAACGAGTCAAGGACCAAATCTCCAAACTTCCCAACAAAATCGTTAGAAAAATGAAAATAACCTACTTAATCAACTAATAGAAAAACCAAACATCGAACCAGAGAAGCATGAACCACGAAATTAGAGATATAGTTGGTTGGGAGTCATAAATGCTAGCATTTAATGACCCCTCTGTCGAGGCTTGACTGCCATCTCTGAGATTGAGATTGCAGTCAACAAAATCGGCCGACTTCTCCGTCTGCGAGGGTTTTGAGCAATCGCAGACTCCCAGACACAGAACCTTCAAGAATGAAGCCTTGATTCAAGGCTTCATTGAATCGTATCAGGGAATGGGGATTAATCAACATAAACAGCGAATATTTAGACGGGAATGGCAAATCGCGATGAGTCTGAGGACTGAGAGGAAGTGAGATGTGAGTGAAACCGTGAAAGTAAAAGTGAAACGGCAGTCTGCAAAAGCGTGAAGGACAAAGTGAAAGGAATGGGCGGCTAGGGTTAGAACTGAGGCTGTAAAAAGTCTCTTATATACCACAGGACTTAACGGCTACGATTTCTTCAAACAGATCCAACGGCTCCAAACAGATCCAACGGATCCAAAAGCCTCTTATAAGTTATATACCACAGGACTTAGTGTTAGTTGTATTATTATATTTTCTAATTCTAACACTATATAATATAATAAGTTATTAATTTATTATATTATATATTTATTAAATTATTAATACAACACCATATGTATATAAGTATGTCATTAAATATATAATGTTATATATTATGTAAGATTATACCAAACTATACTACTAGTAAGTTATTAATTATAATACTATATATTTATTAAATTATTAATACACCACCATATGTATATACTACAATACAAGTACTAATATGATATGTTAATATAATAAACTTAACAGATGCCAATAAATTTAATATTATAAATTTATATATAGTATATGTAGTTCTATAAGACTAGAAGTTAATATTATAAATTTATCTATAGTATATGTAGTGGGCTATAAGTAAGACTAAGTCTATATACATAATTATGAATATTCTAAATTATATCCATAGTATATATATATATATATATATATATATCTAACTTTTGGCTAATATATATATATATTATATGTATAAATATATACTAGTCGAGCTCACGAGTCGAGTCGAGCTTCATACGAGTTTTTTCATGAACATTAATCGAGTCGGTCGAGTTTTATATGAGTTTGTATAGTTTAATAATCGAGCATAATTCTATGTTTACAAACGACCCATTTAATATTCGATTCGAATCGATTGCGAGTTTAATCGAGTCGAACTCGAGCTGCCTATCGAGTAGCCTGTTCATTTTACAGCCCTATTCAGAATGATTCATCAAAGGACACTACCCAGCGTATATGCTGCAAACCTCTAACGTAAACAACTAATGGCCATAGGCCATAGCAAAAAGCTGGAAGCTAGTCCACAACATACTGAAATGTAAAAGAGATAACATAACTGGCCCAAGGAACATACTCCCGGCCTACACACATTAACACTTTAAATAAGTAAGTTAAGCTAATTAAAAAAAGGCCCACTCGTAGAGCACTTGAGCCCAACATCATCTCGGCCTGGTCCATTTGTCAGCAAATTCAATTGAAGTGAACTTCGCCAAGTACACTAAAGTAGAACACAATCCCTCATTTGACATTTTCATCTTCTACGTAGACACTACGCAAAAAAAAAACCCCTAGACCTGGAGCTCAGCTTGTTATGGTATGGTACCTCATTTGTGTAGAAGTCTCCATGTTCAAAGATAACAACTTCACATCAATAACCATCCCTTATATGACACCAAACCAAGCAAATACATGTCTATTATCTTTTTAAACCTTACACCAATGTAACATGCCCACATTACACAAATCTAGGACCTAGATTTGGAATGGATTTTTTACTGGTCCAATATTCTAGAACCCGGTTACCTTGGTGAATCCAGATGGATAATTGCCCAAACCGTGTACCCCAATACCAACCATCTTTTTTATTTTTATTTTTAAAAAAAAAAATGGAGTCCATCGTTTTCCATTAGTCATCCCTCTCTTCATCTCATACCCCCCCGTCTTCTTCCACCATTTTCTTTCTTGTTTTGGTTTTTCTTCTTAGCTTCGAACTCTAGCAAAGTTTCACCATTTTAACATGGTCCTTCTCGGTCTTAGGAGTATAGTTTCACACCTTTGAGAGATTAAAAAAAAAAAAGTATAGCAGTTTCGGTTGCTTGTTCTTGGGAAAATTTTAGAATAGAGAGAGAGAGAGGAATTGAAAAAATGAGGCTACACTCTAATGAAAGCCTACAGCTATATGCATGTGAGTCATAAGACAGGAAACCACGATCAATGCTGCCTTTTGCAAGAGAGAAGTTTGGACTGTTGTGAGGAGGCTTTACATTGCTAATGCCCTTAATTCATACCAGATGCTTATTAAAAAAATTATTTATTTAAAATGAAATGGCTTATGAAAATACAAAAAATATGAAGATTATAATTTTAGATTCCTTCTACCATTTTATGTTTATATTTTAATTTTTTTTAATAAGCCACATGGCACCACAGTGTGGTGCAATACCAAGAGACATAATGAGAGATATAAATAGGCCTTTGCAAGAAACCACTTGAACTGACCGACCCGTGAAACCTAACTTGACCAGCATCAAAAAAGCTAGTTTAAATTAATACTCGAGCTCAACCCATACAACCCACTTTATGTTAGGCAACCCGCATCTGAAACCCAACCAAATGTGAAACCCTAGATAGCTACCCCCCTCATTTCTCCCCTCCTCACTTCTCTTCGTTTCCATTGCCACCTTGCCCCCCCCCCCCCCCCCCCCAACTTCACTACGACCAACGACGACTTGTGCTGAGCCAAGGCAGCCACCTGGCATGATTCCCTCCTGGTGTGGTTGTCGCTAGAGAAAGAACGAGCAAAAGAGGAAGAATCTATAGGGAAGGAATAGGTACTCGCATGGGAATCACATGCAACAAAGGTGGCTGAGGCGAGTTACTGTCTAAAGGGTTGGGAGTGGAGGCTGGAAGGTTCAAGGAGCTGGGGTTTTTAGCCGGTAAATTGCTCGTGGGCCACTACCATCCATACTCTGATTTCTTGGTGACTAAATAGATTTGATCCGACCCCCCATTTTTCATTCCTTTATTAAATTCTCTATGTGTGTGTGTGTGTGTGTGTGTTCTTATGATCCTTTGGGTATCACACCAAGTTTGTGTGGATTTTCACCTCCAAGTTGAGGTCCCTGAATGGACTGGTGTGGTTTCAGAAAGGAAGACCATACTTGTGTGGTTGTCGACTCCCAGGTTCTTTTGAATGTGTTAGATTTCATAAAGAGAGGATGAAATTGAAGCTTGAGCTGTGCTCGATGTTTTATTGTTGGCGATTTGATTGTATGGGTGAGGAAGTTTCACTTCAGTGGACAAATGCTGAAGAACGTAGATGTTTTAGGCATGAAGCACTTTCAAGCTCCAAGTTTCCAGCGTGTTCTTATAGGGTTACAGCCTTGAAGGGATAATTCTAGAAAATGTCATTGAAAAATAAAACTAAAAAAGGGTTGACTCAACCCGGGTTGATTTGTGCTATCATGGGTGTCAGTAGGGGTGTGCAAAATTTCGACCCCTCCGATTCCGACCGATTCTCGCTCCGACTCTGACTCTGACGGAATCAGAGGGCTTGGAAATCAGAGTCGGAATTGGAGTAATTCCGACTCCGTAACGGAAGTCAGAGTCGGAATCGGTAACCCACTGGTTTCGAATTCCAACTCCGAATTTCAAATTTTTTTTTTTAAAAAAAAAAAATCCATATGCAAAACGGAACTATTGACTGGAATGGCGTCATTCCCATTTAAATGGGAACGACGCCGTTTTGAATCACGACTAAATGCCGTCCTCTGCTCTTTCTTCCTCACTCAATCATCTCTCTCCTCAGCTCTTAGCCTCTCACAATGACACAGACTCATCGTGCCCTCTCACGCCACACGAGGACACAGCCCCCCACTGACCATAGTCCACCATAGATTGCCAGAGCTCGCCGTCGCTGCAGTGCCAAAATCCTCCCAGTTTTTCCCAATCGGTAATTTTTAATTTTAGGATTGTGTATTTACTCTGAATTTTTTATATTATTTATTATTCAAATTGGAAATTAGATTGTGTATTATTAGTCATTGTTCTGTGAACGACGTTATGTACGAATGTATTGAGGAAAAAAGGGTTCTGATGTTTCAACCCTCTTTTGTTTGTGATTTTGGACTTTGAACACTACCTATTTGTGGAAATGTCACAAACAAAAAAAAGTTTGTGATTTTTGAATTTGAACGCTATTTGATCTTAAGACTCGAGAGATGAGAGTTTCTATTGTAAAAAAGGTTGATTCAGGAGCTAATTCTTTAAGATAGCATGCACTAGTTTATATATTATGGGGTGTGATCATATATAATAAAAGTAAGACCCGTGAACACTAAGGTAAAAATGTCATTGGGGTGCCACATTGTCATACATGTTATGTACTGCACTACTTCGCCATAATACGTACTAATTGCCACCATTAATAGAAAGACATGATGGATACAAGCTAGTGTCTTAATCAAATTTCCTTTCTAAAAAGTTCAAACTTGTTATTAGTCATTGTGAGTACTGGACAAGTGCTGTGGAGTGGACCATGCATTCTAAGCAAACCTTTCATCACTTTTGGACTCAACCCCAAATAAGCTATTAAACCATAGGCCACCTTGCTTTAAATGTCACAAACCTCCTTTTTTTTTAACCTTTCCCACTACTTGCTAGTGAAGTTACTCATCGTTGCTGCATATATGCCAACCATATCTCAGATATTGCATCCTGAATCAATTATGTGTCATCTATCTCAGCAACTTGGGCTTCTTTTGCCTAGATTGCGTACTATTGAAATATTGAGGCATGACTGGCTGTCTTTGTACCATGTTTACTTATATATTTGATTAGAATTTGACAATCAAATGACAGCCTAGATGAATTTGTAGGTTGTGCTTAAATTATCAAATTCATAGTTTTAAAATCTCCCTCTTGCCATTCACAATGGGGAAATTTGGCCTGGGCAGGTTAAGTTTGAATGCACTAACTTTGCAATGATTAGGAATTTCCATTCTCTCTTCCAATGGAGTTGAATTATCATGTAAGGGATCTATTGGCGTTTGTCTTTGGAATTCCTGGTAGGGTCAATTGTCTTGAGTTTGACAAGTTCTTAAAGAGCAGCTACAATAAGTATATACATATATATATATATATATATATGTATGCATGTGCATGTTTGTGTGCGCTTTCATGTTTTTAATAAATTCTTCAATTATTTATAATAAAAAAAAAATTGCATGTTAAAAGCCTCTGAATTGTTTTTTCTTTATATTTTTGGGTTCAATCAGTAATACATCCAGTATTTTAAACTTGCATTTTGTTTCTAGTAACCTCCAAGTAGGTGTGATGCTATCCTACTTATATGACTTGCTGTTGTATTAATCCTTGGTTTTGCTATCCTAATTATTACAATTTTTTCAAATTTTCACACAAAATTTAATAAACAATTCAATTATATATATATATATATATATGTGTCAGATTTCAAGCTATGGATGCGCAACCATATGGGACCCCAAAACAGGATCAGGATGCCATAATTCCGTCCCCAGCACCGAGATCCAGACCCCCTTCCAGAACACAAACTTAGTGTGCAAGTAGTCGATTCCCACTCTCGGTAGACATAGAAGATGAGGATACATTTAGTGAGGAGGAGAAGATGGCTATTGAGGATGAGCTGGATGTACCACCTCCATCCGTGAGGCCACCACAACCACGATCAAATAAAAAAAGGCTGTGGACGTGGAAACATTTCACCAAGGTTGACGGTAATCCCGAGGAACTGCATGCGGCTTACAACCATTGTGGCCAACAAGTTGGATGTCATTCAAAGAAACAAGGCACCACTTGTTTGATATCAAATCTAAATGGTTGCTAGAGGTATAAGATAGCAAAAGGATTGGCGGCCAAATATCAGACAAAGTTTAGTTACGAAACTTCTACTGCGACTGATGGTATGCAACTTAAGAAAATGGTCATCACTCAATATAGTGAGAAGATGTTGAGAGATGCGCTTGCAGAGATGATAATTGAAGATGAGATGCCTTTTACTACAGTTGACAAAAGAGGGTTCCGAAAGTTTATCAAACTCATTGAGCCACGATTCCCATTGTCATCACGGTATACAGTGATCCGAGATTATATGAAAAGGCATTTAAAAGACAAGACTGAGATGAGAAAAATGTTTGTAACCACTGGCCAGAGAGTCTCATTTACGACTGACACATGGATGTCTATACAAAACGTTTCCTACATGTGTATTACAACACACTACATTGACAACTCATGGACTTTAAGAAAATGGATTATTGGATTCAAAGAAATCAATGATCATAAGGGTGCATCAATTGAGGTGGAGATGGATGATTCTTGAAAGATTGGAGAATTCAGAAAGTTTTATGCATTACAGTTGACAATGCTAGCGCCAATGATACTGCAATTGAATGGTTTAAGTGGAATACGAGAGTGAGAGATGATGTCATTCGGGACCATGAGTTTATCCATATTTATTGTTGTGCTCACATAATCAACCTGATTGTTACTGATGTAAAAGAGGTTTATGATTCCATTATAAAAGTCAGCAACATTATGCAGTATGTGAGGGCTTCCCCCTAAAGGATGAAAGAATTCAGGGCAATAGAAGAAAAGCTTGAGATAAAACATTCACGGAAGTTGTGCTTGGACGTTCTGAGTCGATGGAACTCTACATACATGATATTGGATGTGGCACAGAAGTACCAAAAGGTTTTTGAGAAGATGGAGGTGGAGGATGGGGGCCTTAAGTATGCTTTGCTGGAGCCTGCAGGAAAGGGGCTCGGTCTGCCAGACACACATAATTAGACGAGTGTGAGGTTTTCTGTCACATTTTTGTAGATTTTTTCTGAAATTACTATGAAAATATCTGGATCTGCATATACGACTGCAAACTTGTGGTTCAGTCAGATCTCTGCGCTACACCACTACTTGGAAGATGGTTGTGATGACCCTAGCGAACTATTAGCTAGTATGGTCAGAGGATGCTTACCAAATATGATAAATATTGGGGATAAGTTGAGAAAATAAATAGATTACTTTTTGTGGCTGTGATCTTTGACCCCCAAATCAAGTTGGCCGTGATAATATTGGGCAAATTCCATCCTCGGGGCAATGAATGCTATATTGTTTATTACATCGCTTAAAACTGATCTTGATGACTTGTACAACCACTACAAAAGTAGTGGACAACCTTCATCTGCAGTGGGTACCTCACACTCGACTTCGACACCTCCCTCTGATGACCTTAGCCCAGATGGAGGATTGCATTGATGCCATCGGAATTACGACGTTATGAATGAGTATCATCAGCTCGTTGCATCGAAGAATATTATGGGGTGTACTTCAGAAGTTGAACGGTATTTTATGGAAGAGGTCGAGGTACCTAGTCTTGCATTTGATATATTAATTTGGTGGAAGGCTAATTCTACCAAGTATCCAATCTTTTCCCGTATTGCCCGAGATGTGTTAGCTATTCCTATTACTACAGTTGCATCTGAAGTCGGCGTTTAGCACTAGAGGTCGAGTGTTGGATGCTTTTCAGACTTCATTGTCACCGAAGACCGTGGAGGCCCTCGTTTGCACATAGAACTGGATCAGTGATACGCCATTTGGACTAGATAGCATTGGCTTTGATGATGAGAATTATAGGCTTGAAGAATGTAACCTTATTGTAGTTGTTTTTTTTATTATTGATTATTTAATTATTTTTATGATGTTCATAAATTTATTTAATTTATATTTTTTTATCATTTCACAGATGTAATTGTGAACTCTAGTATAGTTGCCCATGACTGATGGAGTATAGATAATGATAAGTTGATATCAGAATCAATTTTATTTTATTGGTATTAATGGTAATTAAATTCTACTTTTACTATGTTCAATTTTTTGATTCAATTTTGGTTACATTTATTGATTGACCACTTCTTTTATCTTAATTTCAGGTACTCCGAATGACCAAGTACGGTGCTGCAGTCTGCAGATGATGTTTTTCATTTTAGCTGAATCAATATGTTTATTCTTATACATTGTTAGATCAAACTTTGAAATGGACTGTTATTTCTATTATCAATTATTTAGGACTTTTTGAATTATGTATAATAATTAATTATACAATCTAACGTGTTCAAACATATTTGAGCTTTTGGGATGCAAATATTGTCCCTAATACTCGTTCATCGAAAATAATTTTCATTTGAACAATACATACTGCTATATAAATTCCATTTGAAGTTTGAACAATAAATAACATTGTAAGCTACCCAAAAAAGTTTTGCTATTATATATTCAAACTACAAAAAATAAAATAAATCCTATTTGTTTAATTGAGAAATATTAAACAAGAATAAAATCTATATAAAGTAAGTTTTTATTAAACAAGAATAAAATAAATTTAAAACAAGAATAAAATGGATGGCCTTTTTCTGATCGGAATTCAGAATTCCGATTCTGGTTGGAAGTCAGAATTCCAACCCAAGTTGGAATTCAGAGTTCTGACTTCCGATTGGAATAGAGCTCCGATTCCTTTCGAAATCGAAATCGAAAGATGATTTTGACTCTGACAAAAGTCGGAGTCAGAACTCAAAAGACCCTATTCCGACTCCATCGGAGTTGGAGCACAGGCCTAGGTGTCAGGTTGGTCTGGGTTCGGGTCAGGTCCAACCATAGACCAGATTGGTCTAGTTGCAGGCCTAGATATAAATTAGAAGACATAGTAACATTTTCCTTACCAAAGTGTGTGTTGTAATTTAGGCATGCACCATACCAAACGAGTGGTTGTTGTAATTTAAGCTTGCAGTGTACGAAAAGAGTGGTTTGGGGTATCAACGGATGTGCATCCTGATATTCTCATATACCCGGATTCGGATGGATGACCTTACATAACTAGAGTAAATATTTAGCTTTTTACAAAGAGCACACAATCCTCAAACACCAGACTTATATAACGTGCTCATATCACATTGATTAGGTAAATCATCAGCTAGTTTATCATTTCATGACATTATTAAGCCTTAATATTAGTCATTGCTAGATAATTATTAAAAGAAAAGAAAAATAACGATAAAAGAATCTAGTGATCATACATCCTCCTCTCCCACTTGACTACAGCATATTCAATCGGATGGATGCTCTCATGGAAAATAAAAAGACCCGATAATCATGAGGTATTTTAGCTGCTTCCAGGGGTAAAACGTAAACGACTTCATCCAATAGATAAACAAGAGGCTCGATCTTAAAAGATAAGCCCTTTAATTTGAATGTTGCTCGTGCTAAAGTACCAATTCCAGCCTGCTGAATGAACCACGAACATGATTTCCAGCCAAAAAGCAGCCACAGCAGCGTTAATACTGAAATCAAAATGATTTCTTTACATAAGAAACCAGGCCATGGACGCCACCTTCAACTTGTGCTGCTCCTGTGCGAACCTGCACAAACCACATGAAAAGCCAACATCAGACCATGCGATCATGCATTCGTAGGTCGCCTTAACCACAGAGGTTCTTAAGTCATTATCACACCTGCAGAATAGCCAAGCAAGCCAATGTTCAAGGAAAAGTTGACACGAAGTGCACTTTATCCTCAGAATCAATGGACAAAGAAAGGGCTAGTTTTCATAAATTCAGACCAAAAGAAAAATGCTTACTAAATTTTCAAACATCTTAAACAGAGGTGTGGAAAATGATATAATATTACTGAAAATGTGATTAAAATTTCTCTTAACTGTCACTGAAAAGTGGGTTCAGATCCTATTAAAACCCAACATTTGCACATTTTAAATCTTTTTTTTTTAATAAGTAAAAATATTACATATATCAATAGGAGTAACCAAGTACACTGTATGTATACAAGAACATTTTAAATCTAAAATCAGTAGCCTCCATAAAAGACAAGCCAAACCCCTCTTTTCAAGTCGAAGCTTCCACTCCGATAAACAGTTAATGAGAAGGGGATATATTTGTCTAAGAATACACCTAAGACTTTGAAGCAGACCAACCCTAGACGAAACAATTGGTGCCACTGGGATTTAACAAAAAAAAAAAAGGGAGCCACTGGGTTGCTACCAAAGAATTTTTCTGATGTTTTTTTATTTTATTTTATAATAACAAGAATTTTTCTAATGTATTTTTTTTTTTTTTTTTGGATAAGTAAAAGATAAATATTATTGCTCAGAGGAATTTTTCTAATGTTAACTAACAAGTTGCTGCACCTAGCAGACCAACTTCACCACTTTCATATGGGCTAAGGCAGGCCCTTGCCGAAAATTCTTTTATTTTCCCTTTTCTCCTTTCTTCTAAAGAAATAAGCTACCAAAGGTTTTTTAGACAAGAAAATAAATAAAAGAACAAAACAAGACTGAAAGTTTTGTCTGCAAAGTAATCTTGAAAATCATTAAATATGTGAGACATACCTCTACCCTTAATATACCACTTCTTAAGAGGTCATGGGCAGACTGCAGAGAGGAAGCACCAAGATCTTGAAACCCTTGCTTGACTGCTTGCAATGTGTAAGGAACAAACTTCAGAACAGAGCCTTTATCTGCAACTGCTCCAACCACCCCTTGAGCAATTTTCAGCTTAGCTGTATCACCCAGATATCTTGCGTCGCTCCCTTTGGTCATAGCTTCTAAGGAGCCCATACCTCGATATTTTTTGATCCGGCAACCATTCTAGTATTAGCAAAACTAAGTATTCATATTACTGAAAATATTGGCTTAAGCAAAGGGCCATACACGTGTGCACTAAAAAAGACGGACAAAAGAGATAAGGAAAAGTTTTTCACAAAGAATAAAAAGTTGTATGCTTAAAGATCAAGGAATAGGGAACAGCAACTCACTAGTGGAAAACCATAACAAAACGCAAAAAATCAGTACATTTCATACTTCATGTGTATCAAAGCATGCATATTGTTCAGAAATTTGAGAATGCAATAAGAGTTTTTCTGTTTGGAAGCCAATGTGGAAGACATCCTCCACACCTCATATGACATGTTTTAATTTGCAACAGAAGTTTAAAATTTCTTCTCTAGCAAATCAAATCTTGCCATATCAACAATGTGGAGGGTGTGTCCTCCATACTGGCTTGCAAATATAATTTTTCATGCAATATCTGTTTGTTTTCTCTAGACTCTAACAACTTTTTTTTTTTTTTTTTTTTTTTATAAATAAACAATTTTCTTGATCAAAGAATGGCAAAACCTGAAATACAACTCTAATGCCCCACCTAGGTAGGCACATTAGAGGCAAGAAAATCTTGAAGGGCCATGCCATTATCTAGACTCAACAACTGTGACAAGGTTTAATGGAGAGGAGCCATTTATTGCAAAACACGGAGTGTTTTGATCACTCGTCAACCTAATCCTTTGGGAACATAATGACCAAAACACCTCCATGGTTTTTACTAAATGGCATGAATTTGAATGGAGAGGACATGTTCCCTCAACAACTTTTGGTCACACAATATACATCATTTCCAAGCAAATAAGAATGATTTTAGCTGAATCCATCATATAGCACTGACATATATATATATATATATATATTTTGATAAATAAGCACTGACATATATGACGGACAGATCCATTATAGGCATGGAATACAAATCAACTATTGTAGTCCCTTGAATTCCAGATCACCTATTTTCATAGCACATGCACCTAAAGGTAAATTGACCTCTCAGTCATAAAATAACTAAAATTACAATTTCATATTGATTATGACAATTACTTACAAAAATTCAAATTAATTACATGGTATTCATGAATAAAGCCACATTTATCCCTTATGGATCCATTCAAACTTCAGCATACTTCCAAGACTGGCAACTTCAGAAAAGCACACTCATAAACACAAAGAATAGCAGTCTGCTGTTAAAATAGCTTCATTATAGATGAAAGCCAATGTAAATAGTAGCCCACAGCAAGAAAGTTCATATTTTTTTACTCGTGCATACTTCATGTGTACTAGGGTCATGCCCATTTTAGAGCTCTTTTAACATAATATTATGTAATAAAAAAAAAACAGTAGAAGTCCATAATTCACTAGATTATCTAGCTATGAAAAAAATGCATAGGTCTTGAAATTCAAAGGCACATATCTTCAAGGGAGGATTCTTTGCCACTCATTGAGTGGTCTCTCACTTAAACTTAACCTCTTAAACAGCTCACTTTCCTTTAGTAATATAATTGTAAATGTAAAGGGATGATTCATTAGAAGATCAAATTTCCATCTAAAGCTCAAATTTTATTAGAGCATAGAAAAAAAGATTCATTCCTATTAGGTTTCAGTACACTTTTGATGCTCCAACTTATGTCAACATTTATATGCGGTCCTTTATTATTCAAGTTGCAGCAGCGCCACTCTACCATATTTATCAAAATTGTATGAGCTATAGACTCAGGCATCCTGAGTTCAATTCCGCACTAGGAGTTCCCCTAGATTACAATATACATGGTTTTGATTGATGGTGTTGTGTATCTGGGGTATACTCCCCAGTGGTGTGGGCCCCAAGGTTTCTTCACGAGATTCCGAGTCATTAAATAAGGTGCTGCCCTACAGTATCCATTTTTTTTAATAATTCATGCAACCCAAGTAACATAGGAAATACACAAAAGAAGAAACCCAACTAACAACAAGAAGAAAGAACATGTTTACTGAAATTTCAATTTCATCCTTGAGTTCAAATTCAAGCTATCAAAGTCAGCAACATGTACTAGGTTGCCGAGATAGCAATCAGATTGCATGACGTGTCCAGTAAAAATTCTTAAATTTACTTTTTGTTTTTAATTGAATATGCTTTTTTATATTAAAAAAAAGAAGCTTTTGTCCTCTCTTCCTTTATCTTCTCCCCCAGCCCATCTGAAACCAAGTACTAACACACCCCTCCTTCCAAGCTAATCTTGATAGAATCCTCATCCACATTCATATCCAACTAGTCCTATAGATCTTTTACAACATCTACAATTCTCCAACAAGCTTGACTCAATATAACTATGGTGACGCTACAAAATTTAGGCAATCACACCAGTATACCTAAAACCTGAATCCCATGTAGCAGAGGAGATTGAAATGTTTTAGGCATTTGGGCGATGAGATGCAGATATGGTTGGATTATACCTCTTGCTTTGGTCCAAAATAATGGTAATTAAGAAATAACAAGTTTTGAGAGAGAAACTTTCTTGATGTTTGATCAAAGAGAGCTGAGGTTATCATCAATGAGAGAACAGAGAGAATCAGTTGAGTAAATAGGAGGGTGTTTTCAAAGTATGCATATGGGTGGGTGGGGCTGTTACTTTGCAGTTTGCTACAAACGGTCACAGGAAGAAAATGTAGTAAGAGAGAGAATATATAGGGGATGCTTGGGGAATGAAATGTGATGAGATGAGAAATCTGTGAATAGTAGTGAAAATATTTTGAGTTGTGATGTTTTATGGGATTTTGGAAAAGGAGAGAGAAAAAGTTGAATAAAAATATTATAAAGTTAAAATTTTGTTAGAATATAATTTTTGTTTTGGGATTTGAAAATGTTGAATTGTTTTTTGTGTTTTGTTTGGGAAAGTTGTAATGATTAGATGAAAAAGTTAAAGATTTGAAATTAAATAGTGTTTGTGTTTGAATGATGTTTGGGAAGGAAATGAGATGAGATGAGATGGGATGGGATGGGATGAGATTGAAACCATTCCATCTTCCAAACAAGCCCTTAGTTAACATGACATGTGACATGGTGTCCATTAGTAGGACCTAAATCCCAGCGGGAGGGTCCTTTCGTTTACAAATGAAGAGAAATCTACAGATTTGGGTGGTGTCTTGCTCAGTAAAGAGAGAGGTAGGTGGTAGGTTCATACTTATCAAATAAATAAATAAATAAATAAAAGGTAGGTGGTAGGTTCATATGATCATGAGAAAGTCCCATTCAATGTCACTCATCCATTCAATGTCACTCATCTGTGTAGTGAGAAGTTGAAAGGGGGGGATGTAACAGCAAAGGAAGCTTCAAGGAGATGAATGTTCTGTTGGCAACTGTAGAGCTCTGGATGATGGTAATCGTGGGGGTTATGGGTGCACAAGTAGATTCATGTGGTGGCCTTTTCATTATCACTTAAGCATAAAATCAAGAAAATCAACAAATGGAGCAAAGAAAAAGGCTCATAAAGTCAAGCACAAGTCCTAGAGTGCATTGGTGTGCCACCTTGCATGCATGCAAATCACCGTTGGGAATCTTGTAGCTAAACAGTCTCCATCCTTTCCTGCTCAAGCCACTCTAGTGGCAATGCCAAAAAATTGGGACTTGGAATTTCTAGAATGGGCGGCTGGTATACCAGCAACAGTCACGCCATGAATCCCATCCAGATTGAGAAGTGGACTAGGTCACTTCCACTCAACCTTCTGTGTTCACTAAGAATGAGGAGGGGAAACCATGATGATAAAGTGGGGTGATTCCATTCTAGAACAAGACAGTTGAGATCATAGCATTTTATCGTGTTTCATATGCTGCGATAGTGTTTTTTTTCCTTGGAGAAGGATATGGTGGAACAAGACTCCATCAAGAGTGGTGTCCTATGTATGAATGACAGCTGCAGGAAAAATATCAACAATGGATAATTTGAGTAAGAGGCACATAATAGTGGTGGAGTGGTGTTGTATGTACATGTGCAAGGAAACTAAACAACCACTTGTTGCTTCATTATTGATAGCAATCTTCCAACTTCCTGGGATAGAATGGGTGATCGAGTGGAGTTAATGGTGCCTTGGGAAGTTCGTTGGGTGAAAAGATGTGTGATATCCTATATTCAATAAGTATAGGTGGTGAATGAGATTCCACATTGTTTGAGAGGAAGAAATTCATGCTCTTTAGAATGATTTCAAGGGACTCATTGTACCATGGACTAGTTTGTCCTTTTGGAGTATGGGCCTAGATGTGGCTTGGGATTCCCTTGGGGCATTACAAATGGTATTGGATCCAATCCCAACAAAAAGTGCAGGACTTGAGCCATGCCACCTATGATAGAATAGCCCAACGAGGATGTTAGGAATTTAAGGGGGGATATTGTGATACCCCCATATTGAGTGAATATAAGTGGCAAATGCGGTCCCACATTGCTTGGGAGAGGGAAAATCTAGCTCTTAATAATGATTAAAAGGAACTTCAAATATACTATTGACGAGTTCTTTTGAAGTATGGGCCTAGATGTGGTTCAACTCTCCCTTGGGACATTACAACATGAGTAAAGGAATTGCAAGGATGATAACTTTCTGCCTAATGTGGAGGATTTGGAAGGACTGTAAAGCCCATAACTTCGAAGATTGTGAGAGAATGAATCATGCTTAAATCTTTTTATGAATGGACTATGATCCACAAAAGTACCTACCCCCATTTGCATCTTTTGTAGATTTTGCTAGATCATGCTGCCCAACCCTTCTTTAAAATAGGTGTTCCCTTTGTACAACCCCAGTGTACGAGGGTTGCACCCAAGCGCTTTCAATAAAATGTGGTACCTTCACTTTTTTCTTTGATAAGTAAGAAGTAAATTTTATTGAAGTGAATAAAGATAGGCAAAGCCTATATACTCAGGAAGTAAGTATACAGAAGAAATGCCTAAGTACATTCTAATAGTGCTAAGTTAAAGAAAAGAAGTCATGAACGTTAGTCCCATAAAGGGTACCTTCACTTAAAAAAAAAATCTACTGGCTTCAGTTTGGTTGGAAAAATGAAAATGAAGCAACAATTAAATAAAAGAGAAACATTGTTGCGACCAACGAAATAAAATGCAATATAACAGAGTGGAAAGGTTGACTAAAAGTGTAAATTGGCTTTTTGTTATTAACATGATATGATTTAAACAGGAAATGCATACTTCTTAACACTTATTACATACTTTATAAGGCATGAACAATCACTTGCAATAATGTCCAAATAAACCCAGTGATACAAAATTTGCAAGAAATTATAAGATAAACAAAAATAAAAGAGTTGAATCCTTACTAAAAATTGAAAATTTGTAAAAGAACTAACAATCGAAAAAATTGTGAAAGAAACAAGTTCATTTCTTGGCATGAGCACTATCATCTACTTCAGCACGATATTAAACGTTTTTTTTTTTATGAGTTAGCAATATTTTAAAAACATAACATAGCAATGCCACACCTGATACTCATAAGTTCCTGGAGCCTCAGTGCTTCCAGCTAAGAAGCCTCCCATCATTACAGTTGATGCCCCTAAGACCAAAGCCTTGACAATGTGTCCAGAATTTGAAATGCCACCATCAGCAATGATGGGCACACCGTGTTGTGAAGCTATAGAAGCAACCTTGTAAACAGCAGTGGCCTGAAAAGTAGGAAGACAAGAAAACAAAAGTAATTGAGTGAAAGATGGAGGAAGTACCAAGCTAAGTTTTCAACCTTCCCCAATGTTTTTTCTTTCCCAATTGTATTGACTAGTGTTAAATATTGACTCCATTCACTACAGTTAACTTGCCCAGTTTACTCAAATGAACGTCTGTTACTACCTGAAGGAAACCTAACATTAGTTATTCCAATATTTTTTATGACAGATTAGATAACCTATTAGAAAAACAGAGAATGCTACCACAAAAAGGAGGGGCAGTTAACAAGCGACTACTTTACTAAGCATATATGACTACTAGCAAAGCCATGTTGTTGCTGCCGTGGAAAATTTGTATAGCACAATGCACAAAGAAAAGCTTTGGAAGCAATCCAAAAACTATGCCTATGGACACCCACTTATGCATTACAGGACATTCTGCAGGTTATTCTTTTTTTTTGATAGGTATTCTGCAGGTTATTCTGGTAAAGGATTGTCTTTCAGGCATCACCGCCATTCGGTGTCCCTGTTAAAACAAACATAACATATTTTGTCTGTTTGCTGTTAACTCACTTCAGTAACATATCCTGTTACTGAAGAGAATTCAAACTAGTCAATGATCGATTTCCATATGCAAAGATCTATTGACAAAGAATGAAAACTATGGAAGGTAATGCTCTCAATTTCAAATGGTCACTTTCATCTTCAAGCTCTCAACAAGAATAATGTTTCATCCGTGCATGTAATCCAAGCAGGTTTCTCGGTCAAAGCAATATCATAAGACGTTAAAACAAAAACTCGAGGCTTGAGTTAATACAAAGCGTAATCAATCATATTGGAACTCTGGCAAATAGAGCTCATATCATAATCATTTTACAAGGCATACTCGACCATCTCCCTACATACACAATCATAAGCAGAATCTAAATAACCCACCAGTTAAAACAATAATTACAATCCAACAAAGAACAATTAGAATAAAAAAATGCAATACCTGCCCTCGCCCAACTGCGCAAACCTCCTGCGTGGTACAAATTGACCCGGAACCCATGCCAACCCTCAATCCGTCCACCCCAGCCCGAATCAAATTCTCGGCCTGTGCTGCTGTCACCACATTCCCACCCACCACATCCAGATCCTTATACATCCTCTTCACGTACTTGATCATCTCAATCTGATAAATTGAGTTCCCTTGAGAACTGTCCAACACCACCACATCCACGCCGGCCTTGACCAAATGCTCCAGCCTCTCCTTGTCCTCCTCCCTTGTCCCCATCGCCGCCCCCACTCTCCACCCACCGTCAGGCCCCACCGTCCCCACCCCTAACCTAGGATACCCCTTCAATCTATCCACGTCCTCCCTCGTCACCAAATCCACCACCTCCTCCTCCTTGACCAATGCAGCAAGATCCATCTCTTTCTTTTCCTTAAAGTAATTATCCATCTGTGCCAGACTATAATTCCACGGCACCACCAGTTCGTTAGAACTGGTCATGTAGGTGTCGATTCGGGCATCTTTCTTATCGCCGTCGACCTGCAACCATTCGGATCTCGACACGTAGCCGATGAGTTTAGAAGAGGGAGAGCCGGACTGGGTGACGAGGACGTAGGGACTGGAGTCGAAGTCGTCGAGAGAGTCGATGCGGTGCTCGGGGGATTTGAATGTCGGGCTATAGAGGAGAGGGACGCGTCGGGACTTGACGGACCTGACCATGGACGCCTGGACGTGAGGGGGGAGGTTGGAGTGGATGATACCGAGGCCACCCAGGGAGGCCATGGCAGCTGCCATGGAAGCCTCGGTCACGGTGTCCATGGGTGAGGAGACGACGGGAGACAGGAGCGGGAGCCGCCGCGTAAGGCGCGTGGCAAGAGATACATCATCGGCGGCGAAGTCGATGTAGTGAGGGAGGAATATGACGTCGTCATAGGTGTAGGAGTAGCCCTGGTTGAAGAGTTTCGTAGCCGCGAAGCCGTCGTCCTCCATTGCTGCGTCGTGAAGGCGATAGAGTTTAGGGTTTTGGGTTTTCGTTGTTGCCTGTTTGTCTGGTAATCAAATTTGGAGGGAAGGAAAAGTCCAGTCTCCTGACCCTTGTTATTCGGTGTTGAGCGGTCCACTGTAATTTGGTTTATAAACGACGCCGTTTATATCGGAAGAGACCATAAATTGAGAATAATTACAAGTTGAACTTTCGGGAAAATCTTTTATATACAAATCTATTGTGAAAGTCTGTCATATACGATAAAATAAGAATACTATTTACGTTTTGAGTCTTTATATTACCAACGTAATCTCGCAATAAGCGATGAATTCTATTATATACAGTTATTTTTATATATTTATAATATATTTTATTGATGTGTTTATGATGTATTTAATCACAATATTAATAATTAATGTACAATATAAAAATACGCCGCATAAATAAGATTATAATAAAAAGATATATTTTTTTAAAATTATTATTTTTCAATTTAAAATTTATCGTTTGATTAATTAATCTAAAGGACGGAAGTGCAGCACAGGAGCGCATTGCATTTGCACCTCCCAAAGTGCTCTTGTAAATGGAAGTTGGAATTTTAGGTATTTACTTTTTGAAAAGAAGACAGACTTAAATTATATTAGTCTAGCAAGTCTTTCTTTCTTAATTTGGTGAAAAATGATTAAATGATAATAAAGCTTGCCCGCTTATAATTAAAAATTCAATTAAAAAATTGGTAATACAGCTTTCACTCCACCTGCCCACGTTTATTTAATGATGACCAATTCCTTGCCAGGTCCCTATCATTATAATATTTGTAAGTTTATGTCAACGCGGTATAATTAATTTTAAAAAAATTAAATTTATTATTAAAAAATTAAATTTTTTCATATGAATATTATATTTATTTATTTTTTTCAAAATAATTATACAACGCTTACATATTCACAACTACAACTATCATTACTTTTATAATATTCCTCAAAATAAATATCTAGATTTTGACTTTGATTATTTGGTGAAATTATCATCGAGTGGAGTCCTCATGTTAAAATTTGTTTATGTTAGCATTATATCATTTAAGTTTGAAAAATTATATTTGCAGCCCTCAAGTGGGGACTATATGTGCAGACTCTTTATTAAATGAGAAAAAAATATCATTTTAGAAATGATATTTTAATAATTTTAAACAATTTTAAAGATAAAATTACTTATGCCTGTATTACAGTCTCCAAACTTTTTGTAGCATTGCTTATACCTGTATGTAGCATTGCTCTTAAGTTTTTAGGTAAACTTTTTACATGAATTTGTAAATAGACAATATTTTTGTATTTGTCAAAAAAAAAATTATATGACATTTTTACCGCAGAATTGGTTATGTATAACTATATTTTATAACTTTATCTAAAAATTTGCTAATTCGAGTTTGAGTTATAGCTTATATATATTCATGCTCCATTAAAATATTCAATGAATTTTTATGTAATTAATACTAATAGTTTAAGGAGAATTCATATTTGGATTCAAACCTAAGATCTAGTACATGCTCAACTACAAGGAAGTAATCTAAAGATCATTGAGCCACCACCATCTGTAATGGTGAGTTTATATGAATTTAAATGAGTGCAGTTGAGTTTAAATGATATATAAGTTATCGTTTAAACTCAATCCGTTTATTAAATGAGTTAAACTTACGTTAAGTTTATCAAATCGAGCTCAAATTATTCGTAAATTTTTTATTTATTTACAGCACAAAATCTAGAAACATGTACAAGACCAAAATGATTTGAAAAACCAAGGATTGGTACGTGACTCACCTATCAAAACCTTATTAATTAGGAGTAATTACAAAAATTATGATCCATTGCCTGTAAGGCTCAGCTTACTTATAACATGCTTATTGTTTTGAGAAAATTTTGGAATAGGTAGGGGGGGAAAAAAGGAAGAGATGATCTGCCTTCCAGTCTCCAAGAGCCAAGAGGAGCATCTTCCATCTCCATACTAAAAGTAGATAAAATGGCACCCATCATAACCTGTTGGCATAGTAAAGAAAGTAGGATTAGCCATATCTGGTGGATGAATAGGACTGCTTCATTAAGAATTTTAGGTTTCGTTTGGATGTTAAAAATATCTCAAATCGTTGTAATAAAATAGTTTATAAATAGTAATATGAATAGTAATGAAATAGTCTGAGAAATAGTAATAAACTATTATGCCATATAGATTAACAGTTTTATTTTTATTTTTTCAAATTTTTGTGAAAGTGGGTTTGAAATGGAAATTGGTACAAATGTGTAAATGAAAATTATTTTTAGATTTTGTTTTTAATGTTTAAAAATGTTTGGGTTAGAGGTGAATTATTTTCCCCATGAAATCAAAGATTTCTTTTTGGAAATATTTCCTTATCAAATAAGGCCCGAAATAATCACATAAGAAATTATAGAGAAACAGAGTTCTTTACATAAATTTCAAAACCAAACCACTGAGGTGGTACTTTTAAGTGTTTTGTTATTTAAATAATTTGTATAAAAAACTATTTAAACTGCACAATATAAGTGTTTTTAAAGGGAATATGCCGAGACTACATATTTTAAAATTGTAAATATTATTTTTCAATTGAAAATGATAAATTTAAAATCAAGATTGGTATCGCTCAAAAAATGAAGTAAGCCTCTCAAACAAACCAAGAGCTTAAGCTGCATGAAAAACAAACCGAGAAAGGAGTGAACTCACTTGGATCAACAGTGACCAGCATGGCTGTGCCTCCGAACTCGCAGGTGCCACCAGCAACCTTCGTCCTCTGCCAGTAGCTATTGAAAGCATAGGAAGCGTGTGCAAACAGAGTGTTGGGTTGAAAGCATGAACCCTGCGGCTCAATTGAAGCACAATCAGCTCCTGACCAACAAGCATAGTCCATTGCTTCTTGAATTATTGGGTCAGGCACCGTGGGCTTAGCCACACACCATAGGGCTGTGCTTGGGGCAGTGTGTGGAGGTGGTGGCCCTGTTGGTGGTGGGTACAACACAGGCGGCTCAAACACCGGTGGGCTCGGAACAAAGCCGAAAGGTGACGGAACGGACGAAGGTGGGGTTGGGGTGTAACTTGGGGGGCTCAATGTGGGCCCAGGTGGGCCTGGAACATAGATAGGAGGACTATTTCCAACTTGTGGTGGGCCTGATACGATGCTTGGTGGGCTTGGAACGATCTCCGGTGGATTCGGGGTGGGATTAAATTCTGGTGGGCCTGGAGTCGTGTTCGTTGGGCTTGGAGGTGGGCTTTGGATTGGGAGAATTGGTGGGAGACTGTAAAAGGGTGTTGGTGGTGGTGACGAGGGTGTGTATCCTACGGGGGTTGGAATGGATGTTGAGGGGGGTAGTGGGGTATTGGGTGGATAAATGCAGTATGGAGGAACATTGTCAGGCAAGGGCATTGGACCTAGGGACTCAAATGGTGGTAAAGAAAATGGTGAACTCACACTGTAGGGTTGGGAGTTTGATGAATCCAGCATTGGATCAATGTCTAAGTGCTCTGTGACTGTCATTTTCTTTGTAGTTTTGAGGACTGAACTTCTGGGATGTCTTGGACGTTTGAGTTGTTGCACTGATCTTCTTGCTTCTGCTTCACAAAAACATAGAGAGGCCTGTCAATTCTGATATTTTCCTACCACACAACAGTAATGATACATTGTCTTGGTTTCTAATTGTTAAAAAATGAAGCGCTGTCAATATCTATCTTGGCTAGTGCAGAGCATTTTAAGCATCATTTCATCAGAACTCTGGGTTCATAAAAACAGAATGTTTTTTTGGTAAGTAAAATCATTGATGGAAATACTAACATTGCTTAAGAAACTAAAAGAATAGCAATTTGTCATTTTGATGTATCAGTCTAAAGTAGCTTTCCAGTGGGATTAGTTCTATAAATTGATGGAACTCTTAAGTAATACATGTACAAAAACCTTCCCACACAACAGGCTTACCACAATCAGTTAAGAAAATGGCTGCCATAGTTATAAACAGCAGTAGAAACCGAGCTCTCATGTAACCTCTGCTTGCTTCCATGACTTCCCAAAAACTCTACACCACTCAAAGGCCAGAAGCCAACTACTCAAATGGATTTGTATATATAGGCCGGTTTAGGACAGCCCTAGAAGTAGCCAAAGCAAGGGCGTGGGGGAAAAAGTGGGCTGAGTTGGCCATAAAGATTTATTCTTTGGCAGGCCAACTTTGTCTTATAGTCACTTTGCTCAGAGATGTATAACTGAAGTAATACAGAAAAAGGATGAAAAGGGGTGATCTAAGAGAAGGTGTATTTTAAGGGAAGTTGTTCACCGACCATGTAGTATCTTTGCGTTATTATTTTTGCATGCAGTTGGCATATATGCTTGCCTTGGTTTTGGAACAAATGAAAGCGAGGGTTTTCTGCCCTTTTGTTTTGCTTGCTTTCTACTCAAAGCTCTCTCTTTCTCCTCAAGGGCCAAAACCAAGATCCTTGTCGTACATATAGCTCTAATGGCTAGCTCTATATACATGTTATATTCTAACTGCATGTGTATATCCATCATATATGTTATTTTAATTAGATGCTGACTAAGCAATTCCTTTGTGGAAGTTTTACCCTGTATGTTGCATGTAGATCAGTACGTATAGATTCTAAAGAAAATTTAAATACGTACTTGGTGAAGTCATTAACTATAGGGCGTTGCTACTCCCACCATTGGGAGCTCCCACTAGTTGTTTTATATTTTTTTTGTCTTGTTTTTTTTTTTTTTTTTTATATTCATTTTTTTAACACTTTTAAATATTGTTAAAAAAATAAAAAAAAATCATAATATTATTAAAAAATACTTACTTATTCATTAAGTTAAAATAATAATAAAAAAATAAAAAACTCCCAACGAGAGCCACTAGCAAAAAAAAAATAGCATTTTCCTTATTAACTATATTCTAAGTTTCCTCTCTCGTTCTTCAATTTTCGGCTTACCCAATGAAATTGATGTATCCATTAGCTAAAACAAAATGGCCATAAGCCCATTTTGCCGAAATTTATAGTTTAGAGGCGATTAGAGATTGAGTGATGGTTTAATAAAAATGTATGAATTTTCTCCAACTTAGATGAGTTAAAAAAGAGATGATGGACACATATTCCATTTCGAGTAATGGTAGATACAGTCATATGTTGTGCAAGCATCGTGCATTCCTTTAAAAAAAATGGAGTCCGTCATTAAAAAAATTAATTTTTTTACTTAAATCTCATATTTATTCACTTTTTTTTTTTCAAAATGAGTGCGTGGTGCTTATACACTTCATGATTGCTAATATAATTTATCATTCCTTAATAAGGCTCAAAGAACACATTTCCTTCATCCGAGGGGTGCAATTTTAACTTCCAACTAGAATTGGTTAACTTCCAACTAGAATTGGACCAAATTTGTGCCCATGATTCAACTATCAATCCATTTTGTATGAACCATACAAGTTAAATCAAATATATATTGGCTTCATATTAGAATTATAATGTCATTTTCCTAGGCAATATGAGGAGCTAAAGTAAATGCTCCAACTTCCAATGTAATATGCCCAAAAACCATCCCCAGCTCTTTGAATACATTACAATATATCTGTAAGTGTTGGAATTACATTCATTACTTTTTATTCATTGATGGAATCTAACGACTTTGAAAGTTGGCCTTACTCAACAAGCACCTTTCTTGACAAGCACCTTTCTTAGTAAGGTTGCTTGCTTCCTCTCATTGAAGATTCTATGGACAAGGAGACAATCTTACAATAATATACTATGTGAGAGAGCTTTCATTGGAGTTTTTTCAAATCAAAGACAAGTTCTCACCAAACTCTCTCTCCAGCATCGACCCACACCATTTGAACCCCTCTCATGTCCATCTTCAGGTCGTGTCCCTTGAGAACCGATGGCATTGCCTCTATAAAATAGGGCTATTGTGCACCTATTCCAAACACTTTTTATCCCTGTTTTGCACCAACCGATGAGACCAGATACTCTCAAGGTAAAATTCATCATAAACCAATCTTATATTCATCTTTCTTCAGTAGTATCAAGAGCCTGGTCATGTCAAAAGAGGGATTGTTTTTGCACGTAGAGAAGACCATCAACAAATTAATAAGTGCTTAGTTTGCTTAGTTTGACAACTACCCTCACATATTACAACCATTTAAGGAGAGTTTTGAATCCTACAAACAAGTGCTTTCAAATCACTGTGGGAGGATTCAAACACACAAAGAATTTTCAAAATCTTGTAACCCAATACTATTTTGAAGAAAACTAATGGGGAATCCTCACCATAAAAAAAAATCATTGTGTGAGATTGAGCCACTACCCAAAACAAAGGAAAAATTCATTGAAAACTTTTCAGCGGTGTATTATCATCGCCAAGGTTAGTGGAAGTCAGTGATTCATTTGCAACACCAACACCGTCGTTCAAGCCATTAGAAGAGGGTCAAGGATCCATAATTCCAAGCACAAGAAGTCAGATTGTTTCTCGAAGTTGAAGTCAACATTATCGGTCAAAACGACACCGTTTTGATCAACAAAAATAAGGATTCACAAACAATTGCACACAATGACATTGTCATTCATCGATTATAAAGGATATTGTTAAAAAAAAAAAATGATAGTGTCAGCTCGTGTCTCCAACCCCCCCATTGGTCCAAGACAATATTGTTTTAGACAACAAAGGAAATGGTATCACGCCGAGGACTTTAAACTATGCTCGTAGGAGACGCCATTTATACTGGGCCGAAGATCTGCCAAACATTCCCCAAAGGGCCAAAAAAGTACTGCTTACAATCCATTCTGCTCAGGCTTGCCAACTCATTAAGGAAGCAGACCAAGATTTAGACTTGATCTATGACCCACCCAACAACCCACGATCCGTAGCTAACATAGAAAGCCAAGCCGCAAGTTGAATCGCACATCAAGCTGATAAGTAAGCCAAACCCGCGAGCTAATATCCAATTCATTGTACAAGTTCCGAATTGGAGCAGCTTGAGTCAGTGGCGTAGGGCTGCAAATGAACAACTGTGGTGCTAGGGTCACCGAAAACTACCCATTTGGTAGACTTTTGGGGTCCCGAATTCGGGTCCCCAAGCATTTCTCAATGAACAAATGCCCTCGTGAATAGTTTGAGTATGACTAATATACTTGGTTCGAATTTAGTTCAATTAATAAATGAGTTGCGACTAATAATATTGGTTTGAATATTAAATGAACTAAATTTGTATAATTTCGATTCGACTCAATTTAGACTCGTGAACAAAATTCATATAAAGTCGACTTGACTCGTTTTAAACTCGTTATAATACTTGTAATATATATATATATTCTTACATATATTTTTTTATTGTCTATATTTTTATGTGTTATATGTATTATTTTAGATACTTTGTATAAGTAATATACTTTGTTAGTTTATGGATAATAAAGTTACTAAAGAGTGATGTTGAGTATAATAATGTATTAAGTTCACAAAAGAATTATTGAGTTAAATGTTTATAAAGAGTAAGCAACTCTAATTCGATTACGACACTTTCTTATCTAATTCCATTTTGATTATTTGGTCATATTTAGTATCATATCATGATAATTGGTTACTTTAATATTAAATTCATAACTTTATTATATAACTTTTAAAATTATGATCAATAAATGTACTAGGTATTCTTGATGTAAGTCTAATGTTAGTACTTTACCCAAGACTTCACTTATGACATCACTTTAATACCATTTGCATCAATTCCCACAATCACTTGAGTACTTTACATAAGAGCACTGGCATCCCGTTCCCTATACACACTTATTTTTCAAATTCTGACAATTTACTTGGGGGAAACTCTCCTTTCCACCTTTCATCCGATTCCCTATTTTAGAGTTTCACTTTATACTATGTACAGTCATTCCCCATTTATGGGGAACCACTGTATATCCACTTTTCCACTTTTAATTATTTTCGAAATGTATGAGGTTTTTAAAAGATGAATAAAATTTAAGATAAAATTCTATGAAGTTTGGTTTTTTAGCTAAATTATAGAAAAACTCATTGAAACCCATTGTGGATGCTCTTAGTTTTCACTATTAGCCTTTCAACTTTTTCCTAAGACTTCATTTCCCAACGTAAGACATCACTTAACACTATTTACATCAGTTTCCAACTTGCCACATAAGGTTTTTGACTTTTCCCAACTTAACACTCTTCACAAATTCTTTCTCTTCCTTCCCAAACACAAGATGATGCACTTCACTCTCAGTTTTTGCTTCAATCTTCTTCTTCTTTTTCTTTATGTGCATTCATGTCCAAGCTCTAAACTTCTATTGAAAAGTTACAAACACTCCAAACCCTCACCGTGTAGGTCTTTGATTCTCTACTCCTCTGGTATTTATATTCTTTTAAATAATCCAAAATCTTTTTTTTTTCATTCTCTTGTCGAAGTCATAGGTTCGATTTTGGAAGCAATTTTGTTAGATCACCTCATGCTTGGTAAGAGTCTAACTTGATCCATAAAACAAAATTTATTTATTTTTCTCTATTTCTTTAATAAATATTCAATTAAATGTAGCAGTTTTCATTCTCAAATTTTGTGTTAGTGGCTTATATTCTCTTTAACTTTACTTACTTGATAAAGAATGCACATTTTTGCACAAATTTTAGGTTCTATTGTTCATATGATTTATATTTGTTACAAATTTACATGTTCCTATCGTCTGCATGATTATAGTTGTGAGTAAGATGCCTTCATAATGTTCAATAGGAGGTTGTTTGGGCATTAGGGGGCTTGCTAGCATCTATGGCAAACCTTATTCAAATAGAATTAACTCGAGCACGAGCTACTCATATCAGCTCGTTTATTTGTTTTATTCGAGTTCAAATCGAGTTTGACCTTATTATATGTTATGCGAGCCGAATTCAATCATAAGTTTTCAATTTTTCTCAAGCTTGAGTCGAGTTCGAGCGCATATACATGCCAATCGAGCTCGAGAACCCTTGTATAAATTCGGCATGACTAGGTTCGTTTGCAGCCCTACAACTTACTAATTTTCCCAACTTCATTTGATCACCTTTTATTGTTCTAAGACATTGCAATCCTAATTTAGTTTTTTCAAAAGTTGTTGCAACTCTGGTTTAGTGCCGAATGTTAACAAAACATAAATGACACCAAATTATTGCAAGAAGGTGATTGAAGAAAGAGAATCTTTAAAAGGAGTTCATGGCACCGTTCGGTAAAGGTGTTTTTTTTTTTTAATGATATCCTTCTTATTTGAAATATAATAAGAAGAATGCTAGGCATGTACCTTGGATAAAGTATAGGGACATATGTTATTAGTTTTATTAATTAGTCGCATTTGTTTATTTAATACAGTTTAAGTAACCATACTATTAGTCGCATTTGTGTTATAATAGTATGTATTTATTATTATTAGTACATGTGTTATTGGCACTAAGGTTTTAGTTTCTATGTCATTGAAAAAGAGTATTGATTGTGCAACAGAGGAAAGGCTTACTAGAGGGCCAACATGGTTAACAACCCCAAAACCATCCGAAAATGTTGAAAATGGCCAAATTGGTGTTAACAATAGAGTGAAATGGGATGTGGATCATGCTTGGACAAGAGCATTGATAATATTAGACTCACTTTGAACATCATGATACTGCTAACGGAGTCATGGATGCCATTGAGAATGTAAGTATGAATTAAGGTTTGGTACTTAAATATAATTGTTGTTGGATAAGTATAATAGAATTTGCATGGGAGAGATTCAAGAATGATAGTGTGGCGATCTGTTGAACAAATGGAGTTGATAGCAAAAGAATTACTTGACGCTGGTCATCCTCTCATTGATAAGATGAGAGTTATTTACCATGCTTAACACCCTTCCTTTGTCACAAGAACACATTGATACTTCCTTGACATTAGTAGGAATGAAATATCTCTAACTTCTCTTCTTGTGTTGTTGGTACCAGAAGAAGAAAGAATGCATAGGAGAAAGTGATAAATTGGATCATTTAGGGTTAAGTAATGTTATATATAAATTTTGGTGTGCAAGCAGCCTAAAGATATTTTATAAAAAGTGAATTCACAAAATAAATGTTTTTTCTATATATATATATATATATATATATTTATCATAAAATCTATTTTTTTAATAAATTTTATAAAAGACGTATAGGATACATCCTGTGCTTAGAATTTGTACTGATTGTCACTTAAATTTTCAAATTTCAATAAGGCGCCATTCGATAGTAAGTTAAAATAAGATGAGTTGAGATGAAAATTGAGTAAAATATTATAAAAATATTATTATTTTAGAATTTGAAAAAGTTGAATTGGTTATTATATTTTATGTAAAAATTTAAAAAATTTGTAATAATAAGATGAGATGAAATACTTTCACTATCTAAATGAGAACTATATGATTTTACAACAAATAAGTTATTTGAATATAATTGCTATGTTGCACTTGACAAGAAAATGTAATGGATGATGCTACTGGGACAGATGTCTCTATCGATAATCTTGATAAGTATAATTCTAATTTTTTTAATATTTTAAAAACATTTTTAAATATTTATTTTACAAAAAATACGTAAATTCAAAAATATACACTTCCATAATTACACATTACTCAAAGAGTATCACTACATCCATAAAATAATTATATAAAAATCATTCTACAAATTGGCGTAATTATCAGTTAGATCTATTTTATAATAAAAACTTATTTTATAATTTCATAAATCATATTAAATCACGTCAGTTTATAAAATTACTTTTACATAATCCTTTTATGGCTAGAGTATTTCCCTTGCCGAGTAAGAAAAGCTTACAAATTGCCCCCTACATCCACAGCTTGCCCTAGTTTTAGAGAAAGGGCTCCTTATTCTCT
Organism: Carya cathayensis; assembly: GCA_011037825.1. Lineage (NCBI taxonomy): Eukaryota > Viridiplantae > Streptophyta > Magnoliopsida > Fagales > Juglandaceae > Carya > Carya cathayensis. The sequence goes on along the minus strand of QGSO01000334.1, from coordinate 595,144 downwards.
CTAAAAATCAACATAAAAGAGACTGTGCATAAGGGAGGACCGTCCTCCTCCTTCCCTCATCCCTCCTCCCTCTTCTCTCTAGTTTTCTTCTTATCTTTTTCTTTTTTGGTACTTTTCAAGGTGAAGTATAAAGGAAGGCCGATTTGCTACTCTCTGATATTCAGCAACCACCACGTGCCTTATCGTAAGCTTTCCAAGACGTTGATCCTTCAGACGGGTGAAAAATTTTGCCGAACGAAGCGGCGCGTGAGCCACACGAGCTGTTCAAAGTTGGCACGTGAATCCTACGCGCTTTTGCTAAGAGTGCTATTCTACCGCCACGCACAGTTTTTCTACGCCTATGGCCACAAGTTACTTTAGACTTGGCTGACCGCCATACTCTCAGGGTGGTGTGTGTCCTCACGCACCATCATAGTTTGTGTGTTTGTAATTTTTTCCTTCAAAGTTGAAAATGCGGATCTATATCTTTCTAATATGTAATTCATTTTTTTCATGTATTTTCAACTTCTATATTGTCTTTTATTTTAGAAAAATAAAATACCAAAAGAACACAATTTCTCTTGGACTTTGTCCCTAGAGTGTGTTCTCTGCTTTATTTTAGACGGAGTTTGAGCTTTGTTAATTCTGTTTAAGACATAATTGTTCTGTCTCTCAAATTGTGAGTATGTAGATGTTTGTAGCAAGGACTAGACTATGTCACATTTGTGTATCATGGAGTTATTAATGTTGTAGTTAGTTTGTAAGGTATATTTTAGCTTTATTCGTTATTAATCAGAACACTTAAAAAAAAAAAAAAAAAAAATTACCTGTTGAAACGGAAAACTCAAAAGCGAGCGTCTGCCTCGCAATGGTTAGGGTTTAAGCTCCTGTCTTCAAGACAAACAACTTTGCAAGAATCCGGTAAGTTTCCAATCTCCAAAGCCTTATGTTTACACTCCTAAAACTCTAATTCTCTTCCATCAAAGCATCAATGATTCGCTGTAGGAAAGTGTCCCCTAGAATTCTCCACTCACTCACCAAAAACCCTAGTTCTATCTGCATATCTTCATTTGATTCTTTCTATTCAAAGAACCCTAACTTATCCACAACTAAGCCAGATGGCTGTTTCAAAAGTTTCAGATTTTTTAGCTCTGCAATGGGTTTCTATTTAACTCCCCGTGAACTTCCTGTACCAAAAGACCCTAGCTTTGTCCGGAGCCCTGTTATTAACGCTAAACTTAGAAGAAATTACAGCTCCGGGAGAAACGGTGACGGTGGTTCTGGTGAGTGGACTGAGGAGATAGAGTACTTAGATGAATCGGGGAGTGTTATTTACAGTGGTAAAGGTATACGATCAGTTGAACCAGGACTTGATGACCATGTGATGGTGGGTGGGCTTAAGAAGCCATTTTTGAATGCCTCAGCCGTAGCCAAGATTGTTGAGGTTCTGAAGAGGTGGAAATGGGGACCAGAGTTAGAGACTCAATTGGACAAACTCCAATTTTTACCAAATATGACTCACATTACTCAAGCTTTGAAGCTTACAAAGGATAGCGACACATCTTTGAGTTTGTTTCAATGGGCTAAGAGGCAGTCGTGGTATTCACCCAGTGAGGATTGTTATGTGATGCTGTTTGATGAGTTAAATCAAAATAGGGATTTTGATGGGATCCAATCATTGTTTGATGAAATGGTCCGTGATTCCACTAATAATGGTCTTTGCTCCTTTAGTGCATACAACCGTGTAATTCAGTATTTGGCTAAAGCTGAGAAATTGGAGGTGTCATTTTATTGTTTTAAGAAGATTCAGGATTCAGGTTGTAAAATTGACACACTGACATATAACTCTCTTATTACACTCTTTTTGAATAAGGGTTTGCCTTACAAGGCATTTGAAATATATGGAAGCATGGAAGCAGTGGGATGTTCATTAGATATGTCAACCTATGGGTTGATGATACCTAACTTGGCAAAATCGGGCCGTCTTGATGCCGCTTTCAAGCTATTCCAAGAGATGAAAGAGAGGAACTTTCGACCGGACTTTAACATATTCTCATCACTTGTTGATTCAATGGGGAAAGCAGGGAGATTGGACACATCAATGAAGGTGTACATGGAAATGCAGGGTTATGGGCTCAGGCCATCTGCTACTATGTATGTTTCTTTGATCGAGTCGTATGCAAAGGCTGGGAAGTTAGATACTGCTCTTAGGCTTTGGGATGAGATGAAGAGAGCAGGCTTTAGGCCAAACTTTGGGTTGTACACATTGATTGTTGAGTCGCATGCCAAATCAGGGAAGCTTGATATTGCAATGTCCGCATTTACAGATATGGAGAAGGCTGGATTTTTACCTACCCCATCTACATATTCTTGCCTCTTGGAAATGCATGCTGCCACCGGACAAGTAGATTCCGCCATGAAGCTGTATAACTCAATGATGAATGCTGGTCTGAGACCAGGTCTAAGTACTTACACTGCCCTTTTGACTCTCCTGGCTAACAAGAAGCTAGTTGATGTGGCTGCCAAAATTTTACTTGAAATGAAGGCCATGGGATTTTCTGTTGATGTGAGTGCTAGTGATGTTTTGATGGTGTATATCAAGGATGGTTCTGTTGATCTTGCTTTGAGGTGGCTACGCTTCATGGGTTCATCGGGTATCAGAACAAATAATTTTATCATTAGACAGTTGTTTGAGTCATGTATGAAGAATGGGTTGTACGAGTCAGCCAAGCCTCTCCTTGAAACATATGTGAACTCTGCTGCAAAGGTGGATCTTATACTATACACATCCATTTTAGCTCATCTTGTGAGATGCCAGGAAGATGAAAATGAGAAGCATTTGATGTCTATCCTTAGTGCTACAAAACATAAGGCACACGGTTTCATGTGTGGGCTCTTCACAGGTCCTGAACAGAGGAAACAACCAGTTTTATCTTTTGTGAGGGAATTCTTTCAGGGCATTGATTATGAATTGGAAGAGGGGGCTGCGAGGTTCTTTGTCAACGTTCTTCTTAACTACCTTGTTCTTATGGGTCAAATAAACCGAGCCCGATGTATTTGGAAAGTTGCCTATGAGAATAAGCTTTTCCCCAAGGCAATTGTGTTTGATCAGCATATTGCTTGGTCTCTTGATGTTAGAAACTTGTCGGTGGGAGCTGCTGTTATTGCAGTTGTGCACACTCTCCACAGATTCAGAAAGCGAATGCTCTATTATGGTGTTGTGCCAAGACGCATTAAATTGGTTACAGGACCTACCTTGAAGATTGTGGTTGCACAGATATTGAGCTCAGTAGAATCCCCTTTTGAGGTTAGTAAGGTGGTTCTAAGGGCCCCTGGAGATTCGGTCATGGAGTGGTTTAAGAAGCCAATTGTTCAACAGTTTCTCCTAAATGAGATTCCTTCTAGATCTGATATTCTCATGCATAAGCTGAACACACTTTTTCCCAGTTCTGCACCTGAAATTAGATCTCTGTCCCCTCCCAAACCTCTCATTGCAGGGAGGGCAATGTAACTATATCCGTGATCACTTACAGTCTGTGTTTGGGAATTGGAACTTATTTTTGGTGGTGTTCTTGCTGTAATTCTCAAATTTCACATTAACGAGCTTTTGTACATGCCAACAGAAGAAGGTGAGTATTGGCAAATAAGAATTTGAACTAAGAAAGAAATAATTAAAAACAAAAAAATTCAAAGAAGTGTCTATGTCATGATTCACAATGGTTTACGCATTGAGCTTCATCTTATTATATGGCAGTTTTTCCAAATTCTCTTTGAAAAATCAAAATTCCATTATTGAAAAATCCCATTGCAAGCATAAGCTTAGGCCTGCAACAGCCTCTGGCGTGGACTTTGCAATAAAAAGAACAAGAATAAAAAGGAAAACGCTATATATCTCATGTACGAGAGAGGAGGCTTGAAATTCCATTTAGATTTTCAGGGCTTAAAATAAGGCAGAGGACTACTTCTTCTGTCCAATGTGCATCAAGCAAATCAAAATAATCGAAAGAAAATATTACTTTTTAGCCCAGTTTCTCCTAAAATCAGAGTACATGCATTTGGTCTAGAAAAGTATGTAACATGCTATTGTGAAGTGGAGAACCGAATAATGTCCAACCCTCAACCCCTCTTCATTACTCTCATAGAACAGCCTAGGCTAGGTATTATAGAAAGTCCTTTAGATTATGAATTCTGTGATATTCTGCAGCACTCTTTTCTAAAAGGAAAGGTTCTTGTTATTTGACTTTATAATAAAAGGAAAAGTGCATTGCTTGGACATTATGCCAGGTTCTCAAATTTCATGACCTCCAAATGTTGATTCCTCACACCTCCACTTGATTCTTTTAAGTCGTAAAACTGTCATGCCTTTGATGAATTGGAAGAGGGAGTTTGGATGGGATAAAATAATGGGTTTCCATCGTCCATATTGGAAGTTGCTCTCCTAGTGCAACAGGAACAATTCTACTCACCATCTGCCAGGGAAACAACACCTTGAACGGTCAAAATCAGAGGAAAAGGAGGGAGAGTTGACATCATAAGTGGAATTCAGAGACCATGAAATCTTGACAAACAAAATAACAATTTTTTTTTTTTAGATAATCAAATCTCATTAATAAATCAAGTCCTTACAAAAAATTGTCTATCAAGCCAAACTGCTTGAAGAAACAAAAGAAGGACAAATATCCCACCACATAATTAAATCCTCAACATACCTAGCATATTTTGCTAAACAATGAGCAACAGTATTACCTTGCCTATTTACATGCAAGAAAGACACTTCCTCAAAATTATGAATCAATCTTCTAATTTCATCTAGAACATAGGCAAAGTTAGTTAAGAAACCCGAAGGCGAATTTAAAGCTTTCACTAATAGAAGGTAGTCGGTTTCCACAATTAACTTGGAGATTTCCCATTGAGAACCAAACTGTAACCCACGTAACACAGCTGTAGCTTCAATAAACTCTGAAGTAGAGACAACATTTTCTAACTTACTGCATGCCGCAAGAAAGTTTCCCTCATGGTCTCTTACAACAACTCCAATTCCTGTCTTATCAATATCATCAAAAGTAGCACCATCCACATTCATTTTCAACACATCCTCAGGAGGAGATTTCCAACTTAGCACTCTTGGAGCTTCCCGGCTGCAACTATCAAAAATTTGAACTTGCTTAAATTCAGACTGCATTGACAAGGCTGTAGAAATAACATAAGAAAACTAGAGAGCAACATTGTCATAAATAAATTTGTTTCTTCCATACCATAACCCCCAAGTAACTGCAATAAAACTCATTAACTCTTCCTCATTACCCCTTTCCTTAACTGCTAAAATTAACTCTCAAAAGGATCTCCTCGGTCCAATCTCCCCCAACATAGGCAGAAACTAAATACACAAAGAATATACAACTGAACAATAAAATAATGTATGTGCAGCATCCTCTCTACATTGGTGACAGAACACACACACATCCTTCCCCAAAATTTTCTTTCTCATTAAATTTTGGTAAGTAGGTAAAATTTCCAAACAGGCTCTCCATACAAACACCTTCATCTTCAAAGGAATTTTCAACTGCCATAAACATTTCCAAAAGGGAGCATATTGTTGAACTTGGGACCCTTCACCTTCTCTTTGAACATTTGCAATCTGAATCATTTTATAGCTACTCTGAACGGAATAGTGCCCACTCTTTTCAGCTACCCAATACTAGAAATCTTCATGATTGGGTGACACATTAATATTCAAAATCTTCAAAACAAAATAACAAATTAAAAGATCATTTCTTTTGGATTATTTACAAATTGTTGTTGAAATGGTGATTTTGGTAAGAAGGTGGTATTAAATCAAAATGTTTATGTCATTTTCGATCATTGAGAATGTTAGTTGCATTTTTATGCATCAATACTGGAAAGCCACTACAAGAAAATACGCCTTTTACAATGCTAAAAATAGTCGCAAAAGACCCCAAAAACCGCTTGGAAAAAATATTTTCAGTGATTTTTACTGCGCCGGACGTTAGTCGCAATTCTATATTCACTTATAAATAAATCCAGCAATAGTACAAAATCGCTGGAAATATTCAAATATTTCTAGCAATTTTGCCCGTTGTAAATATACAAAAAATCGCCACCATTACGTACACTCGCCCAACATATGTATGCTAAACCAAAAATTCCAGGTTCCCAATACTTGGCATTTAACAACCATACCATTTTTGAATAATATAAATTCAATCATCCAATACAACATTGTGCTTATTCTTTTAGTAATCAATACATTGTCATGGTGCATTAATGGAAGGGAATGTTAAGTACTATAAATCAGAGCAACTAATATATCTTATAAGCATACATATGAAAATTTTCTCTGATGATATCTCTCAATAAACACACATGGTTAGGGAACATCTACAACTTTGCTGCACCCATGTGACTATACAAACCATACATACCCCTTCGATTAGTGTTGTGTAAAAAAAAATCCAACTGTTAGGAACATAAATAATTTTTTCAGTACATCAAACATTGTAATATAGAAAAAGCACATTATGTACATATTATCATTTTGGTTCACGGTCTCTGCATATTATATATATATATATATATATATATTTGGAAATGTATGGATACATTGACAGCATTACACCAAATATATTGTGGGTTACACATTTGTCTACTTATCTACATATAATATATATATAAAAACTAATATCAAACTCTTCAAGATTAATACTTGTGGTAAGATCTAATTAAAAACTTCCAGACTATATACACACATTTCAAACTATTAATAAAAGTATAAACAAGTGATCAACCTCATGTAACTGATAATAGTATTTATCATTTCCCAATATTATTTCATAGAGAAATTGTATAACCAAACAATTTGAAGAGAAGACCGCATGCAACCGAAAATAGTAGAATAGTACTTATCATAAACAAGTGATATCATGTATATCTAGCCTTATATGTTTGCAAGTATTATTGTAAATAAATAAAAAATATATATAAACATATTTTTGTATATGGTTGCATGAAACATTCATTAGAACTGCTTAGGTCACTTGTCTTTTTGTTCATTTGTCAAACAAAACCCGAGGATGAGATCATGAAGAAGAAGGATATATCGTTAATTATCAGTAATTAATGTGCATTAATATTAATGTTAATTTATAAAATGCAAGGGTAATATTGTAATTGTTTTAATTATGGCAGACTTTAATGTCTAGGAATCGAAAAATTGGAATGAGGACATTATGGGCTCATCTTTGGAAGGTGCGGCTAATGGGCAGTGTCCATACAACCAAAATTGAAGACTTTAGTTCAAGATGTCGACACTATGATTTCATCGAATTTTTAGATCAACCTACTCAATGTATTATTTTTTAAATGAATATTTTAACATATCATCTAATTTTCCAGGTACTGTACAATACCATATAAAAACTAATATCAAACTCTTCATGATTGATACTTGCCGTAAGATCTAATTAAAATCTTTTAGATTATGTACACACATTTCAGACTATTAATAAAAGTATAAACAAGTGATCAATCTCATGTAACTGTCCATAGTACTTATCATTTCCCAATATTATTTCATAGAGAAATTGTATAACCAAACAATTTGAAGAGAAGACCTTATAGACATCTTTGGAGGTGCTTAGATGAAAGGTTTAGAGATTAACCCGGATTGGTTACACAATATTAAAAAACTCATCTCATCTCATCTTAACTCATCACTACAAGTTTTTTAAATCCCCATACAAAATATAATAAATAATTTTACTTTTTCGAATCTCAATATAAAATTAATATTACAAAATTATATTATAATAATATTTTATTAATTACTATTTAAAACATCTTATCTCACCTGTGTAATCAAACGGGGCCTAAGGCCTTTATTGCATCTCTATTTTGGGCATGAATGACATTCGAGGTGAGTAGTGCATATAATGAATATTTTTCAGAGGCTGTCCTGTGTGCATGTTTCCAAACCCATAAAATAATTACTGCATACCATAAAGACTTAATATGCAATACTTGTAAAATTAAGATTATGGAGTTGTGGTAGCTGGATTTAAGCAACTTTAAATAGTTTTTTGGTAATGATTAATCACGAAAATCAAATTATCATATTTTTGTGTTGCAAGTATTCATTCCACTACCTGGATAATTGACTTCCAAGGAGTCATGCTTTTAGAAGGGAATTCTACAGCAGAAGCACCAATGCATTATGACTTTGACTCCCTTATTGCTCTTTTCATCTGGCCAATAAAACTTGTAAGTTGTGCTTGTGTGTTTCCCTTGTGATTTTTACATCTTTGATCATTTGATATCTTGAAACACCTTGAAATTACAAACTAATCCTAGGATTTATGCAGCAACTCAATGAAAGAAAAAATATCACCTCTCCAATGGTAGGCAACAAATGATAAATTGTATAGCTATATGGCCCTTCTGAAAACTTTAGCAAGTGATGCTTTCATTATATTCATTAACAGATATACTAGAATTGGGTTTTGCAAGTGCCATATAGCTTTAATAGATATCCTGAAAGTCAACAACTAAGCTAGGGGTTATGAGAATAGGAATCCTAGGGCCATTTTACCATGGTTATTGGAATTCCAAAATGTATCTACATGTGGGCATGGCACATCTCATCCACACTTTTAGACAAACTTAGTGGACACGACCAATCATCACTACAAACACTAGGGACAGTTATGAGAAGTGATTAGAATTTCATAATTATTTTGAGATTTTTCCTTGGGAAATGAATCGAAAAATTGAATAAATTTTATGTTGAAAAATATTTGTGTATTGGAATTTATTCAAGCGGAGTTTCTTTAATTATCGCTAAAGAAATCTGACCATAGGGAATAACAATGTATCATATTCCACGCCAGCTTCTCTATTATGTAATACCTTTCTCATATTTGCAAGACTCTTTGAACCCTCGTCCATACACTTAAAAGCATCACTTTTTTATTTTTAATATGCTCTGCCTAACTTATCACCCAAGTCGGACTAGTTTTAGAAAACAAAAGCTACCCATGTGTGATTTTTGATAGACCAACAGTAGTATATAGTTAATGCAATTTTTTGGGTTCCCTTTCCTTTCCATTACATATAGCAACAAGTGTTTTAACTTGATAACTCAAATGATGTGGCATGAAACTTGTCAGAATCTTTTATTTATTTATTTATTTTTTAACGTAGGTATTCTCCATCCAACGGAAAAGGGCTCCAAAGCTTCCCAAGCTTCCCAGCCATATCAATTTACAATCTTATTTGATGGTATAATTTATGCCTCCACACAGTTCTCCCATAAATTAGTAGTGTTATGAAGTAAATATTCTTGAACAAGAGTACGGCAGATACGTAGCTTAAGACAGACTAACAGATTAAAAATATCATGTCAGATTCGGGTATTTACAACGTAATCACTCGAGGTATTTTCAGTAGCACCCCAAACCCACTAACCCACTTCTTTAACATCTGAACCGTTGCTCCAGAGTCCTATAAGCAAAAGTTAAAAAAAATTACCTCCATTGAAACCAAAGTTTTTACAAAAAATCTGAAACCTCCATTAATTTTAACCACAAATTTATTCAGAAGATAGCTAAATATTGTGAGTAGAAGCTCGGTCTAAGATGTTGGCAGAATATCAGTAATCACAATACTAGACCAAAATATACCTTTTTGGTGAAATATGAGTTGTTTCATAAGTTGTATATCATATATAGAAAATAATCACCCATATCCTTTCCACACAATAATAATCACCCTAAATGCTAAGGTCTTCCTATTAAAATTAAATTTTCTCAAGTTCATGTCTTGGATGCTTGGAATACATCAAGAAAATACGGGGAATGAAGACATCACCTGTTCGTTTAGCCTCCCGTGAATTTCTGCAAATGACGCATACACTAGTATGGAGCTCATCACACAGTCCCAACTCTCAATCTATATATCCAAGCATCCTTGGAAAGTATATAACCATTGCGTAAGGTGATCCGTCCCATTCATACCATGTACATACATGGTATGAATTATCATGTACAACAAGTTGTCAGGTTTGTAAGTTTACCATTAGTTTTTGAGAATACAACAAGTAGTAAGGTCCATAAGCATGCCACCATAGGATAAATATATCCTATGCAATTCATGGTGGAATGCATTAAATCGCTTTTGAAGCTGTTTCGTTATTGTCAATTGATGATTCTCCAATTCCCAATCAAGTTCAAAATCACCCTACATATATAATCAAATGTATGTGATGTAATCAATTATACTACGACCACTTTCAACCCACCAACATGAAAGTGGAAAAGTCTTACCCGAACACAATCGATTAACTCATCCTTATGTGCTTGGGGTACATCACTCCATCTTGGATAACTCATGTCATAGTGGTGTTGGACTATCCATGTTACTCGTGTTGTAAACATGTTGGCGTTTGAATAGCATGGTGTTGTTTCTCCATTATTTATCTTCAATAGCACCTTTCCATGCTTTCGCAATTTTTCAAATTCAATGCACTTGGCTGGCCTACGTCCACGTCTCCTCTGTGCCTGGTTTAGTACAGGCTCAGTGGGGGTGTCCTCACTTGTATGATATAATTAACAATAATGTCTGGTTAGGGGTCTAATGGAATTTAAAACTTTATTGTAACACCATCATATTAACTCATTTTGTATTAAAAAATCCCTCAGATGTGAACTATACCGATTCGAACTCTTGTAGGCTCTGGCTTTATATTGGGTGAGGTCACTCTGTTAGGCTCCGTGGGGGTATCCACACCTGTATGACATAATAACAATAATGTCTAGTCAGGGTCTAATAGAATTTACAAATATATTGTAACACCATGATATGTATATTTTGAATATGAAAAAAATCCCACAGATGTGAACTATATCGATTTGAACTCCAGCAGGCTTTGGTGGAATGTCGGGTGAGGTGACTCTGTTAGGCTCCGACGTGGCATCCACACCTATATGACATAATAATAATAATGTCTAGTTAGGGTCTGATGGAATTTACAAATATATCGTAAAACCATGATATGTATATTTTTAATATGAAAACAATCCGTTCATGTGAACTATATCGATTTGAACTCTATCAAGCTCCGGCCTTATATAGGGTGAGGTGACTTTGTTAAGCTTGGCCTCCAGTGTTGTGGTCACACATGTTGGCTCCCATGGATGGCTTGGGGTTGGGCAAAGTCATTTGAGCTAGCCTCGTCCACGTCTCCTAAACTATGGTATGAACTAATCCGACCACCGTGTGGCCGGCGGGTTGGCATGAATAAGGCACAAGTCTTCTACCACAGAATCCCCGGCCTCTAGGCCGACCTCGGCCACTGGCTCCCACTGGGTCGCCTACATTTAAACGACATTTTATTTGTGTTAGGATCATATCTACTTGGGTCGTTCATGCTCCTCGTGAACTCCTAGTGTTGAAATGGGATTGCAATGGATTTTTTAAGAACACTCTGCCCAGTTGTTCTTCCTTCTTCACCCAACCTAAGATGGATTAATAAAGTCTGTCATCTCTAACCTCAAGAGACGTGGAATACAAATATAATCTCACCTTCTAATAAGATAATGCATTAAATTAATAAGACTTTTCGAGTATCAAAAATGTAGTACCCTTGAATATAAAATTTATTCTAGTTGGTCTGGTTTAAATAAATCAAGTCAAATGCAAGTTCATGCTTGTAACAAATTGGCAGCCGATTATTCCAACCTTAGCGTTTAAAATACGGATATTCATATGGATTTTGTATGAGAATTCACCCTTATATCAATATGTTGGCAGTTGCCTATTCTGAGTTAGACTCTTCCTCGGTGGATGGGTCCTCATCATCTGAATATTCTCAATCACCATAAGCATCTCCGGAACCAGATGGAACCATGCCATCATCAATAAAATCTGGTGAATTTCTGTGTGCACCACCTGACTCCATGTGGTCTCATGCATCAATATGGATAGGTTCTATATCAGTCCTACTAAGTGGAGTTGACACTGGACATGCATCACAATGCAAAAGTGGATAATCATATGATGACTCATTCTCTTGATAGACATTATCGTCACTTGATTCACCATCGTTACCATCTAAAACCCTGTGCACTGGTGGAATGTCATACACATTCCTATTATTGTACTTCTGCACAACATACCAGTTCCCTTTTGCCCTTATATCTCTAATGTAAAAACACTAGGAAGTGTGATATCCACTCATTCTTTCTTCTTCTTTACGTATGAGCCTCAATCTATGTGTCGAACTTCGGTCAATGTGTCGAGCCTCGTTCTACGTGCCGAGTTTCGATCTATGTGCTGAGCCTTATCCTAAGTGCTGTATCTTAATGGCGTATTCTGAAAGCTATCCAGCGGATTTCAAAGTAAGATATATATTTTAAAACTTATGGATATTTCAAAGTAGATATTTCCAGTATTATTAGATAAGCTTGTTTTTAAAGTAACACAATTATAATATTTTTAGAGCTAATATTTTAATGAGCTCTAAAAATATTATAATTGTGGATAATTACTTAGATTAATATTTTAGTTGTTTTAAAATATTAAGAGGTTTAACTTTACGTTGAAAACTCTTATTTAAATTAAATGATTTTATTCTCTTTGAGTAATTAACGATACTTTATCATTTTAAATAATGATGAAGAAATATTATTTTATAAACTTTAGTTTATAAAATAATATTTTATCTTAATTCCTCGCAGTGTTTTATTTAAAAATAAAACACTTACACGTTTTCAAATCAGTATTTAAACTCATCGTTAGATCGTTTGAGGATCCCAAAGCGTATGACTGAGGGTAAATACCCAGGCTCCTACCATTTTCCCTTCAGTTTTTCCTTTCTTCCTTTTCTCTCTTCTCTTTCCTCTCTCTCTCTCTCTCTCTCTCTCTCTCTCTCTCTCCCATGCATGTTCAACCCGTGTTCTTCACCTTCACCGTATGGGTTGCACCTCCAGCCAACCACTACCGACCACTATTGGTCTCACCACCAATCACCGATCATTCCCCACATGCCGGCCAACACTTCCTCCCCGTCGGCCAGCTCATACGCTCTCTCTCTCTCTCTCTCTCTCTCCTCCCACTGCTTCACTAGCCGAAATGGGTAAGAACACCTCTTCCTCCTCCATGCCACCGTACACGGCAGCTATGGTCTAACCTCCGGTCACCAAATGACCACCACCCTCCGGTCATCATTCCCTCCCACCAGCGAGCCCCCACGTGCCCTCCTCCTCCCTCCTTGGCACCACCCTCAAAATAGGTTTTACACCCATTTCTTCCACCTAGAGCCACCATACACTGCCAAAACGGCCACTGAGCACTACCAATGGATTCACCATGTCATGGGTTCCTCTCCATGTCCTTCTTTCTCCCTAACTCTCTCTCTTTCTCCAATGGGTCTCCACTTACACACGTACGGTTGCACCACCGTACACGGCCACCCATGGTGTTTCACCACCACCACCTTGTTCCTCTCATCACCATGATCTTCTCCAAGAAATTTCATTGCCAACAGAGCTATGCACAGCTCTCACTCTCCCTCACTCTCCAAGGCCTAGTTATGCTTCAAGTGGCCAATCCGCTGCCGTGAGCCACCGCCTGGCCACCACCTCACCACCACAGCTCCAACACATCTTCCTCTACCTTTCCCTAGCTTGCCATGAAGTTCTATGGCCTTCCTCCACCTCAAGCCTCCTCCTACCATTTTGAATGTACTGTTCACAGCGTGATGTCGCTTTGAGCCTTTCCAAGACCACGCCTAGCTATTCTTAAGCCCAAATTGCCACTTTATATGGTGGACAGCCACCGTACGCGGTGTTACCGCCACGTACACTCCTCCGACGCATGATCGTAACGAGCAGCGAACAACGCACGGGTTATCCCGTCAATGGTATAACCTTCTATCTCTAGTTATTTATGTTTAAAGTAGTTGATTGGCTAAACTGTAGACTGTGTAGTTAGTATTTGTGGAGTTCGCTGCGTAGTTGTGAAATGAAGTGTAGTTGTGTGTGGGTTTTAGTGTGGATGGACGAGAGTTCACGCAAGTGTACTCTGTACTAGATCGTGATACACCGGATGAAGTGTCACGAAGGGTTGAATGGCATAGCAGAGAAGTGTGGAGTGTATGGTGTAACATCGGGAAACTGTGTAACAGTGTCTTGAAGTAATGGTGATGTGGCTATAGTCCAAGGTAACAGGTGTTGCCTTGAGGCTGACTTGTGGCTGAAGGTATGTGTGAAGCGGTGTAAAAGTATCAGAGAGTGCAGTGGAAGCATGATGGGCATCGTGCTATAACTCAGGAATTTGCTTTGAGCTGCATAATGTGATAAAGGCGCATTTCTGGATGCAGTCCTCTTGTTAAGTGGCGGGAACTATGTAACATTTTCCTGAAGTATTGGTGATATGGCTTGTAGTCCGAGGTGACGGGTGTCACCTTGTGGTTGACTATGGCTAAGAGTATATAGAAGTGGTGGAAAATTATCAGAGTGTGCAGCAGAAGCATGATAGGTATCGTGACGTGACTCGAGATTAGTCTTGAGCTGCGTGACGTGACAGATGTGCATTTATGGATGCAATCCTCTCCTATCAAGTGTTGGGATGAACTTGTACAGGGCCAGGAAGTAGGAAGTGTCCTATCGACCAGGTCTGAGCAAGTTGGTATCGGAGTATGGAGCTTGTTTATACAAGCGGTCGTTTATTGGAACTATAAGTTGCTCTTAGATGATAAAAGGGGGTAAGATACAGATGTCTCTGGTGAGACATGTGTACCGGACAGGTTTACCATACGTAATGGGTAATCTGTCATGATCATGGTTACATGGTGTTTTAGCCCCAGAGTTGGCTTGAAGGTAGTAATGGGTAAGTTGTCTAAGATTGGAATGCATGACTCTGTTGGTCGGAATCATGCGTCAGATTGTGAAAATTGAAGAACGAGACGGAGGTCTTAGTGTCTTAACCCTAAGGTGAATCACGAAGGTTCACTTTAAGGAATAAGATCCCAAAGGTTTTAGTATAGTAAATGGTACGTGAGAGCCCAGGGATGGACAGAGAGTGTTCCAAGTGAGGCGTAGTTCTATTTTTTGAATAGTTACTTATGCATTAGATAGATGATGACGTAAGGTTATGTGTATGCGTGTAGGTTGCAATCTGACACGCACAAGAATGGACTGCATGGATTGAGTATGGCATGAAGTCCAGGTAAGTATTACATTCATACTCTTCTAGAGTTTTCTTTATATAAACGAAGAAGAAGATGAAAGCTTTTCTCTAAAAGGAAAAAGAAAAAGAAATGTAAGTTTTTGAGTATAAGTATGTAGCAGTCTTCCTTGGCAGCCCCTTTTTATGCACCCAAAGTATGTACGTGTATGCATGTGAATGGATGCTATAAGTAGTACGTATTGTATGTATGTTCAGGAAAAGGAAACAAAATGAAGCTTTAAAAGACAAGTAAGAACCGTTAAGGAATGCAAGGACTAAAACTGTAATGAAAAGAAGGAAAAGAAATTTTAAAGTAACTCTCTTTCCTAAAATGATTCTTTTCAGACTCTTTCTGAACAGCTTGTTCTTAAAATAAAAGAAAGAATACCATTTTCTCTTAAAGAAACTTCTTTTAAAATGACTTTTACAAAATAAAATAGAGAAAACCATTTTCTTAAGTAAAACTCTTATGAATCGAAAGGAATGAAGAACCGTAAGAAACGTAAGAACTGTAAGGACTGAAATGAAAGAAATGACTGTAAAGGAAAGGAAAGTACTGTAAATGAATGAATGGACTGAATGTATGATGTATGAAAATACTTAAGGGCCACGTGGACTGGAATGTAAATGGTACCAAAAGAATGGACTGGACGTGGCATATTGCAATGCCGGGTAAGTAGTACTGATAGTGCACCCAGTACTGCACCCTGACGGAATGGATTCCCAACCCATGGCCACGGGTGGAATCAGGTCCAAAAGATCGCTAACCCCAGCACACGGGGCGTAACAGTGTGCAATGGCCAATGAAAGTGAAAAGAAAGAACGTATGCATGTTAAGAAAGGAATGTATGTATGAATGGATGAACGGAATGCATGAATGTACGTAAGTAATAAAAGATGAACGAATGAATGTATGTATGCATGAATGTATATAAAAGAACGAATGCATGATCAGATTCTTTAAGAAATGAAGGCAGCGATGCATAGGGAACTGTTTTAAAGAAGAAAGCATGTTTATAAAGAAGAACATCACCTCGCAACGTTTTTGAACGAAAAGAAAGACGTATGCATGCTATGTAAGATATGTAGGTAAGAAATGATAAACGCATGACTGAAAATCTATGTTATTATATTTTGACTGTATGAAGTAATGCTTACGAGTCAGCGACTCATTTTAGTTTTATGTATGCCCTCCCAGGCACAAGATGAGCATGACAGGTCAGGACGGGCACAGCCCAAAGGGGAAGAGCACGAAAGCCTAGGCAAGATGTTTTTATATGAAAACTTAAATTATGAAATTTAATGTTTTCCGCTGTAATCTTTTAATTAAGAAAAATGAATAATATTTATAGCATGTAGTCTTTTGTATTCTGGCATGGATGGAAAAGAATTTTAAAATGAATAGTAATTCCTGTCAATTTTTATCAAAATCGAATATGAAAAGGACCCACCATAAGGACAGGCATTACAGGAAGCCTGGCATGCCAACACATATGGTTCGTCCTTATACCAAGTCCTATTCATATTGACACTAGTTAAATGATCGTCTACTCGTACCCCTCGTTTTTTATCACCAACATCAAACCAATCACAACTAAACAAGTACACTCTACGACCTCCCATGTAGTGTAACTCCACAACATCATTGATAACACCATAAAAATCTACATTATTAGCGTCTTGGTCACCAGTTACCAACACCCCAGAATTTTGTGAACGCCAGCGAAGTTCACGAGGCTTCGTATGGAACCGTTTCCATTTATAATACAGGCAGCATATGATGCAACCCAACGGTCAAGACAGCAAGCTAACGCATACAAATTTGGGGACACATCAAGTGGGTTGTTGTTACGCTGGTCTAGAACCTACATGAATATCAGGGTAAATCGTGAACTTATAGTTTCAGTGACATTGTCATATTAGGGTCGGGTTTATTCTAAGTAGATAACTAGCAAGCTAACTTACACATTGCTTGAACCAAATTGGAAACTCAGTTTGTTGCATGCGATTGATAGAATTTGGGTTTGATACCTTGCATTTGTCGTAGTATTCCCTGCGTTTGTAGAACACAATGGGGGAAACAAAATTAGTCAGTGACATAAATTAAATTGGATGGTAGTAGGTTGTTTTGAGAAAGCACGAAGGAAGTAATGATTGCTTACTCTAAATAGGGTCCAATCTCAATACAGTTGTTAAGCACGTACCAAATGACTGATGTATGGAGTTTATCTTCTAATTGCACACTATTAACTATACCCAAGGGACGAAGTTTCTAGTTGAAAATTTTGAACCCATCTATAGTCTCCTATTCTACACCATCAATGTTGTAGTTCAGTCGATTAAACTTCGTCTCAACATCTTGGAGATACATCGAACAAAATGTCAAACACTCGATGTGAACCCAGGCTTCCGCTATTGAACCTTCTGAATGCGCTTTATTCTTAACATACTGCTTGAATTTGCCGAGATACCTCTCAAATGGGTACATCCACCGATATTAAACTGGATCTCCGAGAATGGCCTCACAGGGTAAATGGACAGCTAGGTGGACCATAACATCGAAAAAAGATAGAGGGAATATCATCTCCAGTTTGCATAGAATGGTGACAATATCAAGTTGA
Organism: Carya cathayensis; assembly: GCA_011037825.1. NCBI lineage: Eukaryota > Viridiplantae > Streptophyta > Magnoliopsida > Fagales > Juglandaceae > Carya > Carya cathayensis. The sequence goes on along the minus strand of QGSO01000334.1, from coordinate 577,304 downwards.
AGCTTTGATAGGCGATTCACATCCAGTGCTCAGGCGCACAACTCTTTGAAGAAACTACTAAGTTCAGTCAAAGCCAATGCAATATCCTTCCTTAAGAACCCCCCCCCCCCCAACAGCAATAGGAAGTAGTGTTTGCAAAAAAACATGATGGTCATGGCTTTTGAGCCCAGAGATTTTGGAATCACGTACAGATACACAGTGCGTGATATTGGCAGCGAACCCATTTGGAAATTTAACCTCAGCAAGCCACTCACAGAATTTATTTCTTTCATCTCCACGTAATGTGTATGATGCATGTGGCATTGTAACACATTCACCTTCACGTTTCAATTGTAATTCCTGAAGCCCAAAATCTCTAGGTCACGCCGTGAATTAGTGTTATCTTTTGTCTTATCGGGAATGTTCATTAAAGTGCCCAATATGTTCTCAGAAATATTCTTCTCAATATGCATAACATCTAGATTATGTCTAAGCCGCATTGTTGACCAATAAGGTAGTTTGAAGAAGATGCTTTTCTTTGTCCAGTTCAACTCTTCTGCAGTGTGTTTTCTCTTTCTACAAGATTTTCCAAATTGAATATCTCCAAGCATTTGTAATTAAGTTAAAAGATCTGCTCCTTCAACCAATGTTGGTGGCATGCGAAGATCTTCTTTACCGTTGAACAACCCTACTTCAACTAGTTGGAATCTGTACTTGCATTGCAAGACGGACCTACCAATTTCCCTTTTGTTGACCACCCAGATAGATTTCCATAAGCGGGATAGTCATTTATTGTCCACAATAAGGCAGCATGTAACATGAACATTTCCTTAGTGAATGCATCCTATGTAGGTACCCCGTGTTCCCAAAGTTCAAGTAACTCATCAATTAACGGTTGCAAATAAACATCAATGTCATTCCCTGGTGATTTTGGGCCAGGGATAATGAGGGATGTCATGAAGAACAAGTCTTTCATGCATAACCATGGCAGTAAGTTATACGGGACAAGAATCATTGGCCAAATGCTATAAGGTTTAGCCAGATTGTTGAAGGGATTGAACCTGTTGCTTGCTAAAACGAGCCTCATGTTGCGAGCATCCCTAGCAAACCAACTATGAGCTTGATCAAATGTCTTCCAAGACTCAGAGTCAGCATGATGTCTCATACTAGTCTCATCGGTGACCTTCTGCTCCTTATGCCATCTCATGTCACCTGCTATCTTACTTGACACAAAAAGACGCTGCAATCTTGGCTTCAAAGGAAAATGCCGAAGCACTTTTTGAGGGATCAGTTGTGACCCGTGTGTATTTTGCATCCATCTCGAAGCCTTACAAATAGGGCACTCATTAAGATTAGCATTTTTCTTCTAGAATAAGATGCAGTCATTGGGGCATGCATGAATTTTGTTGTATGTGAAACCCAAACTTCACTCCAATGTCCTTGCCTCCTCATATGATTGTGGCAATTCAGCATTAGGAAAGGCTAACCGCAAAAGGCTTAGGAGCATATCAAAAGACTTGATTGACCACCCACCAAGTGTTTTAATGTGTAACAACTTCACAACGAAAGAGAGTTTTGAGAAATTTGTGCAGCCCTTGAAAAGTGGACGTCGAGCATCCTCTAGTAGTTGGTCAAAAGTTGAGTTTGGGGAGAACTATGGTATTGCTGAGTGAGTTGGTGATGTAGTGTTGTCTTCAGGAGCATTTCCGAATGTGGCTGCCCGTATGTCATTTAACATATGGTCCATGTCATCAATGTACACGTCTCCACTTTCAACCCCGGGATCGCCATCATCGTCAATGATGGGGAGTGTTTCCTCCTCTCCATGAAATATCCAGTGGGTGTAATTTGGATCTATCCTTTTTATGAACAAGTGAGACTCCACCTCAAATATAGGAAAGAAGAGATTATTACAGCATATACGGTAGGGACACCGAATGCGATCACTTCCCATGGAATGGTTTTGTGCCATTGTAAGGAAATTGTTAACCCCTTCAGCGTAAGCAGGTGATAGAAGTCTATTATCCAAACTCATCCAGCTTTTGTCTACTAATAAAAAGAATAATGCATGAGTGGTTTTGATATTGAAGTTAAAATTATCATAAGGTAGGGTGAAGAAGTAACTAGCATGTGGAGCACGATACAAGGAGGGGGAAAATAGCACTCACCGGTGTTGCAATGTAGTTAAATGTGGATTGATGTCGGTGGATTGATGTCTATTATAAGTCTCACCATTATATAATATATGTATACTTGTCAAAATTGTGTTATAATTCATTACTAGTAAATAGTTCAGCCACACAATCACACACACACACATATATATAAGTATGTTTGGTTTTTCTTTTTCTGTTATGTTTAAATTAAGAAGTAGTATCAAGAGGAGGTGATAATAAACATTCCACCATAAATTGGTTAAGAGAAATGTCCCCAAGTGTAATATCAATTTTAAAAGATTGAAAGGTAAATTAAGTCTAAAAAGAGGTAGACACAATATAAAGTCAACAACAAAAACCTACAACAATATATAAACTTATTCATATCTAAGTATCGACTAGAATGTGAATTGTTGGCCATGGTTGCAATTGGACACATTTTGGAACATACTCAGCATTGGATTTTAGCTGCGTTAGAAATTACCAAGAATTGCAAACTTACATGAAAATCTATTACTCACAATATATTTCAAAAATTAAATGTTTTTTAGCACATCCAATTTGGAATGAAGAAACCCTCTCCAATAAGGAGTATTTCTTTTCCATGTTAAACACCCATGAAAGAATTATGCCTAAACCCATGCTTCAAAACCTTACACCGAAACTCCCACTCTCAAATTCTTCCTATTTACATATGCATGGCCATATTTACTGGCTAAGATGGGTATATTCCGTTCAGATTGTAATAAAACCACAATTAGAACAAACAGATAATCAATTTTTTAAAAACTATGACACAAGCTCTGCCACTTGTGGTCCCCTTGTGTATTACAACTATATATGTACATACAAATACCATGCAGAGATATATGTAGGCAATAACCTCTTGTTACAAGCTACCCATTTCTGTTAGACTCAATCATGTCAGTAAATTTTTAACTTGAAAGAAAGCAACAGAATATAACAATGTATACTCAACAACATCATTCCAAATTTAAGCTCTATCTTGTTCCTGCCTTTTTGAGCTCTTGCCCCTCCTGGGTACATACACACACCCTTCCTCTTTTCTTGTTTTCACGTGATCTGCTAGCATTCGCTCTAGTTCCCCACTCCCTACCAGCTCTGCCACTCTTTTTTTCATCGTGGAGCAATCTTCTGTCTAATGAGTATTGGACTGATAATACTTACAAGCGCTGACCCCTAGAGGCCTCACTTTAGGGTTTAAAGGGTGTTTGGTTTAGCGTTTCAGTCTCTATCAAGCCGAATTTCAATTTTTCTTAACCCAACAAAATTACCAAGGTATAAAAAATAAATTAGGGTGTGATAGCAAGTACTTGAGTGGTTGAGAGCATGTAGAAGTGATTTAATCAAATGATTAATCACTTAAGCTAAAACCTACCATTTAGAACTTGGGGAAACCATTTAAGGGTTTGGCTTCCACCATAGTTTTGGGTTTCAATTAGATCTAGATGGTTTGGGATTTCACTAGGGTTGAAACTCTATTTTGGTTGGTCACAAAGTGTTTGGTTCAATAGAATTGTATTTGACTTAGGTGACATTATCACAATGCTTAATTAATTTGTATTTCATTTCTCCACATTTCCATCTCATGTTTCCTCTTCATGCCAAGTGTCTTACACTATTCACTAAGTGTCCAATAAAAACTCTCCAAGACTATTTTGGACAAAACCACACAATGATCTGACAATCGTCAGAACTGGGTGCCGCGTGGCTCTATCTTGGGTGCTACTATTCATCCGAGATATTGCGAACATAAACATTTCACCATAAAATTTTAAATAATCATACGAGTCTAGTGGTACAATTTGTTTCTCAAAATTTGACTCCTAAGTGTCTTAAATAAATGAAAAGGCACTTCAGAACACTTTTCATCCGGAAAATGAAAAATGTGTTATTACGCTATAAAATCCCAAATAATCATTTGAGACTAATTGTGCAATTTGCTTCTCAAACTCGTACTCTTAAGTATCTCAAACAATTAAAACGACACTTTCATCACCATGGCAAGTAGGAAATCAACTATGCTGACAAAATGAAACCTAAGCGGTCACTCCATTTGTGAAATCTTTCTGGGATTTCACGATATTCCTAAGGTCTAAAGAAATTCATCCACTAAATTTCTGGTGTGTTTTACACTGTGCATTGGGATGGCTTGGGGTCTTTCATTCTTTCTGGCTTGGTGGCTAGCGATGCAAGCTAGGTGGCACTCAGTGGTGTTGTAGACGAGAGATGGTGGTTAGGCTAGGTTCTCAATGGTTGTGCGCCAAAAAACAAACGAGTATACGAGTTGGTGTGTAACGTAGTGTCGTGCAATGCTTATGGGCTTACCTACCATTGCATGGGTTGATTGCGGGTTTCATAGGTTTCACGTACGGGCTAACCTGCAATCGACCTATTTAATAATTTTGCCTTGTCAAGTCAATCCATCTTGATCTAAACCCATATATATATATTAAATTCAAACCTGGTTATTTTGTGTCGTATTCATGTAGAATTCATGGGTACGTTGTATCATATATTGTCACACCCAAATCTATTTAGAAGAAATGGTATGGCTTTTATGCTCACTCTTTTTTGAGCATGTAAAGTCCTTTAATTTGCAGGAGCAAAGGGGCTTTGTCTTATCACCATTGGTATGAAGCTTTTTGGAGGGTCATGGAGCTAACATAGTCCTTTTTCCCTGGATAGATGATGCCTATACTTACAGAATGATACTACCAAAGGTGTAATGATCCATAATCATAGCTTTATTATATTACATATCTAGAAAGCAAAGAGAGTACTCATATTGAAAGAACTTTATAGCGGGCTTAAAGATGTTCCAAGGGCAGCAAGAGAGAGCAGTACCAGTAATGCTTAGAAAGGTAATGTGTTAATCTAAAAAGCTAGGTATCTTCAGGTTCAAATGGGGTCGTACTTTGGACAACAAGAACAAATAAAGCTAATTAACATAAAGAAATTAATAGGCTTGTCTGTTAGGGTTGATGACTAGATGCTGATGGAAGTTTGCATCTCTGATCCGAGGAGAGGAATGATACAATAAGCTCAATTTTTCCAACAGAACTGAAGTATTAAACTTCAAGTGGGTATTTGTAATATTAATGTATTATTATCTATGCTGAGCTCCATCGACTCGGCAAATCATGCATGGAGGTGCATTATAGGTGCCAAGTCTACAATATGAGTTGCTTAAGCTCTACGTGTGATTCCATGATGCCTCCATTCATGTGAGATAGATTAGTTATTTCGAGATATAATATTAATGTGAGTAGCGGTTTCCTAAATATCATGAAAAATATATGTACGTACATGTATATATATGTTAAAAAGCCTTTGATTTTAGACAAATCAGTTCCCATTTGAAATTTTTCTTAATTAATTTGCATTCAATTGTATTTAATTAATTATAATTACTTTCTGTAGAGTTACTTTCTGTTGGTATCTGTTAAAGTTGGCGATTACAGCTTACAGTCTTACATAATGGTATTTACCCTAAATGATGGAATATATATTGGTAGCAAAGTTAAGCATGCCGGGAAAATTTAAGCGTTTTAAATTTATTTATTTATTTTGTCCTATGTTCGATATATCTATATATTGAGTGTATGTTATAGGAGTGTTCAAAAGACGTTGTCCAGCATGCTTAACCTTTCTACCAATATATCCTGCTTTCGAGCGATTGTATCTAGCTTTTGGATAATATAGAAGTATATATGTACGTAACATGCACTCAGGCACTCCGGCATTTCAGCTTCCGTTGACAATGTCCACCACCCTAGAGGCCGGCCAGGAAAGGTTCTTCATGTTTGAACATTATAATAAAAGAAAAAGTGCATTGCTGGACATTAATAATTATGGTAGATTCTCAAAATTTTTGAACCTCCAAATCATGTTGATTTTTCACTTGATCTCCACTTGATGCTTAATTTTAGTCCTAAAAACTGTCGTGCTTTTGAAGAAATGGAGGAAGCCGTTTGGATGGGATATATAACCTATAAAAGTTGTACGGATAAAATAATGTAGTCATGCTACGTATTGAGCTTGGCAAAGTCACGTACTAATCTGCCTGTCAATATTGATTCCTTCATATTCAAAATTTAAATTAGTACAGTTTTCAATAAAATCTATTTTTTGACCAATCACATTAAATTGATACACATATTAATGTACATTTATGCTTGAAACTAGATTTTTCCAATAATGCATGAGGTTCCATCGTCCATGTTGGAGTTTGCTCTCCTCGTGCAACAGGCTGACCTATTGTACTTTCGGTTTGCCAAGGAAAGCACCTTGAACGATCGCAATCTAAAGAGGAAAAAAGAGGGAGAGTTGACATCATGCATGAGTAGCTAGGTTGAATTCCATTACATATATTCAAACCCAAAAAAAAAAAAAAAAAGAAATTCAGTTGTTTTATTACAGACATATATCTTAATAAACAAATTAATACATTAAAAGATCTATTTCTTTTGGATTTATTTTTTCAAATCGTCGTTAGCATCATGTCAGTATATATATATTTGTCATTTGGAATATTTAGAAGTGTTGAAAGCTGCTGGGGGTACGTACTAAGCTTGATCAGAATGCTATTGCAATTTTATACTTCATACACAAATGAATATTTAAAAAAGAAATCTCTTTTTTTTTTTTTCTTTTTTTTGGTCAAATTTAAATTTAAAGAGAATGTTACTTGTGACGCCCTCAGATTCTGTTTGGGATCGAACGGATATCTAAAGCGTCGGGACATGCAACACATGGTTACCTGCCCCCGTTCATTAGATATAAGATGCAAAGTTCCTAACAAGCATCTACCATTATGCAATATTCGCAGCGGATAACCTTTTTTTTTTTAACAATACTATACACCAAACTTATAATATCCCAAATAGTTAAATCATAATCCAAGCATACTTAACAAAATAAGCATCCACGATTTCAGTATGAGTCTTAAAAGACCGTAACCTCAAAAACATGGGAGACCAGACTCCATATTTACATTACCAAAATACACTATTGAGGAAGTTCATCGAGTAACTCATGTAACTAGACTAACAACGCCAGAATACTGTCCAAAAACTAATTATGGAAGCTGTAAGTTATGCGTTGTGTCTGTGGCGTCTAGTCAACCTCCTTCAATCTACCAATGTCCGCTCCCTGCTCTGATCCTGACACATCGTCTACTATTCAGGGGGAATGGTAATTGGGACTATCACGGTGAGATTTGATTACAAATCTCAGTAAGTTAACAAGAAACTCCCACATAGGTTAACTATAAATGCATGGCAGTAAAAGCATGAATACATAATTAAAGTCGTAAGTAAGCATAGCATAACTTGACATATAGCATAACATAACTGACATAACCTGAACTTAAACGTGAACTGAACTTGACTTAACATGACAAGAACTTGAGCTTAAAACATAACATGGACTAGCAACATAACATGAACGTGAACTTGAAACATAACATGGACTTGAAACATAGCATGAACGTGAATATGCATAACTTAAATATGAACTTGAACTTAACATAAACCTAAGCATAACATGACATAAACGTGAACTTAAGACATAATGTGAACGTGAACATAACATAACATAGACGTGAACTTGAAAATAACATGTACGTGAACATAACATGACAGAATTGTGAACTTGAAACATAACATGAACATGAACATAACATAACATAAACGTGAGTTTGAACATATCATAAACGTGAACATAACATGATATGAACATGAACTTGAAACTTAACGTGAACATGAACATAACATGTACGTGAGCATAACATATCATAACATGAACTTGATCTTAAACTTGACTTAACATGCACTTGATCTGAAACTTGGCTTAACACAAACTTAGAATCTTGCTTCTTTACTTAACATGAACTTGGACTTGAATTCTGACAATCAAAAATGATTCCGCCAGTCATTTCGTCAGGAATAGTGAACAATCAGAATGATTCCACCCAACATATTCCATCAGAGATACTCAGACAATCAGAATCATTCCATCATGAGTATTTTAAAACACGTACCCTAGCAATCAGAATGATTACACCAAGAGTACCTAGTAATACTTTGACAATCAGAATGATTCCATCACGAGTATCTTAAAACACATACCCTAGTAATCAGAATGATTACACCAGGAGTACCTAGTAATACTTTGACAATCAAAATGATTCCATAATGAGTATCTTAAAACATGTACCCTAGTAATCAGAATGATTACACCAAGAGTACCTAGTAATACTCTGACAATCAGAATGATTCCATCACGAGTATCTTAAAACACGTACCCTAGCAATCAGAATAATTACACCAGGTGTACCTAGTAATACTCTGACAATCAGAATGATTCCATCATGAGTATTTTAAATAAGATACCCTAACAATCAGAATGATTACGCTAGGAGTATTTGCATAACTGAACTTGAACGGCACTCTGACAATCAAAATGATTTCACCAAAAGTACCTCGTGTGAATTACAAGTGGAGATGCTCGGACAATCATAATGATTACATCACGAGTATGCTAGACATAACTGACTTAAACGTAACTTGAAAGACATGACCTACTTGAGATGGAAACACTTCGTAACATGACCAAACATGTAACAGATGTCATACTTGACGTCACATACTTGCAACAGTGAATATTATATGATATGACATACATGTAACATATGACATACTTAACTTGACATACTTATAACATACAATATTACATGACAAAATAGATTGTGCAACATATAAATATTCATGAAAGAATAAATCATTTGTAATAGATAAACATGTAATGACATGGCATATATGATAACATACATACATAAATTGTAGTTCCCTTACTCATCATACATACACAGTAAACTGATAGTAAGTTAGAAGCTAACTTATCTCGATCATCGCGTTCTACGAGAATAAGGTGCAAAACACGAGGAACTGTAATAAGGTCATTCTAAAAGTTAGAAATTTAGTTACTAACAATTAGAAACATGAAAACAAGCTAACTTAGAGTAAAATTATCATTTTACCCTCTACGTGTGGGAAAATGACCATTTTACCCATAACTTAAGGATTTCACATCCTAACTCCAAAAATTTTCAAAATTTACATTCCTCATGTAAATTTTGTCCTACACTCAAATATTAACTCAGGAAGATTTAAAACAAACCACAACTATGGAAAACACACTATGGCTGAAACATCCATAGGTCATTTCTCTTGATTTTTGTTGCAATTCCTTTCAACTTCAAAACTCATGCTTAAACCAAAATTTTGTAACAAGGATCTTCCTATCCTAAGTTTAAAACCATACTTAAAACACCCATTTAGGAAAAGCTAATAATCAACACCAAACTTTTTGTAAAAAGATCCAAACACTTGAATCACAAGCTTTGACCCTAAATCAAAACATCTCCAAGAATTCCAAAAATCAAATCTTACTTCTAACATATTCATAACATAATTCTAAGATCAAACATGCTTTAAATCATCAAACTAAAGTCACCAAAATCACAAAATAACACTTAGATTTTTTGGTTTTACACTTAGTCCAAAAACAGAAACTTTTTCCTCAACTAGTTTTGATAAATCTCTTGATCAATGGCTTAAGAAGGTGAGATCTTCCAAATAAAGCATCACATGGTTTAAGAATGTGTCTTAAAGAATATCCAACCATCAAAATTAAAATCACATGGCTAAAAATCAATAAAACATAGATCTAACCCAAACACATCAAATCTTAGGCCTAACCGGAATCATCTTGCGTAGAAAAATCATATCTTTGAAAATAATACTAAATATTTTCGAAATAACATCCTAACATCAAAATAAGAGATTTATGATCATCATATAAAAATATCAAAGCCTTTAGAGTAAGATCAAACCTCGAAATATTTAAACTTTCTCCAAATAAAAACTGTTTTGCCACTTCCAGTTTTCAAGTTACTAGATCTAAGAAAATCTATCATCAAAAGCTTTAGTCATGCAACAAAACCTCAATGAAAACTCTTAAACACATGCTAAGAACACTCCATAAAATTTTCGGACCAAGATATGTCCATTCGCTTGGTGAAAAACTCCAAAACATAACATACTCTCCAGATTCACGCCCAGAATGACCTTTCCATGGTTAAAAATACTTTTGACAGACCAAATTACCATAAAATGATACGAATAATATATCTACGAAAACTAGACTCAAATAGGAACAAATTTTATGAAAGATTTATCATGTGAAAATACCTACAAATGGTCGAAAATCTCCACGCAAAATGACATAGAAATCTGCCCGAGAGAGCTCTTTTGGGTTTCTCTCTAAGAACAGGGTGAAGAAGTGATGAAAGGGAAGTAAGTGTGACTTGCACGACTCAAGACTTCTGTAGGGGGGAGATATGGACCTGAATGACCATTAATTGGAGGTGGATATGTGACATAAAGTGGAGAATAGAGAGGGGAAATGACTGCCTGCAGAAGCTGTGAGTTATGGAGGTTGATGGGGTGGGTTTCTCCATCTCATCAAGGAACTATTGGGTGCAGCCAAGGGCAGTGAATGGTCTACCATGTGGGGGAGGAAACTTCTCCAAGAAGCCTTACCAAGGTGGCCAAATTCGTGGGCCTTGGTGGGCCCCAACCAAGTGGGCTTCAATTTGGGGTTTAAAGGGGGTTTGGTTAGGGTTTGAGATGCTATCAAGCCCAAATCCAATTTTTCTTGTCTCAATCAAATTTCCAAGGTTTAAAAGGTTGGATAATGATGTCATAATAAGGATTTGAGAAATTAATAGCATGTGGAAGTGATTTAATCAAGTGATTAAACACAATGCTAGAAATTGGATCGAAAAGGGTTTGAAGGCCAACTTTAGGGTTTGGGGAAACTGTTTAGGGTTTCGGTTTCAACCAAGTTTTTGGGGTTTCAATTGGATTCCAACCATTTAGGGTTTCACTAGGGTTGAAACCCTCTTTGATCTGTCTCAATTTGGTTGATCAGATGAAAAAGGTTTTACTTAGGTGGTATGATCTTACATCTTGATTTCCTTCACAAATCCATCTAATGGTTCCTCTTTATGCCAAGTATATAATACTATTCACTATGTGTGGCTAAGATCTTGTCAAATGTCCAAATAAAACTTCTCTAACCTAATTTGGATATTCCACACTGTGATTTTGAAAACACTACACTTAGTACGTTTATCGAGGTTACTATTCACTCCGAAAAAAAACATAAAAAACTTAGTACTGAACAATCCTAAATATTCATATTAACTTATAGTAAAAACCGTTTACCAAAACTCAACCCCGAAGTGCCCCTATAAATAAATTCACAGTTTCGAACAGCCGTTTCATCCGAAATTATGAAAATTGGTTATTGGGCCATAAAATCCTAAATATTCAACTGAGTCTAGTGATGTAGACTATAACGTATTCTGACACTTTTAACTACCTCAAACAATTAAAATCTTATTTCTGACACCATAAAGAGTGATAACACTGACTATGTTGACATGCTAAAACCTTTGCGATTAGCCGATTCGTGAAAACTTACGGAATTTTCACGAAGTTCCTCAAGTCTATAGAAATTCTACTATTGAATTTCTAGCGGGCTGTTACATTACTTATTTTGTGATCATAAAAATGAAAATGTATCTTTTAATAGGATGGTGGACAAGGATCTAAATGAGATAAGCCTTATTTGGATATTGAGTTGATCAGTTGATATGAGTTAAGTTCTTTATAAATAGAAGTGAATTGAGATGGTAAAGTTTTGTGGGGCCCACTTAGATGAATTTAGATGTGTTTGAATATTACTATTAGTTTAGATGTATTTATAAAAAGTTTAAAAGATTGTGGGTCCTGCATATAAAAATGTATTGAGTTTAAATAGGTTGTGAGTCCCACGTGTAAAAATGTTTTGACTTGAGATAAATTTAGTGATTTAATAATTAAGTATTTGGATATTAAAGTCAGTTTAAAATTAGACTGAACAACAAGGCCAGCTCAATAGTAAGGCCATTTAGGCTGTTGCCTGAGGCCCTCACCCTATGTAAGGCCTCTAAAATAAAAAATGAAGTGTTCTTTTATCTTCTTCTTTTTTTTAATAAAAACCATTTCATTAAATAAAACTTTAAATCATTTTTATATTTTTCAATATGTGCAAGGCCTCATAATACTAAATTTAATACTTAATACAATGAATTACTTATATTATAAATAATTTTTTAAGATCTTCTTAAATTGAGGTATAAAATTTATATTAAGACTCATTTTAAATTGTAGTATTTAATATAAATTCAAAATAAAAATTAAACATTTTAAATAAAATCTCATTTTAGTAAAAATTTTAAAAATATTTCTTATAATAATTTATATTTTATTATATTATAATTATAAATAACTAACTTAAATTTCACCATAAATCTCAATTTGTAAACCGCCCCTCTTAAACAGTTCAAATTTCAAACAGGACATGGTTCTGCTTGGCCACTAAAAAATTTCAGATAAAAATTTTGAGTTTTAAGATAAAATATTAAAATATTATATTTTAATATTATTATTGTTTTGGGATTTGAAAAAGTTAAGAAATAGTTAAATTATTTATTATATTTTATATTGAAATTTGAAAAAGTTATAATGATAAGATGAAAATTTTAAATTTAAGATAAAAATTTCAAGTGGCCAAACAGTACCATAAGTCAACAAGAACGAGGATACAGATATTTTCGTACGTAAATGGTTGAATTTGAAACGACAAAATTTTCTCTACGGCTGCCATGTGTATGCATTTGCTCTTTTCTTTCTGGGTGGTGGGCCTTTTGTTTAGAATTCAGTGCCCTTTTACAGATAAATGAACCAGAATGCTCAACGTCAGCATAGCACAAATTAACCATATCGTTATTGGTGCTCAAAACTTCAAGCCCATTTGGCTAGGACTGACATACAACCAGCTCCTAGTAGAAGTGAGAGATTTGCTCCTGATTGAATCCTCACATTGTTTTGCAGTCTTGGGTTCATGAAATCTGCCGCTAGTAGATCAACAAGTGCCATGTAAACTAATATCCCAGCAGATGCAGCTTCAAAAATCCCTTGAACTATCAGAGCAGTTGGGCTATTCTCCTTGTAAACGCTTGACATTCCTATGCCGATTGCAATCCCAACTGGGGTTGTGAGGGAGAAAAAAGTTGCCATGATTGCTGCAGATCTAGTCTTGAATTGCGCCTGACAGAAACAAAAACTCAAAGGTATAGATGGATACAAAATAAATGACAGCAAATCTTTAGACAATACATATAAAAACACGAGTGTTATAGTCTGCTGATAATATGTATGTGGCTCACAGCTAGCAGAGCTGCATGCAATGGCCCCAAAGTTCATCACTTTGGTCTAAAAATCAAAGTGATTCTCATTTTTCAGCATGAAAGTTGGCCAACTGGATGTTTGAGTTGACCCTTTAGTTTTGTTTAAAGGAGTTTCACTTTGTTTCTTCATTTGAATTAACTATTACTAAAGAGTGTCGTTTCTCATTTATTAGGATGAATAAACAGTCTCTTGCTACACTTTGGTTTTTTATATCTTAAGATCAAATTTAAATCTGCCAAAGTGTTCAGATTATTACCACGATATTACTTTGCTATAAGTGAGGCGAATCAATAAACTTACCGATACCGCCCTTTTTAAAAAAGATAATACTAAAGAAACGATGCCTTGCCTATTGTGAAAACACATACAAACTTACTAATATTATATAAAATTGCAAATGGCACTCCATTTTCTTCAGTTAAAGAGACTCAGCTTGAATCCAAGGCCACAGAAAGGAGTGTGATGTACCTGAGATATGCAGCCACCAAGCCCCATGCCCTCAAAAAACTGATGAAAAGACAAGGCTGCTATGAGAGGTTTTATTGTTTCAGGTTTCCCCGAAACACCCAAAGATATTCCAATTATAACTGAGTGAGCAACAATTCCTAGCTCCAACACCTAATGAAACACCCACCAAAGTTAGAGAAACTCCAAGCAAGTAAAATAATAGTACTATTATAAGGTTAATTGCTGGTGAACAATCTGAGGAACATCAATCAGATAAATTAATTAAACCAATGAACAACGAACCTAAAATCCACCTTACTTGTGATATAACTCGAAAACGGATTAGCTCGGCCAGATTAGTCTCCTCGGTATGGTTGGCTGAGCCATGAGCATGGCCATGCGTGGCATGTGTATGAACATGTATGTGTCCCGCATGTTCATCGCCCATCTCTTCATCTCCATTGATAACCTGCTTAGATTTGTTGAAGTGCAGCCTTTTATAAAATCCTGTTGCGGATGAATCAACTATTAATGTTGCTATAGCAGACATCATGGCAACGAAACCAGCAAACGGAAAGTTTCCCCATGGATTTTTGTTTAGGCAAGGTGATGTAAGACTCTCAAAAGCATCCGGCAATATGTGGATGAAGCCAGTTGCTAGGATTACCCCAGCAGCGAAGGCTTTGATAATGAAAAATATGTCATTTTCAGGCCCTAGGCTTGGGATCTTCTTGCCTAACAGTGGGATGGAAACACCCACGGCACCAGCTATGAGAATAGCTGCAACCGAAGTCAATTTATATCTAAGTGCTTCGCTTTTGTTGGCCTCTGTGGCCTCAAGATGATCACAGGTACAATCTCCAGAAACTATAGGAAGGAAAACTAACATCAAAAGAAACAACATCCTTGAGATGTTGAAAGAACAAGCTCTACTTTTGATCATGGCGTGAGATAGATGAAAAGGTAGACACTAAAAAGGAGGAAATTATGGTGGTGCAATTGTGCAAAGGTGTTGGGATTGTTTGCTGGTGGATTCTTTGAACAAGGCTCTAGTATTTGTGTTTGTTATATAGAAAAGAAAAAGAAGTTGCAAATCAATAGGATTTCTATTTGAAATAATTTATTGGCTTATTTTAAAAACTAGACTAAGGAATAATCGATGGATGGCTATTAGATCGAGCATCTTATGTATAGTCCACATGAACATTAAAGAAAGCAAAAAAAAAAATGTAGATTATGGCCTTGCATAAAACGCTAGCTTCTCAAGTTGGCCGTGTGGTATCCATGTGGGTTGTCAGCATATATATGTAGGTTGGATGGCCTGAAAATTTAGGAATATAGCATTATAAAATATTTACTTGGAAGTCTTTGTAAGTTAATTATTTATGAGAAATATTACATATAGTTGTGTAGTACTGCGCAAGTGCCGTGCAGTCATTTTGAAAAATAGTGGAAGTCTACTAACAAAAAAATTAATTTTTTTTATATTTATTCATTTTTTTCAAAATAATTGCACGACACTTAAACACTCACGACTGTAACTATATATATATATATATATACACACACCTAAGTATTTATTAATTAGGGGTTAGTGGCCATATGTGTATCTATGTAAAAAAGCAACAAATTTAAAAACACGGATTTCGTACCCGGCCAGTTTAGTCGATACTGGAGGGGGCATCTTAAATGCGCAACGAGTATATATATATATATATATATATATATATATATATCAACAATATAAATTTTACATTGTTATGATAATATTTGATTTAAAAAAATTTTAAAAGTAAATTTTGTTACATATTAAAATCATTTTATTGGCAATTTGGATTGAAAAATACTCTCAACTTATCTCATCTCATTTCATTATTATAGATTTTTTAAATTTTTATACAAAATATAATAAATAATTCAATTTTTTTAAATCTCAACCTCGAGGGATAGTTCAGTTGGTCAGCTTTTGGATTTGCTTCCCAATGATCACCAGTTCGAGTCCTCTTAAAACCACCGGAGATTTACCTAACCGTTAACTTCAGAACCTCGTAAGATTAATCGAGATGTGCGCAAGCTGGCCTATTCACCCATGAAAAAAAGAAATCTTAATTTAATTAATATTTTATAAATATTTAAAATCTTATAATTTTTTAAATTCTCAAAAAAATAATAACATTAAAAAAGAATATCATATCATTATTTTACTTTTAACTTTAAAATTTCACCTAAAATTTCACCGTCTAATCAACCACTTAGTTGTTGCTTTCACATCGGTTTACAAATATGACTTTTCTTTCATTTCTAAGATTTTATGGGATTCTATAAAAGTGGTCATCACAACAATTGTAGAAGTGCTGTTGTGAAACACGGAAATGCGTGGAATGTGATGATATCGCATGTAGTCGTGTAAAGGAATTATGTGGCCGTAAGAGAACGATATATATGAATATATACATATATAAAAGGAAGGAAAAAGAATAATAATAAATACATTAATATTAAATATAATTATAAATTGTCTTTAAAACATAATAGAATTTATTGTTAAAAATTTATTTTTTATATAAATATTTTATTTAAATTTTTTTTAAAAAAAGGGTGCGACTTTGTTCTAAATATTATTTCTTTCTTTAATTTAATAAATAAAGAGGGTACGAGTAGGTTTCACCGCCACACTCGAGAAAAGGACATGAAAAAGCGATCGAAGAGAAGGTGTAGACATAATGTTGTCATGCAAATGCCTTTCCCAAAGTAATTTGGCTTAGATTGTATCGGTACAGTGTTTAGTTAAGCAGATGTCAATCCGAGAATGTCGTTATGATGTCTGTCTCTCCTTTTATAATTAATTAAATAAATAGACACTTTTCTT
This sequence comes from Carya cathayensis, assembly GCA_011037825.1. NCBI lineage: Eukaryota > Viridiplantae > Streptophyta > Magnoliopsida > Fagales > Juglandaceae > Carya > Carya cathayensis. The sequence goes on along the minus strand of QGSO01000334.1, from coordinate 560,469 downwards.
GAATTCTCGACGAGAGTCGTGGCAGGAGGGTTCACATCTTTTCAGCTATTTCGTCGAAGAAATACGTCACTCTATGGAGCACTACTCTTACCTAAAATGTACCAAAATAGTATATATTTTCCCATCCTAACTAAAATGAATGAGGTATTAAAATGGTATGCATTTTCCCTCCGATAGTGGTTTATATTACTTTCTGGTTTCGATTGCAAAATGTTGAAATACTGTTGAGTAGAGAGTAAAATGTTTTTTTATATATATTATTTTAAATAAAATAGCTTAGATATTCTCACCTTACAACTATTAATCATGTTGTGAACATGTTTCGCACTCTTTGAGTTTCCGTAGAAAAACTGTATCAAAAGAACCAAAAAATGCTTAAAGGGTATTTAAATGTCTCTTAAAGCTAAGTTAGTTAGTTGGTATAGTCTCTCTAATAACTCAAGAATTAGATCAAATTACCTCTATTGTGAATTTATGCTAATATATATAGATTAGGGTAGAGCTCGACGGGATTCGTATGACAACTCAATCTCTTTATTCAAATTAGGTCCAAGTTAGTTGTTATTTGAATTTCCCATCATCTGGTTCGAGGTGGTTCATTGGGGGAGAATTTGAGTTCCCATGTTATTCGAGAATGGCTTTGTGATTATCCTATATGTTGGTTATGCCAAGTGGTTTGATCGGCCCGGGGTAATTCCTTAACGCCGATAGTTGTGGGCTGGCTCCATTGGGCCTTGTGACGCCCTCAATCTCTGCTTAGGATGGAATAAAAACTTGAAATGTCAGAATATAAAACACAAGGTTATATATCTCCGTTCATGACAGTTAATATGCAATATATCTTAGTATGCAACTAGCAGTATGCAATAATCGCAGTAGAATAAGGATGATTAGTTATAACCCATGATAGAATGAACTAAAACATCCCAATAGCATTAATAATCATCATAAGTTCAAACTTAAGGATAGCATTTCCTTAATACAAAATATTTAATCCAAGTTTGACGGTTAGATCAACCATTTCATACGCTTTGAAATATGAAGAGTCAATGCTTATGAGCATTCAAATTATATCTAGTCTTCATTCAAGGTCCGACTCCTCTTCAACCATCTTATATCCAGCAGTCCTTCCTGTTCTTCCTCTACTGGTCCTTAACAACTTCTATTATTTAAGAAAAAAATTGATAGTGGGTCCACAAGGGTAAGATTTACTTGAAATCTCAATAAGTTAAACAACCAAATTGCACAGAGATAAAATATGCATAATTATTGATAAACATGAAATGCATGAAATGATATGCAAAAAAAAAAAAAAAAAATCCGTATTTGTCTCCCATCCAGGTTCCTTAACATTTTCAGAAAAAACTTTGATGCACTTTTTCTTTCAGGGAACATTTTTATTTTCTCATTTTAAAAATATGGCATTTCGAAAGAGAAAATTTCATACCTTATTGCTTTCAAAACTATAATATTAAAGCCATCATTAACATAACATAACATATGATATCATCACATCTCCCCATTATGCACTGTAAGTAACTACCGATGATCATAGTACAACTCATGTTGATACTATGTTTTTGTCTACAGACATCTTAACCCAATGAATTGATCATAACATAATATCATAACGTATGCACCCACCAGCATTAAGTGCCATAAATGACTTCGCTCCAACATTTCTTAAAAAGAATCCATTCAAAACCCGTTGACGGTTCTTTGTCAGCATAGGGGTTACCACTCCATTTTTACTTACTCTAGAGTGGACAAAGAAATTCCATTGGAATAATTCTTCATCCTAACCTTTGGGGTCGTGACAAAATTTGTTTTCATACTATGCTTGAAAAAAGTATTTCATGACATGTGCATATGTAGTCATGTGAAATTGACATTTAGATGCAATATGCTAAAAATGGTGAAAATTTTACATGTCATGTAAACAAGTAATTAAATGCTCAATGGTGTATCATATGATATTTCATACTCAAAATGACATTTAATATGCATATGGCATATACACAATAAATAAATTATCTATAACCCTCATCTTAATTAAAAAGTCTCCTATCTAGTACTCTCTATGTTACTAGAGAACACAATGGTCGAGTTCATAGTCGGCTTTACCAAGCGGGATGGATGACCTTGAAGACCTTTGGGGTCACCTTACATTAACAGAGGAAGAGCAGGTGGTTGTAGTCAACCCAAAGAGGTGCGATGAGGAAGTAACTAGAAAATGGGGACTGAGTCTTATTGGAAGAATCTGTTGTGACTATGTTGTTGGAAGGGAAGTGGTGCCAAAAACCATAGAAAAGATATGGCGAATCAATAAACAAGCCTCGTTCCAGGCAGTTAAACGTAATGTCTTCATAATCACTTTCACTACTCATGGGGTTAGGGACCAAATTCTAGAGGGGAAGCCGTAGCTCTTTGATAACATGTTGTTTGTGCTTCTGCCCTACGAGGGCTCTTTACTACCTGGTCACATTTCTTTCTAGTCTGAAGTCTTCTGGCTTCACCTGCATAATATGCCCTTTGGCACTATGACTAAGGATTGAGAGGTCCAGATAGGGGCATCAGTAGGGAGAGTGTTGGACGTAGATGTTGCGGCGAATGGGATAGGTTGGGGAAATTTTTTAAGGGTCCAAATGGAAGTCATGCTAAAAAAGGCTTTGGCTCAGGTGAGATTCATTAATGTTGAGGGGAAGAAAATATAGATTACATTCACATACCAGAAGCTTCCTTGCTTTTGCTTTTCGTGTGGATGGCTGCTGCATGGGCCTCAAGGATGTACCATGGAACCAAACAATCTGAACGCAAAAAACAAGACCAATGCACAGTTTGGTTCTTAGTTGAGGGCCGATGACTGTTATGCTGGAAATCCCCATTCCAGGTAACCCATGGGAGCTTTGGAGATAGCGACAAGTCTGAAGGCAACACCGAGCATTAAGATTCCTGGAAGGTCTCTAAACTGGGACACCTTGTTAGTAGCGGAAGCAACAACGTCCTTGGGCAGTGTGATCTTAGGATGCCGCTAGTTGCAAATTTTCAGGGGGTCACCACTACAGATGGAACGGAAAAGGAGCCCCATAGAGTAGGTGGCAATAAACAAGGGAGAAGGCAGCTTCCCGCCAACTCCAAACTAAAAGCTTTTGAGCCCTCCTTGGTGGGTGGGTCTAGCACAGGGTTGAACCTTCATGGGCCTAAGGTTCCTGAGATACATGGGCTTCCTGAGGACGTGCTGTCTAGGTCGTCTGCTTCTAAGTGGGCCCATTCAGTTTCTACTCCAAAAGGGTCCCCTACTAATCAGGTGACCATGTACGTTCACTTGCTGCATACCCTGGAGACCAAAATCCAAATTGAGGGAAGTTCCAGAGGAGAAGCAGTTGAGTTCCAGAAATTGACGGAACCGACGGACAAGTCAAGGAGATGGAAGCATAGGGCCTGTGATCCAAGTAACACTCCTTATGTTCCTACTGTGTCCATCGATTCAAAAATAAACATTGCCTCATGCGTAGAGAGTTTACCCCAGGGTGGGGGGGAGTTAAGAAGTATAAGAGGGTTTCCTCTCTCTCTCTCTCTCTCTCTGATGTTCTGCGCAAGGAATCGACAATAGCTGGAAGTCAGCCCTGCCAAACATCATGAAATTCTTCAGTTGGAACTGTCAGGGGCTTGGGAATCCCCCAAACAGTTCAGACCCTTGGTTCTCTAATCGAGGAGCAAGGTCCCATGACGTTGTTCCTGATAGAAACAAAATTGTCAAACCTAAAGGCGAATAAAATTGCTAGAGGATTTAATTTTGAGTGTTATATTGTTGTTGATGCTGTAGGGAGAAGTGGTTATGTGGAAACAAGACGTGGCTTTTGAATTGTTCAATTATTCCAATAGACATGTAAATGGGTTTGTCTTTAACGAGGAAGTTGGTGCCAAGTGGTTTCTAACTATCTTTTATGGTGACCTTATGACAAGCAGCAGAAGTGCCTTATGGAAACTACTAAAATCTTTTAAATGAGACTCTAGGTTGGTGTGTCATAAGGAATTTTAACGAAGTCCTTTCTCTGGATGAAAAGGTGGGGGGCAGGGAACGTGGAGAAGCTCGGATGAGGTTGTTTAGAGAAGTTATCGAATATGGTCAACTATATAATCTCGGATGGAAGGGTCAAAAATTTACTTGCAGCAATCATCATGAAGACTCCACCTACACAAAAGAGAGACCGGACAGGGCCTTTGCTAATTGCACATGGAAGACAGCTTTTTTAGACTCCGGGGTGGATGTTCTACCAGCTATTTATTCAGACCATTGCCCTCTTCTACTATCCTTCTCTAGTGAAAGGGCTAGGGAGAGGAGGTTCTTTTCCCAGTTGAAGTATTAAGCAAGCAGGAATAATGAGGAGGGTTGCAAGGACCTCATTGCTTCTTAATGGAAGAAAACTACATGGGTAGGAAGCCGTTTGTGAAATGTCTAACAAAAACTAGAGGTCTGTAGTTGAAGCTTGAAACAGTTGAGTAAGAACCTGATTCGTAGTAGAAACCAAGATATTAGAGAGAAAACTAAGCTGAATTTCCTGCTAGACCAAGAGGATCTAAGGTGGAAGCAACGGGCCAAGAAACACCGGTTAGCACAAGGTGATAAAAATTCTAAATTCTATCACGCTTGTGTCAACCAAAGAAGGAAGAAGAATGGTATAAATGCAGTGGATGATGAGGTTGGTAGGACCTTAACTGGCCACAAGGACATCTCCAGGGGATTTTGGCATCACTTCTTCCAAGAATGTCCCCAGAGATGCAGTCACGGTTGAACTTACCTTTTCCAAGGCTGATGTAGAGAGGGCCTTGAAACAAATGTCACCTTTTAAATCTCCCAGGCCGGATGGATTCAGCACGGGCTTCTACAAGGACAATTGAGAACTCGTGGGTGATGATGTTAGTGCAGCTATTTTGGACTACTTGAGAACTGTGCGCATGGCCCAGGGGCTAAACCACACTTATATTGAATTGGTGCCTAATGTAAATTCCTCTACAACAATGCATCACTTTAATAAGTTTATGTAATGTGTTATATAAATTGATCTCAAAAATTTTAGCCAATAGATTAAAGTGGGTTTTTTCAAAAATAATTTCATGGAACCAAAGTACTTTTATCCCCAGGAGATTAATTTTTGATAATGTAATGGTGGCGTATGAATTGCTACATTCTATGAAATCCAAGCATAAGGAGAAGTTGGGTAGTATGGCTATTAAACTTGATATGTCAAAAGTCTACGACCATGTTGAATGGACCTTCCTGGAAACCGTGTTACTGAAGTTGGGTTTTTCAACTAAGTGGACCAATTTGTTGATGGCTTGTGTAAAGTCAGTGAATTACTCTGTACTAGTTAATGAGATACTAGGAGAGGAGATTGTTCCAACTAGGGGGCTGAGACAAGAAGATCCCCTATCTCCATATCTTTTCCTAATCTGGGATGAGGGCCTTTCTTCACTCTTACAAGTTTCTAAATTGAATGGAGGTATTCAAGGAGTAGCAGTAAATAGGGGGGGTTTAAGGATAAATCACCTCTTATTTGCCGATGATTGTGCTATCTTGTGTAGGGCAAAATTTGAGGAATGGGAAAGAGTTATGAATGTGTTGAATCTATATGAAAATGCATCAGGTCAAACCCTCAATAAACAAAAAACTTCCATCCTTTTTAGCTCCACTACTAGAGCTGATGCAAAAGCCTATATCCTCCAAATTGCTACAAGAGTCTCTTGTGATGATTATAATAAATACCTGGGACTGCCTACCTTTGTAGGTAGGTCAAAATACAACACTTTTCGAATCCTAAAGGAGAAGATATGGAAGAGGATACACAGTTGGAAGACAAATTTTCACTCAACTACAGGAAAAGAGATCTTCATCAAAAGTGTTCTGCAAGCAATTCCGACATATACCATGAGCATCTTTAAACTTCCAAGGTGGCTAATTAAAGAGATTGAAATATTGTTCTCAAAATTCTGGTGGTGCCATAACAAGGAAGGGAGAGGAGTTCATTGGCGGAGTTGGGAGAGATTGGGTGTTTCCAAACAGCATTGTGGCCTAGGTTTTTGAGATATGCACTGTCTCAATCGAGCTTTGCTCACTAAACAAGTACGGAGAATTCTCAAGAATCCCTCATCTTTAGTGGCCTAGCTCTACAAAGCAAAGTATTTCAAGAATTCTCATATTGTTGATGCTCAACTTAGACCTGGTTCCTCTTATATCTGGCAAGGTTTATGCTCAGTTATGGATCTAGTCAAGAAGGGGCTAGTATGGCGAGTTGGAAATGGAAGAATTATTTGAATATGGAAGGATAAATGGTTCCCAAAAACTAACACCTTCCAGGTACAAACTGTCCCCAATAGCCTTCCATCTGAGTCTACAGTCTCTAGCCTAGTTGATGCAACTAGTCATAGTTGGCAAAAAAGAGTTGATTGAAGCTATTTTCAACCCTGAAGAAGCAGGCCTCATCTGCAGCCTACCTATCAGTCAAAGTGATGCAAGGGACGCAACAATCTGGGGCTTCTCAATAAAAGGCTCTTAGTCTGTTAAGAGTGCTTATTTTGCTGCTTTGGAAACAAAACACCAAAATTTTGGGGAGTCCTCAGGCATCAACCATTATGAGTATCACTGGAAGAAAATTTGGAACCTTTGAGTGATGGGGAAGGTAAAACAATTTATGTGGTAAGTAGTTTCTAATCTGCCCACTAAGGAAAACCTCTCTAAAAAGAAGATCTCTGAAAACCCCTTCTGTCTAGTTTGTAACAAAGATAGTGAAATGGTTTTACATGGCTTATAGGAATGCCTGAAGGGATGTTTGGGGGTAGAGGGATACCCCTGTCTCTAAATGGGGCAATAGCTATAATAATTTTGCTAATCTTTGGGTTGATTTCAGTTGTAGACTTGATGCAGGAAGCCTAGACCTGGTTGCTGTAGTCTCCTACAAAATTTGGCTCAAAAGAAATGACATGATTTTCAGAAATATATTCAGTGGCCCAAAAGTGATCATTAAAGCTATGATCTCAGACATTGAAGACTTCTCCTTGACTCAGACAGAGCCTATGGCAAGGCTCGATACAGAGTTGCCTCTAGCCAATGTGCTTTTTTGGAAACCTCCAGCTCTTTCATGGCTTAAGGTAAATTTTGATGCTAGTTTCTTCAAAACAAAACAGAAAATGGGGATGGGTATTATAATCCAAGATTCAGGAGGTGATCCACAAGTGATGTTGGCTACCCAAAAAGAGTCTGTCACCTCAGCTTTCCTAGCTAAAGGATATGCTCTCTTAAGGTGCTTTTTCTCTATGTGCTGAATTGGGAGTAGACTATGTTGAGTTTGAGGGGGACTCAAAGGTGGTCATAGATGCAGTCTCAGATGCTACTCCAGACTCTTCATGGTCCGGGCAACTCATTGAAGACCTCAAGCAAGCGTTGCTATCACATCCAAGCTAGAAGCTCTCCTTTGTTAGAAGGATTGGTAACAAAGTAGCTCATGAATTAGCTAAACTAGCATTTTCTTTTGATATTGAATCTATCTGGATGGAGGAAGGGCCATCTGTGGTCATAGCTCTCATTGCTTTCGATAAATCCTGTATTTAATGATTATGAAATGATAGAAGTCTCCTTTCAAAAAATAAATAAATAAATTATCTATGAGTAAGTTAGAAGCTAACTTGCAAACTTCCCGAGTTTAGAGAATCAAAGTGTCTATAATCAAAGTTATGCTAAGTTAAGATTTGGACTTCTAAGAGCATTGACATTGGATTGGCTATCCTAATCTTCAAAATTTGAAGAATATGAAACTTTTTATTTTTTAGCTAATCACTTAACTCTTAAAATCTACATTAGATTAGCCATCACATTCTCTATAATAATAAAATATTATTATTTTTTAATTTTTATTTTTTAAATACTTTTTTATTTTATTTTTCTAATGTTTAATAACCTCCAATAATCATATTCCTTTTCATATTCATAATCTAACAATCTCTAATATAATAATCTTATATGTATATGGATGACAAAATCTCATATGTAAATAAAAATTCCATATGTACAATCCATAATAATATCATATCTATAATATAATAATCTCAAAATATAATAAAATAATATATGATAAATGAACAGCCCGACAACATATAATAAAATAACAACTCAACATTTACATGTGACAACTTAATGCTGTCCAAAATAACAACCCAACTTGTGTGTATCTACATGCATCAGATTTGTGACAATATTCTAACTCCAACAATCACTTATGTGCATTTGCATGCATAATAATAGCCCAACAACCCCACAAAATAACAGCATCTCTAATATAAAGTCTGTCCAACAGCCCTACATAACAGTCCAACATTCCAACAATCACTTAAAAATAGATGACTACATTGTAATAACAAAAAATGAGCCCTACAGTAGCACAAAACTTATTTGTGCATTTTTGGATCACCGACCATCGATTGGTCAATGAACCCCCAGAACGATTTGCCATGCTAGGTTTTTTGTAATAACCCGCTAAAATTTAGTCTTATCTCCTCACCCTTCTCTTTCTTTTTCGCACATATTAGACAGCACGGCAATCAGTTTTGGATTCTTTCCCAACAGCAGTCACTATCTCTCTCGTCTCTACCCTCACCCGAAATCACATGCATAATTATCTTTTTCCGTAAATCACGTTACTTTGTTCTTCACCGACAACTGTAAAATCATGAACAGATTTATCCTAAGCGTTGTACCTCGATGGCATATTCCGGATCTTATCCACCGAATTTCAAAGTATTAGATAAGCTTGTTTTTAAAATAGCACAATTATAATAATTTAATGAGCTCTGAAAATATTATAATTGTGGATAATTACTTAGATTAAATATTTTAGTTGTTTTAAGATATTAAGAGGTTTATTTTTACGTTGAAAACTTTTATTTAAATTAAATGGTTTTATCCTCTTTGAGTGATTAAAGATACTTTATCATTTTAATAATGATGAAGAAATATTATTTTATAAACCTTAGTTTATAAAATAATAATCTATCTTAATTCCTCTCAGTGTTTATTCAAGTGTTTTATGCACTTTGATTAATTAATGATACTTTATCATTTTATACAATGATGAAGAAAATATTATTTTATAAACCTTAGTTTATAAAATAATATTCTATATTAATTTCTCTCAGTGTTGTAATTAAGTATTTTATTAATTTAAATGATTTTATCATCTTCGATTAATTAACGGTACTTTATCATTTTAAATAATGATGAGGAAATATTATTTTATAAATTTTAGTTTATAAAATAATATTCTACCTTAATTCATCGTAGTGTTTTATTTAAAGTGTTTTATTTAAAATAAAACACTTACGCGTTTTCAAATCAGTGTTTTAACTCACCGTTGGTTTATTTGAGGATCCCGAAGCGTAGGATTGAAGTTAATTACCTAGGCCCCTACCCTTTTTCCTTCACTTTTTCCTTTTTCCTTTTTCTTCTCTCTCTTTCCTCTCTCTCTCTCTCTCCCTGCTCTTCCCTTCCCCATTTCTCCTTACCGTCGCCGCCCCTTTGACCGCCCGTTTCTCCGCCGTCCGGTGGAGGTGTCGTACACCACCCCCGCCATTCTCTTCCAATCCCACCAAAGTTCATCCCCTCCAATTTTCAGAGCCATCGGACCAGCCGTTAGCCGCCACGAGCCCCCGGAAGTTGCTGCCCCTGCCCTGTTTTCTCCCCTGTTGCCGATTTCTTTCTCCGCCCAGAACCGCCGCTCGCCGGCGGCGTGGACTACACCACCCACCCAGATTTCTTCCCCTCTCACCGGTGAACATCCCCTCCAAGTTTCACCTCCATCCGAGCCACCGTTAGCCGCCACTCTCGCCTCCAAACAAATGGGTTTTTAAGGCTTTTCACCATTTTGGACCACCATACACGGCCAAATCAGCCACCAAGCACCACCATTGGATTCACCACATCAAGGGCTTCCTCCCCATGTCTTTCTTTTTCCCAAACTCTCACTTTTTCTCATATGGGTTTCTCAAAACACCCGTTCGGTTGCACCACCGTGCGCCGCCGTACACGGCCACCCGTGGTGTTTCACCACCACCATCTTGTTCCTCTCATCCTCATGAACCTCTCCAAGAAATTTCATGGCCAACGGAGCTTCGTAGAGCTCACACTCTCCCGCACTCTCCAAGGCCAAAAATGGTTTCAAACGGCCGATCTGCCGCCGTTAGCCACCGTCCGACCACCACCTCGCCACCACAGCTCCACCACATGTTCCTCTACCTTTCCCTAGCTTTCCATGAAGTTCTATGGCTTTTCGCTACCTCGCGTCTCCTCCGCTCACCGTTCGGAGTTACTGTTCACGGCGTGATGCCGCCGTGCTCCGCCACCTTTGACCATCACAAGGCGACCGTGAGTCTTCCAAGACCACGCCTAGCCTTTCTCAAGCCCAAACTACCACTTTATGTGGTGGACAGACACCGTACCGCCACGTATGCTCCTCCGACGCATGTTCGTGACGAGCAGCGAGCGACGCACGGGTTATCCCGTCGATGGTATAACCCTCTATCTTTAGTTATTTATGTTTAACATAGTTGATTTGGTTGGCTGTAGACTGTGTAGTTAGTGTTTGTGGAGTTCGCTGCGTAGTTGTGAAACGAAGTGTGGTTGTGAAGTGTTAGGCTTGATTTTGTAGTTTTGTGGACTGTGCTGTGAAGTATAGGCGTGAGATGGATGCCGTAGATGTGATACGGCGGGTTGTGTGAAGAGAATACGCGTGTAGCGTATTCTGTGTAATGCAGCGACGCGCCGCGCGACGTGCGCTGTAGTGATGTGGGTCGTAGAAGGAAGGGAGTACGCATGTAGTGTACTCCGTGTGGTATGGCGATGCATCGTGTGATGTGCATCGTGTTGATGAGTGTTGTAGCGAAGGAAGTACGCGTAGCGCGTACTCCGTGTCGCGTAGCGATGCACCGTGAGACGTGTATCGCAGTGATGGGTTTTGTAGTGTGAATGGAAGAGAGTTCACGTGAGTGTACTCTGTACTAAGTCGTGATACACCGGATGGCGTGTCACGAAGGGTTGGATGGCGTAGCAGAGAAGTGTGGAGCGTATGGTGTAATGTTGGGAAACTGTATGACAGTGTCCCGAAGCAGTGATGATATGGATTATAGTCCGGGATGACTGGTGTCATCTTGTGGTTGACTATGGCTAAGAGTATATGGATTGAGAAATGAGTTGTTTGTTTGGTTGTTATTGATAATTTTAATGAACTTGTTTTAGTGCAAAGGCTTTCTGAAGTCAATTTATCTCTTCCGAGTATAGTGAAACCTCAAGTTGGCCGTGGTGTTGCAAGTGCTTACAATATGGCAATTGAGTTCAGAAGTGAAAATCTTAAGGACTTGAGTGTTCCTCTTCCAGCTGTTGTGCAGTTCCTCGTGTCTCGCGCTCTATTCTCATAGAACGCGACGATCGAGGTAAGTTAGCCTCTAACTTACTATCAGTTTATTGTGTATGTGTGATGGGTAAGAGAACTACAATTTATGTATGTATGTTATCGTATATGCCATGTCATGCTATGTCATTACATGTTTATCTGCTACGTATGATTTAATCTCTCATGAATAATTATCTGTTACATAATCTTTTCTGTCATACAATGATGTATGTTATAAGTATGCCATGTTAAGTATGCCATGAAATGTTATGATTAAATCATATTGTGCCATTTACAAGTATACGCCATGTTAGAAAAGTATATGATATTAATTAATATCTCATGCATTAAGAAAGATAAGACATGTTATGTTACGTATAATACGTGGGGCCACAACAACTGTGGAGTACGTATTATATTTTATGTTACGTGAATACGTGGGGCCACAACAACTGTGGAGTACGTATTATATTTAATGTTACGTATATACGTGGGGCCACAACAACTGTGGAGTACGTATTATATTTTTATGTTACGTGTATACGTGGGGCCACAACAACTGTGGAGTACGTATTATTTTTTATGTTACGTGTATACGTGGGGCCACAACAACTGTGGAGTACGTATTATATTTTATGTTACGTGTATACGTGGGGCCACAACAACTGTGGAGTACGTATTATATTTTATGTTACGTGTATACGTGGGGCCACAACAACTGTGGAGTACGTATTATATTTTATGTTACGTGTATACGTGGGGCCACAACAACTGTGGAGTACGTATTATATTTTATGTTACGTGTATACGTGGGGCCACAACAACTGTGGAGTACGTATTATATTTTATGTTACGTGTATACGTGGGGCCACAACAACTGTGGAGTACGTATTATATTTTATGTTACGTGTATACGTGGGGCCACAACAACTGTGGAGTACGTATTATATTTTATGTTACGTGTATACGTGGGGCCACAACAACTGTGGAGTACGTATTATATTTTATGTTACGTGTATACGTGGGGCCACAACAACTGTGGAGTACGTATTATATTTTATGTTACGTGTATTCATGGGGCCACAACAACTGTGGAGCATGAAGTATGGGGCCACAACAACTGTGGAGCATACACTACGTGAGACACAGCAATTGTGACACGTAGAATACGTGGGGCCACAACAACTGTGGAGTACGTATTAAGTCAAGTTTCAGATCAAGTGCATGATAAGTCAAGTTTCAGATCAAGTTCATGTTTTGTTATGTACACGTACATGTTATGTTCATGATCAAGTTATGTTCCAAGTTCATGTTCACATCATGTTAAGTTCACGTTTACAGTATGTCTCAAGTTCACGTTTATGTCATGATATGTTCAAGTTTATGTTATTTTCAAGTTCATATTTATGTTATGCATGTTTACGTTCATGCTACATTTCAAGTCCATGTTATGTTTTAAACTCAAGTTCATGTCATGTTAAGTCAAGTTCAGTTCACGTTTAAGTTCTGGTTATGTCATGTTATATGTCAAGTTATGCTATGCTTATGTACGACTTTACTTATGCATTTATGCTTTTACTGCCATGCATGCATCTTTAACCTGTGTGTGAGTTTTATGTTAACTTACTGAGATTTGTAATCAAATCTCACTGTGGTAGTCCCAACTACCATTCCCCCCGAATGGTAGATCTTGTTACAGGACCCAAAGAAGAATTGGAATCTGACCATCTGAATACGGTCATCTAGGCTACGGTGCGATGTTGATGATGGTATAGTATTTAACTTAGGTTAATGCTTGTACTTTTGGAGTTGTATCTCAAGTATTCTTTTGATCACAACCATTTTGGACTAGTGTAGTGATCACGGCTTTTTAGTATGTTTTTATGTATGAAATATGTTTCAAGTATTTGGGATAATTTTTAGTTTGGTGCATAGTATTGCTAAAAAAAAAAATATCCGCTGCGAATATTGCATAATACTAGATGCATGTTAGGAACATTGCAACTTATATGTCATGAACGGGGGCAGGTAACCAACCTTGTGTTGCATGTCTCGACGCTTCAAATGTCCGTTCAATCCTAAGCGGAATTTGGGGGCGTCACATTTTTTATACTCATTGTAATAATCACTAATTCTCTCCCACATTTGTGAATAATTTTTATCTGTCCCCCGAATAACATCCACGCTAATATTGAGCCAAGCCGACACGAGGAGATTGTCCTCCTCTACAGTGAAAGACACACCTCGTTGTGTTTTCTTACTAGGTGGCCTTTTTTCACCTGCCAATTGTGTTGCTTGGAATCCAACATTATCATGGTTGCTAGTCATTAGGGTACTGGATATTCCTTGTTCACCACTTTGCAATAAAGTAGTAAAGAAGGGATCTTCATCAAATGTGGTATCCATCCTTGATTCAAGTATAATTGTACAAAATCAGGACTAGACTCATAATTCCAATATGCTCAGTACATAAAGTCTCATACTTAATTCTTGGAAGGTAACGTATAAGACAGTACATAGTTATAGAGAAGTGCTGAACATAGATAAAAGACAAAGAAATTCCCAAACCCCTCATCAACAAAAGATGTACAGAAATGCTCTTTAAGAATGTTATAGGCCATATCAGAATGTTATATATCAGAATGTTATAGGCCATATCAGAATGTTATATATCTTTAAGAAATGCTCTTAGGGCCATTGTTTTAATTTTTAATGGAATGGGATAAAAGAAATTGTGGTCATTTAATTAAAATATTTGCATTTTTCTGCTTGGAAGCTGAATTGTTAATCATGTGAAAGATTTCTTGAACTTAGACCAATATTTTCCATTTCCTTGGCTGTTTTGGTTTTAGACTTACTACTCATTGTTGTGCATGTGAAAGTTTTCTTGATGCAATTGTAGGATATTGAATTGCCTAACATCAAAAGCGTGTGTAAGGAAGAAGCGATAGTTAGGGAGAGTGTAAAATTGCAAATTTTCTAGAAGGCCTCTGCTTATTATCTTGACTTTGGCTGTTTCTTAAAGGAAGCATATTTGATTTTGTGTTGGAATGGCAGCTTGCTTATAAGCCAATACCTCTAGATTTAGATGGAATCTAGAGTCAGGTTTGATGAGATAGAATGCCTTTCTCTTTTCCTTTGCTTTAGTATTTTGGGATGTATGCCTTCTAAAATAAATAATCTTTTTTTGAGATGCTAATGAAAAATATCAGAATAATGCTAATCTTTGGGGCCTGACTTCTAAGTAAGGTGGATCTTGATTTAATTAGAAACATTGTACAGAAGGAAGTATATTTTAAAGCTGAAACTCAAACATCAATATCATGAGGATGTTAAAAGCAACTGCCGATTTAGTCTTAGAAGACCACCACCCATTTTTAGAAACAGCAAATTTACAGTTGGGAAAAGAAAAAAAAAATAGATGCACATATTCTGCTATTGAATCAATATCATGAGGATGTTAAAAGCAATGAACTCACACAAATTCTCTTGGTCAGGGATTGGTCAGGGATTATCATGGGTGTGCAAAATATATTTTTCCCAAATCAAGAATACAATCAAAATCAAACAAATCAGGGTCGGCACCAAACAAATCCAAAATGCATCAACAAAATCAAACCCAAATTCCCAAATCAAGAATACAACCAAAGCAAGGGTTTCAAAAATTACCATGTTGTTGAAACTTTTCCCTTCTGAGAAGCTATTGTGGTCCCGTGCTAGAGAGAAGAAATTGAAAAGGGAAGAAGCAGAGCTGCGGCAGAGAAGGAGGGAAAAAGAATAGACAGAACGGGAAAAAAAAAAAAACAACTAGAGGAAGAGAAAGAAGGAAGAGACGTGGGAGAGGGAAGAAGAAGAGAAAGAAGAAAAAAAAAACTAGAAGAAGAAGAGGAGAAAGGGTGAGGAAGCTGAAAAGTGATGAGACGAGGAGAGGAGAGAGAGGAAGAAACGCAAGAGAGAGGCAACCAAAATTAATAAACAATGTAGATGAACTTACTACAGGACTTTTTATCTTTGAAAAGAAAAATAGAATTACTGTACCTCATAACTTATATAAAAAGTGCTTGACTAATCCAATGTAGGAGATTTCTAGAACACATCCTTCAAATTTGAAGATGAAAAGTGGTTTGAATAAACTGATGCGGATGCTCTAAGAAAGATGTTCAAAGTCAAAGGTTCAAAAACTCAATATCTACAAAACTGCCCCAATACTTAGCAAAATTTCACTAAGACCCTAAATTTTCACTATTTACATTTTTTGCCCCAAGATTCACCAAAATTCACAAGTCTCAGATTTCTATGTTCTAAATCCATATATGACTTTAGAATCTCAAAAATCAAATCACAACTATGCCAAAACTCATCAACCTGTGGCATGCATCAATGTAGGTTTATTTGTGATTTCAAGCCTATAGCTTATATGCATGCATGTGTATTCAAATTCATCAAGTGCCAATAGTAATTATAACCTTAGGGATAATTAAAACTTAGGCATCACATCGTACCAATTCATCCCAACATTTAAACATGTCTTCAAGACTTTAATTCCCACTAAATTATCCATATGCATGATGTTTCTAGCTTTCCTTACCCAAAGATGTTTCAAAACTTAGTTAAATCATGCATTTACATTTCTTATCCTAATCACAAGGATTTTTTAAATTCACATTATTCAAGCTTAGGTAAAATAATCAAAACTTCATAAGTTAAACATAAACTAATCATGACCGATGCATGCTAGATGATCAACACAAGATAGAAATAAATCCTATTATGGCATGCTTCCAACCTCGCTTCAAAGTTCATTCCAACACATTAGTGAATCATATAAAATCATATCAAGTCATGCCATGGCTAAAATTTTGACCCAAAGTAATTTATTTCGTCAAAACATTAAATCTCAGTTTGACATTAGCATGCTAAACCTTAATTAACATTCATCAAAACCTCATTCCTATGCCATAAATTAAAGCCTAATAAATCATTCTAACAATTAACAAAAGATAGGGCAAGATTACTTACAAAATCGTGGCCCTAATATCCCAAAATAACTTCACTCAAGAACTCTCAAGAACTACACTCAGTTTCACTCTATTGCTCACTAAGGCAGAGAAATGGTCGCAAGACTCAAGAGATCAAGGCTTGTAGGAGAGGTGTGGAGAAATGAGAAAATGAGTGAAGTATTTATAGGCTTCAAGAGGGGAGGGGGACGTTGGTTTTGGATGAAAGGAAGTGTTGTGATTGGTGTGTGTGGGTAGTGGAGTGCTTGAGTGATTTTTCAAATTTGTCATGGCTTGGTCAGCTGAATAGTGACCTAAGTCTTCATTATTAAACCTTGTAAAGGAGATATAAGAAGGCCATAGGTGCAGTGGGCTGCATTGGTGCAGAAAAATAAAACAAAAAAAATCAAATGGGAACTACTCAAAATAGGCCAATGGTTTTGAATCAAAACTGTTCAGATTTTGATTCCCTTCTTGTCCCTTCTTCTTGGTCTAATTTGGAGGCATGTGACCATAATTTGAAGGATTTTTCAGATGAGGAAGAGAAGCATGAGAGGCTGCCAAGTGATCATGCTTGGGCAGAAAAAGAAATGGGCAAAATGGGTGATGGTTCAACCAAGTGATTTCAAGTTAGTGCCTCTCCTTGAGCCAATCGGTTGGGCTACCTTCGGAGGTAATTGGGTAAGCTAGCACTTGAGTGCTTTAAGCCACTTCCAAGGGACAAAATACAAGGGAGGTGGCATGGGGTGGTGACCAAAATAGGTGTAGAAAATTCAATTGAAACCCAAGGCCACTCGATTTGGTTTCAACTAGGCTTGTAATGGAATTGGTTAGGTTTCTTGGAGCCAATTTGTCCAATGCTAGAACTGAACTATGAGGGTTAAGGTAGGGTGTAAATGATGAAATTTTTCTTGAGAAAATGGTGTAAATGGTGTGGGCTAGGAAGTGATTTGGTGCAATGCACATGAAGGTGCACCTAGGTGCCAATTGGTCATGACTTGGGCATTGACATGGCTTTGCTTCTATTGACATGTGTTCAAGTCTAAACTTCTAAATTAGTCTAAGAACAATTAAAATCAATAATAAAATCAATAAGTTTCATATAAATAATGTGGGAAATGATTTGAACAAAAATTAAGGTTAAAGTATGGTTTATAAGTCACAAATCATGTATAAGTTGATTAATGCCCTTAACTCAAGTTAGAAGTTTAAGGGAAATCTATGGTATGGTGTGTGTGGGCTCGAATCTGAAGAATGAAATAAAAGACAAGCCTTTAGCTTCAATTGTTGGGATTTTGTTGGGCCATTTGTGCAAGCCTTGGTTTTGGGCTTTAGAGTGTGTTATTATATGGACCTTATGTCCATATTTGTGGAGCCTATCTATTGCCTCAAAGTCCTACTAGGTTGGGTCCTAATTTTTGGGTCTTTCCTCAATTGGGTCCTTGAATCTTACTAAGTTAGGCCAACTAACTTTATGCTTACTAAGTTGGGCCTAATATCTTGGGTCAAATAAGTTAGGCCCATAGTCTTGTGTCCAATAAGTGAGGCCTAAAATCTTATGTCTTCCAAGTTGGGCCTAAGGCCTTCACTCTTACAAAGTTAGGCTCAATGGCTTTATGTTCTTTACATTGGGACTATTTTCTAGTGTCTTCCAAGAAAAGTTTAAAACTTTATATCTCCCAAGTTGGGTTTAAGGCTTTTTAACATCTTATCCTTAACCCATCACATCCTTATTGAATTAGTACGACTACACAACTTGTTGGGGCTGAAGTTAGGTTATGGTTCAAAGATCAAGTCATTGGGCTCAAGTTCGCATTTTATAACTAATAATTTTCCTTCGGTTATACTAATAACTTTGAATTAGGGGGTTCCTTACCAAATCAAGGCATACTCTCATAGGAATGGGCAAAACAATTTGGGGCCAAGAAAATGTAATCATGTTTCGCAAATTAAGAATTGTAAAACAGCGGCCAAGTTTGGGTTTCCTCCGAGAACGAGACATATATAAGCACAACAACTGCTAAACACAGGTCTCTTTAATGAATAAGCTTATAGACTCTACAATTTCCTAGTGTGGTTCTCCTCTGGGAAAAAAGCCGACAAGCTCCATAACTGCCAACAAGTTACCATAGCTCCTCGAACCACCAAAGGCAAGTTCTCCTTAGCATTCAGCGTCGACAAGATCTCTATGCAAACCAATTTAGGGAAAGTTTCTTGTGTAAAACCTCGAGAAGGCAATATCAACACTCAGGTACCAATGGTAAGTCTCCTGAGGCCAGTTGAAAGACCCCTTTGGTCACTCAAACCCTCCTGCAAAGGCAAGACATATTGAGCTTTCAACTTCATATGTTCCATCGCGTAACTCTCCAAGGTTCCCAGGGGAAGTCCCCTTGAAGCCTACTCAAAGACCCTTACAATGCGCAAGTGTAAGACATCCTCACTACAATAAATTTGATCTTTAGAGATGAGATCTTTCAGGGACTAATTAAATTTCGTCACTAAAAGTACTTATTAGGGATGAAAATTAAATTTGGCCTCAAAACATCGAAATGGTTTTTTATGCGTTCGAATAGACAAATATCTGTTCGAACTAGACTTTCTGAGATGAAATATAACGTCTAAAAAAATCGCTTGAATGTTCACAAACACATTCGAACAGTATTCTAATTCTCATTCGAATGTTCACATAACTGTCCAAATAATAATCATGGTGAGAACATATACACAATTGTGCCCAGGGAAAGTTAGAACTCATTCAAATGCTATAATATTTAATCATTCGAATGAATTTTTTGGTGGGAAGTTATAAATAAATCTGGTGGGGATAGTTGCTATGTCGTTCGAACGGTACTTTTATATTCGAACAGAGTTATAAACCGTTCGAATGCTCATAAGAGGCGTTCAAATGGTAGCATAGGCAATCAAAATAAGCTTAATTATAGAAGTTTATTGAAAGACATTCAAATATTTTAAAAATAAATATTATTTGAGTCTATTAATTATTGTTTTCAAGATATGAAAAATAAACCTATAAGGATTTATTATTATTTATGGTAAATTAAAATATATCATATATGTCTTCCTAGGAATTTTATCGAATTAATTTAAAAATTAATTAATTACTTTTGTTATGGTAAATAAGAATTTGCAATTAAAAAAAAATTACCTTTTAGGAAATATCATTTTTTAGATTATCATGAATTAGAGTAAGTAAAATAAGAAAAATGATTTTTGGATAAGAAACAAGCTAGCTATATATAACAAATAAAAATGATATAGTAATTAAATCAATACAAAATAAAAAGTCAAATAAAAAAATAAAACTATTGTGTAAAACTATCCAGGTCCTCCTGGATGACAATAATGCGTCCCTCAATCTCTCGCAATCGAACCATGATAGGCGTAGTGATCCTCTCCATATCCTAGATCAAAAGTGTGCCATGCTCCTCAAGCAGATATCACATCTCCCTCATAGTAGCCCTTGCAACTTGTCTATCAACATCAGCATCAATAGAAGTGGACCATGCTTCGTGCCACTATCTTGTACCACTAGAACATTAATGCGAGCCTTCCGCTACTAGCCCTCACTCTTGTTAAAGGTGATCTTGTTAAGGTGACCAATCTGTGGTTGTCTCCGCTCTGTCATTAGCACATCAACCCTCAACTAAACTACTAGGTTAGAGATCATCAATGCATATAGTAGACTACCTCCACCCGAACACCATGACTTATATCAGATGCGGATGAGGACGTATAAAGGCAAATCAATCGGCTCTCCTCGTTCTATCCGCAATTTAAATTGAGCCCGTTTGATGCTGAAGTCAGTCTTGTGTTTCCTTGGATCAATGTTATGGGAGACAATCAAATTTAGAATTCAAAAAAATGTGATACAATCAACTAGTTTGATCACCTTGCTACCATCATACTGAGGAGTTGAATCATCATGCATCAACTGATGAATGTCATCGTGTGTGGGACCATCATCTATTGGAGCCTCATCTTTGATGGCATCTTCACCATCTGTCCCTGTAACTGGTTATTTTGTAGGTATGCACCAAGCTCATGGAGGATCCCAAGAAAATCAGTGATAATGTCTGCTAAGATAGTAATACTCACTCCCCGAATAACGAACAAGAATGACTACTCATTAGCCTCCATCTGACCCATGACCCAATAAACTCGCTGACCATGTCAGGATAGGCCTACCCTTTCTGTTGACAAATCGGACCCTATCCTCTATCACTGATAATAGAAAACAAACTCCATCCATCCCAGACAAAATCGTGGAACTCGTCTATAATGATCTCCCACATTTTCTTTCAATATATGCCATTACTTCACTTTTTTAAAATATATATATATATATATACAATGAATATAAATAAAATAGAAAGTTCTAATTATATTATATACTGTGATGTTCGAATAGAAACAACTACGTTTGAACATGAACTACTCTATTCGTACTACCAAGTATTTAATTCAAATGCTGAATAATATCGTTTGAACAATATTGATCCAAGTTCAAATGGTTTATACCCATTCAAAAAAAATTGGGACTGGTTCGAATGGTTACTATGGATTGAAACGGATAAATATGCAGTTCAAACAATATAAATCTCATGGCCATCGAACAACATAAATGTTCTGTTCTAATAGAAATCAAAAACTATTTGAGGTTCGTTAGCTTAGTTTTTAACGTTCAAATGTGTTGTTTCACGTTTGAAGACTAAAATGTCTGTTTGGCAAATGCTCGTTTGAACAGCTTTGAAGATGTTTGAACGAGATCATCCATGAAATCCATGGTTGAGTCCACTTAGAATCAAACGTGGAAACTAATGATTCATCAAGAATCCTTTGCTTTAAGCAAAAAAAATTATCATGGTTTCACTCCATCATTTCTACAGACAAATGCCATGTGTGGCGGCCGGAAAACACCAAAAATGGGTCGAATTGGATTCAAAATCTGACCAAATTTCAACTCATTTTATCCAAATTTCAAGCACATAGAGACATTATGTGATGCCCCATACCTCTTAGACAGTAACAGCGATTTGTGTCAATGTGAACCGTTCGACATTCGAACTGGGTATTTTGTATTGAGCAATCACATTCGAATGTGTGTTTTCCAGGTCAATAAAGCTATAGGTTTTAATTTACTTGTTTGAACAGAAATTTGGTTGTTCTAATAGAGGCTTTAGTTGTTTGAACTACATACGACCATTCGAGCATGTGAATTAGTAAAACTTCTAGAATAAAATATGACTATTCATTTGTGTCCATGATCTCGGTCCATTCGAACAGGCTGGTACTCTGTTCAGATGCCTATATAAGTATACTATACAATATAATACTTAACTATAAACTACACTACTATATACTACTATAGTAGTATAGTACCATTAAACATATATATATTAGTATACTATATATATATATATATATTATAATATTTAACTATACTATATACTACTATATACTATACTATCTAACTATGTATTATGTAACTATGTACTTTGTAACTATATACCATACTATATACTATCATAGTATATAGTTATAAACTAATTGAGTTATTCTATGTATCAACTATAAGATTATAGCTTATATGTTACTAGTGCTTATACTAGTGTTATCATACTATAGTAAATAAAATACTAGTTATATTATATACACACTATAGTACTAGTTATAATATTATATTATAATTAGTACTAGTCATATTATACTAGCTTTAGTAGAGTATAGTACTAGTTGTATACTAACACTCATATGTTTAATAACATTTATACAAACTAACTATATGATACTAATCTCCATTATACTATAATATAATACTACTAGTTATAATAATTTATTTCGAAATTATTACTAGTCATATTATATTATTCTACTATACTATTAGTAGTATATTAGTAAAAATATAATATATTATATAGTGCATACAGGTGCACAAGTTATTTATTGGGAGGAAAATATTCCAATCGAATAGAATATTATCATATTCAAAAGGTCTGGAACTACATTGGAACAGAGACTCTACTGCATGATAAGTGCATTCAAATAGAAAGGATGGTTGGAGGGATAATTAACACCAAATCCATGGAATCTATCCCCATTCGAATGCAATTTTACGACATTCGAACTAAATTGGATAGACAATGTCACATACACAAACAAAGTTTGGGGGAATATGCTAAGGTATATTCTTTTCAATATGTTCGAACAGAGTATAACTTATTCAAACGGTTCTTTGTTGAAATTAAGCATGCGGAAGATACAGCATCATTCTTAAAATTTCATGTTTGAAAGCATAAATAAGCGTTTGAACGGGAACATTAAACTTAAATTACCAAGACTTCCTTCGACTTCAGAATTTGACATAGGAGTTTTTAGGGGCCCCGAACAGAGTTGGGGGTTGTTTGCATATTAGTGTGGGTTTCAATCTTAGTGAGAGAGAGAGAGAGAGAGAGAGAGAGAGAGAGAGAGATTTCATTCTAGAGAGGGAGTGTGTCTTTTATTCGAAAGGTTTTTGTGTTGATAGTGTGCATATCTATTGAGGTTTGTAATTCTTTTATCCAAATAGTATATTTCGACTTATATGTTTTTGTAGATTTATTTGTTGAGTTATTTGTATTGTGATTGATTGTTGAATACTTTCTAACTCTTGAAACTTTTTATCTATAGGTTTTAAAATTTTGGATACTAATATTGGATTGCATAACCTTGAGGTAAGGTTTATAATTTTTTGATAGTGATAATAATGTATATTCCGAAATTGTTAGTGGGTTTGATGTCTATTGGATTGTTGATGATATTGATAATGTTTTGTACTTTGTTTGTATTGATGATGATATTGATAATGTATATTGGATTTGTGCAAGTTGGAACTTAGTATATATGTGTTTTATATTTTTGAATGAAGTATATTAGGGTTTTGAGATATTAGTATTTAGATGGATTTAAGATTGAATTTAAGATTGGATTTGTGTAAAATTGGATATGGGTTAAGCACAAAAGGTAAAATGTCTTATCCTATATGTAATAAAGATACCCAGTCTCAATGGTTTACAAATAGTAGAAAATTATGTTTTATGAGACATCGTCTCGATATTTATCCCATGATCATATATGGCATTCAAATAGAGCGATGTTTGATCCAAAACTTGAGCGCAAGTCATCACCGCCATAGTTGTCTGGGTTAGTTACTATCAGGAACTCGATGAATGTCTCAGAAAACAGATTTGGCAAGGATGTAAGAGTTCAAAAGAGGAAGCAACAAGCAATGGAGTTGAATTGGACCAAAAAAAATATATATTCTTTGAGTTGCAACAATCTAGATGTTATGCACATTGAAACAAATATATGGGAGAATATATTTGGCACTCTAATGTCATTAGAAGGGAAAATAAAAGATACAGTTAACTCTCGTAAAGATTTAGAGTTGCGGATAAGGAGGGAGTTGTATTTGCAAGATAATGTGTCATCATCTTATTGTCCCTTGGTTGGTATACACTGTCAAATGATGACAGAAAAAAATTCTATAAATGGTTCATGGCAATCAAATTACCTAATGGCTATGCTTCAAACATGTCGAGATGTGTGCGAAATTGGAAGATAACTAGTTTTAAAAGTCACGTCTGTCATGTATTTTTGCAGCATTCGTAGCCAGTTGGGGTGCGTGGAAAACTTACTCAAGATGTTCGTGAAATTCTGACAAAATTAAGAGGTTTTTTCAGGGACATTTGCAGTAGAACTTTAAAGGTTGATATTAGCGTTAGTAAAGATGGAAGCTGACAATGCACTAATATTGTGCAAATTGGAGAGTTTGTATCCACTGTCATTCTTTGATGTAATGGTTCACTTGGTTGTGCACCTGACTCGTGAGGCTTTAGTTGCTGGCTCGATCCAGTATAGGTGGATGTATCCTATTGAACGGTTTTTGAGAAAACTAAAATGATCCATGGGGAATAAGGCTCATCCGGAAGGTTCAATTGCAGAGTCATACATTGATAATGAATGACATACATTTTGTTCTATATATTTCATTAAGGTTGATACCAGATTCACGTGACCGAGCTGAAATTATGAAGGTGGACATTTGGGAATTAATTCATCACTCTCTGTATTGTCTCAAACCATATGTCCCATAGGCGCACAAGAGAGCTAAGACCTATATGGACAAGAGTTTGATAGAGTCGATGGTATATATTGAATAATTATGTAGAGATTGACAACTACTTGAGGTTAGTGATCCGTACGTATAAAAATAAATTAAAAGTCCTAGAATATAATGTAACTGATATGACTTAATTGTTAACTTTGAACATGTGTAGCAAACATATTCAATTACTTCGAATGGATGGTGTAATTGACATAGAAAAAAAGCACAAAGAAGAGTTTGCCTCGTGGTTTGAACAAACAAACCGACGATATTAGTAAATAATGTCCTACTATCTATGAATTTTATACCACTAAAATAGATTTTTTCCTATCTAATATTGATATAACTGGAATAAAATTTATCGATGTATGTTGTATTGAAATATGGTGATAATTCATAAAAAATCTCAAGTGAACTGTATGCTTTGGCACGTGGTCTGTCCAGGCGAGCCATTCAATACTCAGCATGTTTGGTGTATCAATATAGATTTCACACAGCTAACAGAAAACGATATAGAAAAATTCAAACTTGTGGAGTCGTAGTTGAGTGAAGCCACGGGGAGGAGAACATTGACTTATACAAAGTTGTCGAAAATATCATTGGGTTAAAGTATGTTGAGGGACATATGGTTTGATTGTTTAAATGTAATTGGTGCGATGTCTCAAATCCTAGGTTGAGAGTGCATAATGATGAATATTTTGTGAATGTCAATACATCTTGCACATGATATGAGGAGAATCTTTTCGTTCTCACTTGTCAAGCAAATCAGTTTTTTTATTTAGATGATCTAGAATACGGAAACCCATGGCGTGTAGTACAGAAATTTCCACCAAGAAATGTATATGATTACATTCTAGAGGCAGATGGATAATATGAAGAATTTGATGGTCCAATAAATGAAGAAGCATATCAACAAAACAAATTAGGCCTTAATTTAATTATTGATCTTAGTTAATATGACACAATTCCATTGCATAGAGAAGATATTGAACCAGAAGTAATTGAGGGTAACTTGTCATAAAAATATGAGTCAATTGAAGTGTCTAGGAGTATGAGGACAACTGGTCTAGCAAAATTGATAGTGAATGATAGCTGTTTATGTGTAAGTATCGTTGTTGTTAAAATAATAATTTATTACAATTTAAAATAGATATGCCTCTCAAACTCAAAGCAACTCATGTGTCATCTCCATCTATTACCGACTCCCCAATTGGTTCACCTGCCACGTATTATGGGCCAACATCACCAGACCTAGAACAAGATATGTTACATAAAAGTTGATTTTATGTGATGATTTAATAATAATGTTTTAAAAATAATTTTTTTATATTATCTGCTTAAATTACTGTATAGCTGTTGTAACCCAACACCAAGGTAGAGGTGCTATTAGAGGTGTATGCATAGAGAAAGTAAGGAAAAAGATAAAAATTAAAGTTGATATTCCTGATAAACACACCAGTGGCTTTGGAGATTCGACAGCTTAGCTTACTTCCTATGTTAGTACCCTTACCTACACATATGCACTTATGGTTATATCATCCTGGGCAAAAAATTTTCAAGATGTGAAAGAACACATAAAAAATCATTGCCTGGTAATAAGTTACTTAGAAAACAATAAAGTATAACTTGTTCTTTAATTTATAATTAGTTTGTATTTAGACTAATCGTTTATAATTTTTTCAAGAATGAGTTTGAACTTAATTTTGTCCAACGAGAGGATTGACTAACTGTTGATGAGCTGATGTCTAATGCATCCTGAGGAGGTATACATCGTACACATTATTAGAAGTTTAGCAGTGCAACAGAGGCGTGTCAAAATCCATTCTAAGACATGCCACAAACAAATGGGAGAAACTTTGTGATATGCTTGAAAATCCCACATATCAGATAATTTTGCTACTATCTTTCTTTATGGTAGATGTTAGATGCATTAAACAAATATGGTAATAATGTTGTTTCTTTTTTTGTAGAAATAGAGTACTGTCAACAAAGCAAATAGAGCTAATTTAACGATACATCATCATGTAGATTCTAGATCTTTTCATCTGCTCTTAAAAAATTGGTAACTTTATACTAGTCTCTTTTAAATATTAACATATCAAAATTTGTGATTAAAATTATAATATAGATTTTCCTTTTGCAAGAACAAGATACTTCTACTGACTATAATCTAACCCAATTGTATACTAAATCACATACAAATCGATATGGTGTTTAGACTAGTCACGAAGCATAAGCAAATTATGTAAGTTTAGTTTTTTTCTTTGTATTGGCTAATAATATTTTTGTTATTTATACTATCTATAATTATTTTTTTTATTGGACAAGATGATATCACTTTGGGAAAATGCTATGGCTCCATCTGATGATTCATCTATGAATAATGTTCAGATCTTTTCTCAGGTTGTTGGACCATGTTCTGAATATTTAAAGGGCTTAGGACGTTGCGTGAAGCCTTTGTAAACATCATTCTCTTCTCAAGTCAAATTGAATGACAATTTTCGGTAATTAGGGGAAGCAAGGCTCAAGATTGAACATTTAAATTCCAAGCAACAAGAGTTGTAGACTCAGTTAGATCAGGAGCAGATATAGAGGCGAGATTAGAACAAAACATACAAAAGAAGCTTGAGATTCAATCCCAGAAAATGTTCAAATAGTGGCAATTAACGATGTCCCAAAACTCTAGGGTTACAACTCTAGAGTTCCATTCTGATTAAAATTTCTTAAACTCGTTTTCGATATATATATTCAGCCCCATGCATTGTGGGTGGATCTTATTCTTCTTCAAACCCTAGTTTAGTCTCTGGTTACCATCAACATGCCATAACCACATCCAACTGTCCACCCTCCATGCACGTATGTTCACAGCATGCATACACCTCCCTCCCATGGATGTGAAAGGCAAAAACAAGGAGACCTACACGTTAAACCTCTCTCTCCACCTTAGGAAACTCTTCTCCACCAGAAGTTATCACAAGTTCCTCATTGTTTTTACACCACTAAGCTCTCTTCTGTTGGCATCTCACCCTCCCCATGACCACCTCAAATAGGCCCTCAATTTTCTGTTATAATGGTTGCTTGGCGCACCCATGAGCCACCATATTCCAGCGTGTATACCCCAAAACAACCTTAGCCTTTGTGGAATCTCCTTCTAAACCATAACAACCACTGCCCCACGTTCAACCATGATTGCAATACACAAAAGCTGAATGCCCCTATTTTAGCCCCAGAAAGACAAAGCACAAGTCCTTCCTCCACACAACAACTACTCGCTTGTACCACCACTACCAACCCTCTATAAAATTATTGTAAACCTCTATTTTCCCTACAACGAACAAAGCAGTTTTCACTCCCCCAGCTCACCTCCCCTTAAGCCATCACCCATGCCAAAAACTCCATAAAAATTAATGACAACCCCACAATAGTCACAGTTCAAACACTTAGGTGAGTTGTAAGCCTCTGTACTCTGTCCTTTAGACGCCACCCACTAGTACCTGCACTCCCATGCACATATGACTGAATAAAGGCCAACACAACCCTTCTACCTCACAAACAGTCCCTCCTCAACCTAGCTCCACCAAAGGTGCCACTTGAAGAGATCAAGCCACCGAGAACACCACATGGGAAGCTATCATCTATTCAATTCAGCCTCACCACGCAAGACCAAGCCACTAAACCATGTTCTCTCTCTCTCTCTCTCTCTCTCTCTCTCTCTCTCTCTCACATACACACACACAGCCGTGAGTAACAGTTTTCTCTCTCTCCCTCTCCTAGTGCTCAACCGTCACTCCCAACCACTTTTTCGCTACTCGTTGCTGCTACTCTGGTGAGTCTTCTATTTCTTCATAAAGATGGGGTGCCTTTTTCACCTTTCCGTAGTATAACCATAGGTGTAGTGTTATTTACAAAACCAATGCCATCAAGACCTTTTTTCATGTGATTACCTATTAGTGCCCTCAATAGGTAAGCCTTGGCAGAATACTTATTGACCTAGGATGAGCTTGACTTTTTAAAAATTGGAACAGATATTTTAAGTTGGGCTTGTTTTAAAATAGATGTGTGATTGAGTTGGAATTATGTTGCATGAATATTAGGTGGACATCGATGAAATTGGGAAGTGATATTTTTTAAGATTATGAGAATTTTAGATTTTTAGGAAAATAGGTTATTTTAGTATTTCAGGCTTAAATATCAAAATAAGTGTTTAATTATAGATTTAAGTAAGTTACAAGTCTATTTATAGGGGACAAGTGATATCATTCAGCACTGTTGTAGAAAAATTCAAAAAAGTTAAAAAGTCCAAGTAAGCAGGGTTCATATGTTAGACTTTGCATAAAAAGAAATGGACTGAGGTTTATTTGTGAAAAATATGCATGTTTTGTTTGGAAAAGAAACTTAAAATAACGTCAATTATTTGTTTTGTGTTACTCATGAAATCTGTATAAAAGTTAAAAGTGTTTTTGTCATGATTAGTGTAAACATGAACTATTTTTTACATTTTGTTTCTAAATTGTGCAAAAAGAGCGAGTATGAAATCTAAAAATTTGTGCATGATTATGTGAAGATGCTCTAAATCTATCTTGATTATGTGAAGATGATATGATTCTATTCAGTACTCTGTTTTGATATGATGTTGCATCTAGAAACCTTTGACATGACTATTCTGATTATATATCTGGTTCTATTTCTACTCTACTCTACTACAACCTTACCATAGGTATAAAATAGTTGCCTCTGTTATATGATTGGTACCAATATTTCTAATTTGCACTGATTATAGCCCTACCAAGGGACATAATATTGGTCTCTAGCCCTACCACAGGGCATTATAATGGCCTATGGCCCTACAACTGGACATAATAATGGCCTCCAACCCTACCATGGGATATGATAATCGCTTCTAGCCCCACTACAAGATATAATAGTGGTCTTTATTCTAAGTGCATCACCTGGGTGACGAACAGTGATAGGGTCTACTTGGTTAACTACAGACATGCCCAACCCTACCACAAGGGTTAAACATGGCCTCCGTTCTAATATGATATGACATGTTGATGATGCTCAGTTATGCTATGCCAAAAGATTTTTGAATATGAGTGTTTCGAATGTTGCTTTGACATTTTGATAACACGTTTTGGTTATGCATTCTGAAACTAAAAATATTTTTGTTATGCATTCTAAACTCTGTAAATGCTTATGTTTACGTACTAGTATATGTTCTCTGCAATCTGAGTTGTTGATAACTCACCCCCTATCTCTAGAATATTTTCAGATGTTTTGGAAGTTTCGGTTGATGATCAAGAATAGGAAGCATGAGTAAATCTATGTGAGCATAGTGGATTTAGTAGAATGAGGGTACTTGGATTATTGGAGAATTGTATTCAGTAGATTTGTTTTGTTCTATTGACTTGGTTTGATTGGGATGTTTTGAGTCTTTGTGGTATCTTAGATTTATTATATTGGAGTAATTGATTTGAAATGTTAAGTTTTATATTTTTTTAACAATTTGGAGTATATATATTATGTTGTTAGGAGATGATTTCAGGCTATAGGAACTAACTCCTTATACCTCTAGGACCGAGACATTACATTTGCAACTTGCCAAGACTAGCAAAGGGCAAGTCTTGTCGTGGTCTCACTCTTAAAGACCCTTATAATCACCCTTACTGACAAAAGGCAAGCTTTTTAAGGTCTTATCCTCAAATAACGTTATGAATATCCAAATGACCCTAACCCTTTTGGTAATAGTAATGAGCCCCTTAGGTTGGGCTATAAAACTTTCAGTTCAGATCAATAAAATCGATTGGACCTAATGGTTCGGTCTGGACTAGGGTTTTTGTTTGTTTGGTCGGTTTTGGTCCTCCATTTGTGGGATTGAAGGGGTTTTGTTCTGGTCTTGAGGTCTCTGATTTTTTTATCAAACTGAACCGAAACCGACTAAACAATATATATTTTTTAAAAATATTCTATATATATAATATACTATTTTATACAGTAATTGTATAAGTTAATTATGTAACTTTCATATAATCTATGATCATTTACCATATAAAATGTTAGATAATATATGTTATTAATTAATAATAACATAAATCAAATGATAATTTATGTCATTATATGTGGATACATCATACATTAAGACATATTCCACTATTTACACTTAATTAAAGTAATTAGATAATTTTTTTAAAATACCTAAGTTTGAAGCAAACATTAATAATATATACTATCAATTAATAATATATCATAAATCATATGGATAATTTTTATTTATATCATAAATTAATTATTGATAACCATTTTTTGATGGATATGGATAATTTTTATTTATATTTTTTCCTTTTTTCGATATTTTTCTTTTATTTTGAGTTTGGATGTTATTGGAATATTGCATCTTTTTCAAGTTTTTTTTTTCTATTTTTTGTATACAAATAATTTTATGTTGAAAATGAGATAAAATATCAGGAGTAGGTCGAATCTTATTAGACATGTGAGTTGCGCCAAAAAATATAAAATTGGCCTTGGGTGTTGGGTCGAACCAGTCTGTTCCATAAGGAAACTCGGTTCAGTCCAGGGTGGGATAAGGGTGCATGGACCGAAGTAGGCCGGTCCGATCCCAAAAATACCCTACAAACCAATTGGATCAAACTGAATTGAACCCTACCCTTAAGTATTGTCCTTAGGTACACTTTGCAACTCAAAATAATTACCACAAATGCTACATCCCAATGACTCACAGAATCTCCAAAGCCGAAGAGGTATGCTCCCCTGTACTGTATTTCAATTGCAAATGACGCATCAAGCAAGCATCGGGTACTGATAATGAAACAAAGCTACAAATCTTGGCAATAAGATTGACAACATCTTTACATGGCAAACAACATCAAAGATTCAAAATGAAAAAACAACAATTGTGAGCAATATTTTAGATTCTTAATAATCTCCTAGCAAGATAAGTCAACCATAAAAATCAATTACCATGGGAAACATAATCTGATATGAACCCTACACAAATAAAAGTTTTGATGGGACAAGACATTTGATATTTGACAGAGAGAAGCAAAGTCTTCCTCCCTAGACATTATCTAATTCTTCTTATCCTCTTCCCATTCTTCTTGCACCAGAGACAAAAAATGGTGGTCAAGTGATTACAATCTGCACACTTTTCATAGTGGATTTTCTCTACCTAACTCTGTAGATATGGGCCTCGGTGCTAAACTACATAAAATCCTCGTATTCTTTATTTTCGGCTCATTTTCTATATTTTCCCATGTGTATGGAAATTCATCTCCGCCATTTGCATTACATGTGATTCATCCAACCAATTATTTACTGTAGTAGCCGAGAAGCCTATAGGCACCTTGCCTCCAATGGGCAAACACTATAGCTCACTTGAGGTCATAAGCTTGGTGGGCATTTCACTCTTAATGCTCAGAACACCATGATGAGCATTAGCCACCAAACACAAACCCTCACTCAATTAGCAAGCATCATGAGTTCTCAACCTTCCAAATTCATGATTGAGCAATGGACCTCGCCTTGAGCGCCATATATGTCAAGCATATAGGTCGCTCGCAGCTGGAACATCATGTGGCCAGCAATGGTGCTCACCCTCGAGAAGTTGATAGACAGTCAACCAACAACAATTACGGCATCCTAGGCTCAATAATGAGTCCCAATACATGCAAGTGATAAAAAGACAAACAATCTCCATAAAAAAAAAAACTCAAAGATGAACAATCTTCGTCAGGCAAACAATCACTCAAGGACGGACAACCTCCATCAACCAAAAATCACTTAGCAACGAACAATCTCTATCAAGTAAAAATTGAAAGCATCAACTAAATGGCCTAAGTTTGCCTCCCTCGAATTCACAATTTGGATTTTCTTCTCACTAACAAATTTAGTTTTTGGAGGGTTTTCCCTCAAAATTCCTCAGGATTCCACAAGAGTCCCAAGGGATAAATAAGTAGGAACATACTTTGCTCGCTAGTCTTAATCAAAAACAAGTTCAGGCAAACCATATCCCAAACTTTGTCAGGGCACCTCTAGACCTCATCGCACTCCAGCAAAAAAAAAGAAAGAGAAGGGAAAATCTCAAAAATTGATCATCTCCAAGCCAAACTTGAACACCCTAGAAATCAAACTCTCACCAAACGTCAAGCCATTTGGCTCAGGTTTGCAAGTCGCAAACTCGTGATTTGCATTATTTACACTAACCAGTTTGTTTTTTTATATAACTTCTCAAAATAGCCAAGCCTAGCACCATGAAGGTGTTCAGCTTCAACAATCAAGAGACCCTTTCACACGGGCATGGTAATATGGAAGATGATGCATTGTGTAGAAAGCCTAGCAGACACGATTCAGCAATGGGCAACCACGGATGGTTCGTTTGATAGCAGGTAATGAAGAGGCAATTGGACAGACCATGTACGGCTAAACAAATAGTAAAGCGAGCAACACGTTGTGGAAATCTTGGCGGACATATTTCAACACTAGGTGATAAAGGACTTTTCACCCTATAACCAATGAGCAAGAATTGTGTTGATCAAGCTAGGGCAAGAACAAAGAGCTGAAGAGGCTGATAAATTTGGAAAAGGATGATTCGTAGCAAAAGGCGAGCTATGAGCAAGGGCAAGTAAAGGTCAAAGGATGAGTACTAGTCAAGGATAAAACCGATATGAACGTAAGGGCGTGACATGATAATGAGAAGCAGCCCAGGAGGCAATAGGTGTCATACATAGAGGCCTATACTCCATCTAAGACTTCATGTCTAGAGTAGGCCTACAGAGGAAAGATTATGGACCTGCAGGCCATATCATCTGACCTCAGAGGTATAATTCAGTGCACTATGGGAGACCCTTACTAGGAGAAAAATAGTGGGGTTGGAGCCAAAGCAAGCTGTAGGAATGTATGTGCTTGTCCCATCAGTCACTCAGTTTCTACAATTCTTCAAGTCTAGAGAGCGAATGGATGGTTAAGATCAAATGGCTCATATTCAAGCATATCAATAGTTAGAAGAACGTCAAAAGAACACATGACGACCCTACCCTATAAAAAAAAGTTGGACAAGGGACAAATTCTCACAACCATAAAATATGTGATCTTCTTTGGAGTTAGAGTCTTCAAAGAGAGCAAGAGACTTCAAAGGGAGCAATGAGAGGGGCAATGCCAGTGCCATTGAAGTATTTTAAATTTTATTCAGGTAGGTTACCTCCTAAGATCGTACTAGAAATATGGGGTAAATATTTTTGAGTATGTTATAAGGTTAGGTTTTTCATTTTCTGTAACTCTCTCCCTCTTCTACATGAAAAATAATATATATTTTCTTCATTATGTTTATTGATTATCTTTACACTGTGATTTTGAGATGATGAGTCTGAATGATGTGGTTTGGTGGTGATTGTGATTTTTGAGTACATAAGTCTTACCATGTGTCGATTATCATGGACGAGTTGAGGAGTCCCCACGTTATTCCTACGGCACATTACCATGAGTTTCATATAGGTAAAGAGAGTTTCCGTGATGAACGGGGTGAAACGTTTTCGTATTGGCCTCACTTGATAAAAGGGTAGAGGGATTCCCTGGGTGTATAATGTTTGGTGTCTTCAAGTCAATCAATCGGGTAGAATGATTCCCTAGCTTGATCATATGTGTTGTTTTCGGGTTGAGTGATTCCTCGTGTCGGATGATTTGAAACTGGTAATCAACTTGCATGTTGACCTAGTAGAGTGATTCCCAGCATCGAATAGTAGAGTGATTCCTTGCTTGGTATTTATATAATGAGATATGATAATTTTTATGTGTTTTGATAAGAGGGTATCTCCTTGCCTCGATGATAATTACATACACTTGAGATTTGCTTAGAGGGTAATTTCTCTTCATGCATATATACTTATATTTTATTTAGAGTGTAGTTCATCACCATAAATATGAATACATGTATTTATGTTTAGAGGGTGATTCCTCACCACGTATAAATATGCGTGTTCACATATCATTTACATGAAACAATAAATGTGTCTTTACTTGCATTATCTCTCATTAACAGTGTAATCATAGATGTTTAATCTACCTATCGAAACCATAGACCTTGATGCAGATTAGCCCAAGAGGAGTTCTTGAGTAAGAGAAACAGAAGTCTTTCTACGCTATTAGTTATTTGTATTTTATGAAGACGTACCTTTTAGTCAGGCGATAAATCATTTTCAGTTTGTCATAAGTAGATATAAGTGATGAATAGGCGGTACTATATAACATTATTTAGGGAGTAACAATGACATATGGATATTATTATTCTTAATGGATGAACATTTTATCGGCATAAACCTCTGGTACAAGTAACTTAGCCCTTGACCAAATCTTTAGTTATTCCGCTCTGATTTATTCACTTATTGCGTATTCAATTCATGATTACTCGCCTAGATCAAATAGTAAAATAGGGATGTTGCCAACCAGCTGGCATCCCTAGCACTATAGATCCTTGCCATGCTCTTTACTAAGGAACGAGGCACCACAACTTTGGCGCGACCAAATCTATCATTACTTTGGCGACCATCTTTCAGCAACCAAGGCTATCAAAACCTTGACGACCAAGTTTTGGCGATCAATGGTATTGAGAGACAATGCAAGTGTTTTGGAGATCAATAGTATTGAGACTGTTTATGATTGTGATCACGACCTTGGCGACCATGTTTCAGAAACCGAGGCTATCATGACCTTGGCGAACATGTTTCAACCATATCCAATGGGTCACCTCTGGGAACAAGCCTCTAAGCTCCGTAACCATCTCATGAAAGTTGCATTTGGGAATGACTCAACGAGTTCAACAACTATCAAAGATGGACCAAGGGGTCGACAAGCTCCCTAACCATTTAGCACTGGTTACAACCAACAAACTCAAACTTTAATTCCAAAACGACAATACCAACATGAAATTGCCTCAAGGGGGCAAGAAATCCACTTGCACCAACAAAAACAAAAATGATCACGAAGAAAGAAATACGCACTCTTCACTAATGATAAATTGTTATACACGAGCATCAACACGCTCGATTATCACACAAACAAATTTCCTAGAGACCCATCCTCAGATACCCTTAACAGGATTTACATGTCTCCTCAAGGTTTGCCCTTAGAGATCTTCATTACATTACACAACAACAGAAAACTAGTGACAATTTCCCAAAGTTTATTTTTATATTGTTTTCACAGACTATCTCTATCACAGTTGACTTGAAAATTTTAAAAGACTTCTTGTTGCACAAATTGACCTTAAGAATCACGAGCATCTATTAAATATAAAATGAACTGGGTTCAACCTATTGGAAGCCAATTACCAAGAATAAAGGAAAAGATAAAGCCAAAAGAGATTGACTCAAATACAAAAATGTGAAAATGACATATGGCAAATAGGACTTAAATACTCCAAAGAAGGAAATAGACATCTACAGAAGGAGGGAATCTCTATAAATCAGGGGAGATTATTGGCTTTCTTGACAAATTTCTATAGCGAAAGCGTCTTCTTCAACCTCCTGAGAATCCTATTCTTCCTCCATTGTATTGAGAGTCACGAGAAGCCATGAGAGATTATAAAATCACCGCATATAGTGGATTTCTTCTTCCCCCCCCCCCCCCCCCCCAAAAAAAAATCCGTAGACATAGGTTTTTATACCAAACTAAGTAAATATCTTTATTTAAAATTTATATGCTTTATTTATCATTTACTTCATGTATGAGCATTTGCCAATCGTATCAACACCCAAACCACGAGCGTAGGCTATTCAACCGTATTGTGGCTCTAGCCATGCAAAAATATGCATCAACTGGGTCCAATATGAATTCCTACATATAGGAAGTTTAATTACTTAGAGGGTACAATGTGATTTTTTAAACAACTGTTTTCATTTGGCTGGAAAGAGGGAGGGTAAGTTAAATTGAAGAAGAATGGGATAGAGATATATTCAAGTGAATTAATGCCATAGAATTTATCTTTATACTTTTACCGTAATGAATGAGAGAATAAATAAATAAGACTTTAAGGGTACATTTGGTATGCGAGATAGACTCATGTGAATTTTTCTAAACATCCTCATTTTTCAAAACTAGTTAGGCCATGTTTGGTTACGAGATTTGGAGATTTTTTTTAGATTAGATTTTAAAAAATGATAAAGAAAAAATTTAATTAGTTTTTTTAATAAGTGAGTTTTATATTGAAGTTTGTAGAAGTGGATAAATAGAGTTGAAAAATTATTTGAATATAATTTCTTAAGAGTTTTTTTGTTTTTTTTTTGTTTTTTTTTTTTTTTTGAGTTTGTAAAAGTTGTATTAATTTTTATTTTTAGGAAATGATTAAATAATTATTGGTGGAAATTTAAAAAAGAAAAAAAACTATTTAAAAATGTTGGGTTTGATTTAAGAAAATGAGAAATAAAAAAAAAAAATTGTATAACCAAGCATGGTCATAATTTCTTGAATTACATATCTACATGAGCTGGCTGGGCAACCCCATCATGATGGCTGCCAAATTGCCAATGTGGAAAAACCACTCCCATAAAATCCCATTTGCCACCCTTGAGGCCGCTGAAGTGATTGCACCACTCACAAAATCTTGTCCCCGGCCCCCAAGGTGTTCAGACCATCCCCTTGGCTTTTTGTGGTGCTTAGCCACCATCTCTTCTTTGACTTTCTTTTTTTTTTATTTTTTTTGTGAATGCGCAAGATGCCCATTATTCACATTCCTTATTATTATTCCTCCACATGCAAAAAGCATATGAAATGTTTATGAACAAAAATAAATTAATAGCTAGTGAGAGAGAGATTAAAGAAGAAAATAGCAGTACTATTCAATAACTAAAATCAAATAATGAAACTGAAGTTACAAAAGCTGTATTTTTAGGAGTAAATTTTAAAATTAGAAATATAAAAGAAATAGGTTTGCAGTCTCGACAAAATGCACCATTATAACAAATCTAGTGCATAAAAATAAAAATAAAGAATGGTCGTAAAGCAAATCATGTTTGGTTTGGGCTCATTTTTAGGTAATCTTTATGATAGGAACTACCTACCATAAATATCACCTAAAAATTGTATCATTTGATGTTTATCAATCAGGCCGTTTATGTAGAACTTGTCATGCCCTCATCTTTTACATCTTCGGAAAAGGAAGCAAGAGAGAATGCTTTCTTCCACAATAGAGAAATATGGCATTGGCATTTCGTCCACGAAGATGGGAAAAAATCCCATAAAGTTGCTGCCAAGGGTTGGGCGTGTGGTCTCACATGCACCATTAGGGCTGAACAAAAAACCCGACCCTTGGCAGTTAAGTATTACGTTCATAAACTTCTAGAGTTTTCTAAAAATATATGAAATGACAATGAAATGTTTTTCCCTTAGAATGTTTTACGAAATGACATGAATGATGTTTTACAAAAGTATGCCAAGTAAAACATTTAAAAGTATATGTATATAATGGCCCTTCTTGGCAACCCCCTTTTTTATGCACCCCAAGTATTTAATTGTAAGCATATGATGGATGACTATACGTAGTAAGTATTGTATGTATTTTCATGAAAAGAAATGTGAGGCTTATGACTTAAGCTTTAAGCGATGCTTTAAATGACGCAAAGAAAATGTTTTAAATGTCCCTATGAACTGATGCTTTGAGGATGCCATGAACTAATATTTTTAAATGATGCCTTGAAAGATAATGTTTAAGTTTATGCTTTTAAATGAGGTTCATGAATGAATTGACTTAAAATAATGAAGGAAAAGAAAATGAGCTGTAAGAACAGTGGTAAGTAAGGACGGTGGTAAGTCCTGCCTATAATTCCCGCCCACAATGATTGAATGAATGAAAGTTTTAATATATAAAAATATGCAATGGCCATATGAATGAAAGGGTACCAAATGAATGGGCAAATTGCAATGCTGGGTAAATAGTACTGATAGTGCATCCAATGCTGCCCCTGACTGAAAAGGATTCCCAACCTGCGACCACGGGCAGAGTCTAAGTCCAAAGGAATACCACTAACCCTCACACACGGAGCGTAATAGTGTGTATCGGCCAAAGTAAAGTGATAAGAGAATGTATGTATGCTTAGACTTTTTAAGAAATGAAGGCACGAGGTGTGGGGGAAGTGTTTTATGAAAGAAAACCCTTTTTAAGAAAAACCTCACCTCATAATGTTTTAAATGAACAAATATCTTATGTATAGTATGTATGGAGTAACGAATGCATGATTGAAAACCTATGTTAGTATATTTTGACTGTATGAAGTAATGCTTACGAGTTATCGACTCATTTTAGTTTTTATGTATGTCCATCCCAAGAGCAAAATGAGCAGAAGCCGTTAGGACGGACATGGCCCAAATGAGAAGAGCACAGAAGCCTAGGCATAATGTTTTTGTATAGAAGACTTTTAAATTTTAAAGTTTAATGTCTTCTGCTATAACTCTCTTTAAATTAATAAACATGTTTTATTTTTAAACCTAGAGTCTTTTCTATCTTGGGTAGGTGGAAAAGTTTTTAAATGAATGGTAATTCTCGTCTCTTTCTTAAAATCATTTTCTAAAAGTCCAACCACATGGACAAGAGTTACAGTAACCTTCTGACATAATTTCTACCTTAGATTGTTGTAGTAACAATTCCAAATGGAAGTGAAATTAGGTCCACCTAGGTGATTAGAGATTGTCCTATAAGTTTGGAAGGGAGGACTATGAGAGCAGATTTTATTGTATTTTGTCTGTTGGGGTTTGATTTAATATTGGGAATGGATTGGTTATCCAAACATTACGCCGGGATAGATTGTCGGAAGAAGGAGGTTGTGTTTGACTCACCTGATGTTGGTAGAACTTGTTACGTGGGAGGGATTGTAAAGACTGTTCCTTCCATAATCTCGGCTTTGCAAGTTAGAAATTGCATTGCTGATGGTGATGTAGCATATTAGGCTTTGATAGTGGAAGAGTCCAGTAGGAATAAGGAAATTTAGTGAATAATTGTTGTTGAGGGTTTTTTAGAGGTATTCATAGACAATTTACAAGGATTACCTCTAATAGGGAAACATTGTTTATTATAAAGTTGGAACCTACCACAACTCCCATTCATTGAGCATTGTACTGTATGGCTCCATCCAAGTTAAAGGAATTGAAAATGCAAATTGATGAACTATTAGAAAAAGGATGTATTGGTCCAAGTTCATCGTCTTGGGGTACACTAGTGTTATTTGTAAAAAATAAGGTAATTGTAAAGAACAAGTATGTGTTACCACGTATTAATGATCTAATAGATTAGTTGCAAGGAGCATCAATATTCTCAAAAAAAATTTAGAAGTCAACATCTTTCTATTGTGATCATTAGGGGTATAATCAGTCCAATTCGGTCAGGTTTTTTACAAAATTTAGGATCGAACCGATATGCACCGGTTTTGCATTTTTCAAAACCGATTACGCATCGGTTACACTCCTAAATCGGTACTCCGATTTTACCGGTTTTAATGTACTATATTATATATTATAATATATAATATAGTATATTATAGTATAGTATATAATATTATAGTGATAATATATTGTAGTATATTGTAATATATATTATAATTGCATTATAGACTATAATGATATATTATAATTTATAATATTATAATATATAGTGATATAGTATTAGTATAACTATTAATACAATAAACAAAATGATATAAAATTTTAAAATTTAATATTATATTAATTAGTAATTTATCATATAATACAAAACTATATTATATATAGTTATATATTATATACAATATAAAAAATTAAAAAATATATATAAACCGGTCCAGTCCAGTCCGGTTTTAGAAAAAGAAAAATCGAAACCGGATCGATTTTGACCGGTTTTAAGAAAAATAAAACTAGTACCGAACCAAACCAAACTCGAGACCGGACCGATCCCACCGGTTTGGTCCGGTTTATCGGTTTGTTTTTACACCGCTAGTGATCATTGCATATTCCTAAATGCATGGGTTGAACTGTATATTATCTATTATGAACAGGGATATGTAACCTTGTGTTGTATATCCCAACACTCCAAGTCTCTGTTCTATCCTAAACGAAAGTTGGGGACGTCACAAGCCAGAAGCGGTTTGAGTTCAGGCCCCGTCCCACCTCACCCCACACCCCTTGGCCCACCCATACCAGCCCATCCAAAAGTTATAATTATATATATTGTTGATAAAACGACACTTTTCCCAAAACAACATCGTTTTATCATATTTTTATTTAAAAAAAAAAACAAAAATAACGATGAAACGACGTCGTTTTGAGGTTAGGTTTATGTTAGACCTAACTGCCCCTCCCCTCTAACAATCTTTGTTTCCCCTCTCTCTCTTTACTCTTTGCCTTCTGGTTCTTCACTCTTCTCTTAGACTTTCTCTCCCTCTCACCATGTTCCCCTTCCTCTTCTTCTCATCCTCCTCCTCGACTCCTCCTCTACTTCTTCTTCTCCTACTTGAAGCACTCGATGCTCATGGTCATGCCACAGTGGAAACCCAAGGTCATTTGTGGTCATGGGTTTGTAAAGGGAACCACACAAACCCACGACCACAAGTGGCTACCGTTGTGGTTCAAAGGTTCTTTGTTTGGACAAATCTATTTTTCTCATTTTATTTTAGGATCTTAGTTTTTATTGTTTTCAAATTTGTTGTGTATTTTGTCTTTTGTTGTGGATTTTAGTTTTTTTTTTTTTTTGTGTTTTTCGATTGTCTACGTCGTGGATGGGCAGTGGACAAAAGGCTCTGCCCCCAATATGCAGTGACAGATTCCAGGAGCAAACCACCATCTCCCCCCACCCCACCCCCAATGCAGGGGCGGGGTGTAGATAGCACAGTAGAACAGTTTTCTACTTTTCTTAAATGAGGTAGAGAGAGTAGGAGAGTTTCATTTTCAAAATTGGAGTATGTGAGAAATTAGGTAGATTTACAAAAGTTATTTAACTGTTATCTTTTATTATGACATTAATTAAATGAAAATTTGTTATTTATCATCAACTGAAATATAGAAATAAAACATTTTATTTCTGAACGACAATTTTCTTCGTTTAATATAAATAAAACTTATATATTGTAAAAAAAAAAGTATTATTGTCCCCCAACAAAAATTAAAATAATCCCCCTTCCCCTTTTCCCTTAGTTTTGTTATAAAATTACAAAAACTTCATTCTTGTCCCACCAAAACTAATCTAAATCAATTGCTTATAAAATAAAATAATCATAATTTCAGAAAAATTTAAGAAAAAGTATATTTATAAGTAACTTAAGTTTTAGAAAATCTTACGTGGTTTCATGCTATAAGTTAGATCTACTAATTTATAGTTAAATTAACTTTATAATTTGACGTATCGAATAAAGCAACATTAATTTTTTAGTATATTTTAATTAAATTTATTTGTGGTTAAAACATTTCTCTTAAATTTATAATAAAATTCATAATCTAACCCAAATTTTTTTAATTACTTTATGACATTATTTTTCATACCATATAAAATACATATACATTATGCAATTTGTTTTATATAATTATTATTATATTCCCTCGCCACTCTAAAATAAATTCTTAGATCCACCAGTACATAAAATTATCTGTCATAAGATAATTAATTTCTTACACAAATCCCCTCAAACTATAACTTATTTTGTAATTCTTCCTAGCTAGCTATTTCCACACACCTTGGTGTCCTGTTGTGTAAGTTTGAATAGTGAAAATATTTCATCTTATATCATCTTATCATTATAATTTTTTTAAATTCCTACATAAATATAATAAATAATTCAATTTTTTTAAATCTCAAAATAATAATAATAATATGAAAAAATAATATTATAACAATATTTTATTCAACTCTTAACTTTCATCTAAAATTATTTCATCTTATCTCACTATCCAAACCTCAGCTAAAACACCTCAAGCCCATTTGGCCAACAGAGACATACATCCAGCCCCTAGAAGAAGTGAGACATTTACTCCTATTTGAATCCTTACATTTTGTTTCACTCTTGGGTTCATGAAATCTGCTGCCAATAGATCAACAAGTGCCATATAAATCAGAATCCCAGCTGCAAGAGCATTGAAACTCCCTTCAACAATCAGAGCAGTTTGGCTATTGTCATTGTAAGTGCTTGATATTCCAATGCCAATTGCAATCCCTACTGGGGTTGTTGCTGAGAAAAATGCTGCCATTATTGCTGCAGACCTACTCTTAAATTTTGCCTAGACAAAAAATATATATATGTGGATGTATAGTCTGATAATAAATTGATAATTTTGAATGAAATGACTAAAATATTCAA
The DNA here is from genome assembly GCA_011037825.1 of Carya cathayensis. NCBI lineage: Eukaryota > Viridiplantae > Streptophyta > Magnoliopsida > Fagales > Juglandaceae > Carya > Carya cathayensis. The sequence goes on along the minus strand of QGSO01000334.1, from coordinate 517,550 downwards.
CCTTAATAACAACCATCAAAGAAATGATGGGAACATGACATTTGATCAGAAACTCTTTGACAACAGTTTCGAAACACAATTTGCTGTTAGGATATAATTTAAATAATTGAATTTAATTATTTCCATCTAACTTATAATTTTTAGACAGAGAACAAGTTTACATGATATCAAAGCAGAGACTATGAACGAAAATCGTGTATTTTACCTGAGAGATGCAGCCACCAAGACCTATACCCTCAAAAAATTGATGGAAAGACAAGGCCACAAGGAGAGGCTTTATTGTCCCAACGCTTTGAGAAGCACCCATATCTACTCCAATAATCACTGAATGGAATACAATTCCTAATTCCAATACCTAAAAAAAGAAAAAAGAAAAACCCATCCAAATAAAAAGTCATATTCCTTCCATTAATGGGCCGGGGAAGGATTAGCTAATAATAATTAAAATCAGCCACTTTACTTGTGCAATAATACGATGACGTGTTAGCTCCGACGAATTGGTTCCATGTTGGGTAGGGGTACTGATTGATGAGCCATGAGCATGCCCATGTGTAGCGTGTGTGTGAACATGTACGTGACCCGCGTGCTCGCTGCCCGGCCTCTCTTCATCTGCATTTACCTACATTTTAAATTTAGTAACGACCTCAATTAATTATATTTGTAAAAGAGAGTGGAAATACAGGTACTAGTTCCATATATAATTTGCAAAGTTCACCATATCAATAATATATCAGAAATGATACAAATACAACCTCTAATTTAATAAAAAATAATTAAACACATCAAACTCAAAGCAAATTTCTAAAAAAAAATTAATATTTTATTGGGTAGTTATGCAAAAATTGTGCCTATTCATCATGTCAATAAGTATTAGACAGTTTTTTTTTTTTTTTAAATAGATCATTGAATTCATTCAATAAAACGAAGTTACAAGTGTGACTTATCAATACAGGAAAATCCATACTATAAGCCAACCTACGCATCTGCTCTTACGCATCCCCGCACATTTAGTAGTAGATATTGTCTTAACTTCTAAACATCTCCTAAATAAGAGAGAGATAGACCCCATCCATCCTCCCAAGGAGGCGGAGTACAGCAGACTGTTACTATGGACACCAAGTCTAATAGTTTAATTCTACGATATTAATAACTAAATAGCAAACTACAATGCAAAACAAACATAAAACAGAACCCCAAGCATCGGCTTGAGCCCCGACAGCACACCTACCGCAGGCATCAGCAGCCCGAGCCCAGAACGGCACGAGCACCCAGCTCACGCATGGACAGCAGCCTCTACTACAGAGACCGGCCATACAACCACCAGCCATAACATTGCCCGCCACTCTCGATCAGCTCTTACCCAGGATTGTGACCGATCAAGCAGCTCATCACCTCACTCGGGTACTAAACACTAATGGCCCCCAAAATGCTGTAGGTCGACGGATTTTTTCATCAATTTTGTCCGTTTTCCCATCCACTACGTTGTACGTACATCTACAGCACATGACACCCGTAAACCCCAATAGCTCGTCTGCACTACTGACAGTGTGCAGTGATGTCCTGCAGCTCGTCTGCACATCCACTACGCTGTTTTTACTACATCTCATCTGCACATAAGCAAAACATCGTGCTGACAGCGTGCGAGGCCTCTATGGATGTGAGCATTATTTTCGTTTCTGCGAGCCTGCAAGCATGCGAGCATTACATGCAAAGCACCATACCACTACCAATTTCACGTTTTGCCCCGAGGATGAGACGCTGCAAATAGAACATCCTCCATTTTTGTTGAAAACGCAGCTACAAGCAAGCCAAGCCGCCCTGGACATTGTGGTTGATGGTACTCTACCCCTTTTTAAGCTACCCACTGCCAACGAGGGCCTTATTTACATTTAACCAAACAAATACAAATCTAAAATAGAGATGAAAACTAGAAAAACAGCAAACAAAAAACAGTCTGCATGAATATAAATGAAAACCATAAAAAAGCAAACGTTGTGTCACCCCCATTCTGGCCACCTTCCAAGAGAGTCTTTACCATGAGTTCCGCTTGGGTTTCACCCCAGAAGCCTCCTTAAACCCCCATGCGTTCCAGCGTGCATCCCGAAAACCACCTCTATTTTCCATGGATAAAACAGAGTTACTGAACCCCCGTGGGAGTACACCCCAAAACTACATGCATACCGTAGCTTCTGAGCTCAAAAAGCCATGGCTCTACTCACACTGAAGACCCTTCCCTTTACCAACATGCCCAGCTATGTGATTTTCCATGGTGGTCCCTTTTTGATAACATACTTTCAACCGAACCACACTGACGGCCAAAACAACAACGTCAAAGCCCTCCACCTCCATCGTGTAAACACCTTCATCTCGTCCAAGTGAAATAAAATTGTAGACGGCTTCAATGTCCTTGACCGTGCAGTGAAGCTTTCAGGCCACCATGATCACGGCCAACCGACGCTTATTAATGAAATGGAACCTAGCAGAACAAACAAAGGGGATGGAGGGAGGGGGGAGCCGTAGCTCCCACCCCCCTCGGATGGTTTACTCCTTTTTTTCTTAGAGAGAATGAGGAGCTTCTCTCACTAGAAAGTTTTATTTCTTACAATTTGTTAAATCTACATCAAGTATTAGACAATTTAGAATGTTATTAGTCCATACAAAAATAATATTTAAAGTCTTAGAATGTGCAAGCCTTGTATGAATGTGCAAGCCTTGTATGCTCTCTTTGAAAAAAAATGTATAAATAAATCTGAAACCCCCATGAAAAAATTATTTTTTTAATAATGGACCTAACTTTTTTTCAAATGGAGCATGCCAGACTTACATATTCTAAAATCGTATCTAACATTACTCTAATCCATAACACGAATACTTCTTACTATTTCATCAATGAAAGAATGTCATATTTAAAAAACTCTATATAGCGCTAGCTCATTAATACAAGGGTTCAAGCATTTCACCTGTTTATTGAAGTGTGAGCGCTCGTAATAGCTGGTGGCATAGGTATCCACCATCAACGTTCCAATTGCTGAAACCATGGTGAAGAAACCTGTGAAGGGGAAATTCCCCCATGGATTTTGATCGAGGCATGGTGAAGTCAACTTGTCGAATGCATCTGGCAGGATATGAATGAACCCAGTCGCCAGAATCACACCGGCGGCAAAGGCCTTGATAATGAAAAATATATCATTTTCCGGGCTAAAAGCTGGGAACTTCTTTCCTAGCAATGGGATGCATACCCCAATAGTACTTGCAACAAGAATGCAAGCTATTGAACCCAGTTTGTATTTAAGTGCTGTGCTGTTATTGTGTGTTTCTGTGGTCTCAGCATCACAAGTACAATCACCAGATATAGTGGGGAGGAGAAGAGTAACAAAGAACAATATGCAGCTCAAGATTTTAAAAGAACAAGATTGAAGATTAATAATCATGGTGAGTGCAAATTAATGAAGAAAAAGCTTTAGGAATTGTGTTTGTTTCATTCAGAGATCAAGGCCAAGTTTCCTTCTTATACTAAAAGGAAAAAGAATGCACTGGTTGCAGTATTGAATCATTGATCAGTTGGGTATCTTAGAAACAAATAAAATAATGAAGAGATGTGCACTAATAATGAGGCCATCTTATAAGGTCAAAAGTAAGATAAATATATAAAATGTAGACGGTGAAAGAGGACTTTTGTAAGAGTGCGTATGTGTGCAGTTCATCTATCACATCTGGTCTCTTAAGAGCACCAGCATCAGCTTGGGACCTAATTAGTCAAAGTTTTTTTAATATCACACTTTTCTCTATTGGATTATTCATATAAATTTTATATAATAATAAAATATTATTTACTTTTCAATTTTTTTATCTGATTTTCTCGTCATATTTTACAAATTTATCACTATAAGAAAAATGAACTTTTACAACCAATTAATAACAACGAAAAGAGTATTAGTAACCAATAAATACTCTTTTTCGTTACTATTAATTGGTCACAAAAACCTGTTTTTCTTGTAGTGTATGGGTCATATTTTATTTTTTAATAAAATAAATATATTTTTTACTTAGTTTTTGAATAATCTTATTTTTCAAAATATAGAATAATATTTATGATTTTATCTAACGTAACAAAATAGCTTAAGGAAAATAAAATTATTATATTCGTTGCTTATAGCTACAGTTCTTAACAAATATGTCGAACTGTAGCTAATATCTATTTGAATATTCTATTACTTATTTTAATGCAAGTCATAATTATCGTGAGTTAGTTAAATATAACCCAAGCTCCGTTTAGTTATACAATTTAAATGAGATGAGATTATATATTTTATTAAAAGTTAAATAAAATATTATTATAATATAATTTTTTAATATTAATTATATTTTTAAAATTTAAAAATTATAATAATTAAATAAGATTAGATAATTTAATATTTGGTATCCGAATCAAGCCGTACATAAAGTGCAAACTGTAAGACTGAAAACTAAGACTTTTTCTAATATCTTTAACCGAATTAAATAGTTCAGCATAAAGAGATAGACACTACATAAATAAATTAAATGCTCGTTTGAGATGCACTATGCACGAAAAATCTTATATGGACAGTATTAAATACGGTAAAATAAATGAAAATGATATTTAAATATATATCGACAAGCAATTTATTAAGGGTTTTTCGTATTTGTTCTTGGGCAGTGATGTTTAAGTAGCTGTTCTACCCTTTTTTTTATTTCTTTGCTCATCCCTTGAGTCGGTTCTAAATAATGTGTGGCATGCAGCATACATGCATGCGTGATAGTTATGTTGAGACAAGACAACTGACCAACTGAGAGGTCTCCTTATTAACCAGCCTGGTTAAGAAAATGTCGACATTTTGTTGCCATGCAATGCAAAGTACACTTTAATCAAAGATGCTTTGCATATATATATATATATATAAAAGTCAACCTTGAAAGTATTTATTTTTATTGCTTAGTGCTTGTGATAACGAATTATACACATGTCACGTTGATGACACTGTCATTAAAAATATTGCATATATATATATAATTGGTCTTTTCAAAGTACACGCGTGTTGTAGGTGTCGGTTTTAAATTCGGTATCCACTTCATGTACCTGTACCCGTCCTTAGAATATAAGCAGGTGGGTAATAGTTATCGGTCCGGGTAAAACCCAGACCCATAATTGCCTCCGGACCGGGCAAAAATAAAAACAACCTGGATGAACAGTGATAGCCAAGTAAACAACCACTGTGGATGCCACCCATGCCCATCTAGCCTATCTAGGCTACTCAACAAAGACTTGCGAATGGCCAACACGAAGGTGATGTCACAAGCCATTGGGTGGTGGCCTAGAACGTCCAGAAACAATGAGAGAGAAGAATGAACAAGAAGATAAAAGTTTCTATTATTTTTTGGACAGAATCATGAGAGCCCCTGCTCGTTTCTTTTGAGTGTGCTGATCCTTACATGGGACCAGGTTAACCGAAACTAACATCACCGTAGAGAAGGAAATAAAACTACGGCCCATGGCCTTACATGACATACTGGATTGAAATAAAATGAAAGAGAGTCAAAGACAATTGAATTTAAACGGGCCCATGGCCCAAAAACATAGAAACTTAAGCCGAGTGACAGGCCCAGTAATTTGTTCTTGAACTGTGACATAATCATAGGTGGCTCCTGCACAGTTTTTTCTTTTTGTTTTATTTTTGTTTTACTTTCATTGTTTAGGTTTTATTTGATTTTTTTTTTTAATTTGTAAAACCAACGCTACTTCTTATTTTATTTTTTTAATATTTCAAGTTTTAATTACTGGATTATACTTTTAAAGGTTATATATATATATATATATATTTTTTTTTTTTTTACATTATTTAATTTTTCATATTATGTGATATGCTATATTGTATGCCACATAAGTAAAATTGCTAGACAGAGAGATCAGTTTTATCATTCTTACCGCTAGAAGAAAATAAAAATCTCAATTTAAAAATATAAGAAGCAATGGAAGTGAAAAGTAGTGAATTTAAAACGGCCGAAAGCCCGATCAAGAGCCATGTTCAAAATCTCAAAAGTTTGTTTTAATCATCAAAAATGATAATTACAATCGTAAATATGTAAGGTACCATATAATTATTTTTAAAAAAATAAATAATTAAGGAATTTACATAAAAAGAAATTAATTTTTAAATAATAAACTCCAATCATTTTTATAATCACTATCCGATAATTACGCACTTTACAATTATACGTGATTTTCTCTTTAAAACAGCGAAGTGTAGTGCCCAAACCTCTAGAGTGATAAAGACGATTAATTTAAAACTTTCTCATTCTCCTGTATCAGGTATTGAAAACTTCATAAAATGAAAATAAGACATGCTTTAAAATTAAAAAACAGCATACGAAAACACAAGTACTTATAGATTTAATTCACTAAAAATTTCAAGTGTACAAATTTATGTAAATGGGCCTAAGCCTTTGTCTCTTCTTTTTGTGCCAAGCCGATCACTATCTAAAATTTCCTACTCCTCCATCCAATTCATTACCATATGAATATAGTACAAACTAAGAATCCGTTTAGATATTAAAAATATTTTAGAATATTTATAAATAATAGTGAAATAGTTTGTAAATAATATTAAAATAGTATGATAATAATAATAAAATAGTCTGAAAATATCTAAAAATAATTGTGTTCACAATCGTGGCCTAAAACTCATCCTTACTTCCAACTTCGACTCACTAACTCTTGATCATAACTCTACATTTCAACCTATTTCATAACATCACCAAATATCAACCATATACAATATAACCCAATTAATTAACACAAAACATATCAATTATTCATAACACAAACGCGCCCGCACACACCCATATTTAAAGCTAAAACTATTATTCCAAAATATGTCCATACACAAAATTTAGCAAACCACCCAAGCTTCATTCATTTTCTTATATTCAATTAAATAAACACAATTCAAGATCCCCAATTTTAACAAGCAGAAAATTACAACCTTGCTAACCTTAGCACTTAAAAGCCATGTATATACATGAAAGTAGCTTCTGCCCTAAACTATAAAACATAGCCTGTCCAACTTGTGGGCTATATTGTTTCATGCATAGAGAGTAACAAGGGTTAAACCCTAGCAAACAGAAGGTTCTCGATAGTTTGGGAAAATTGAAGTATTATTTTCGAATGTGTGTAAAAATGAATAATGAAAATTACAAAGTATTTATACTATGAAGAGATAAATAAAACTAGTGTATTAACAATACATTTGACACGTAGAAAATATACTTGATACCCCCTTCAAGATGGAGAGTAAATGACCCAAAGGTTTAGTGAGAACATCAGCAAGTTGGTGTTGAGAAGAAAGATGAAAAGTCTTGATGATTCCAGTCTGAATTTTGTCACAGATGAAGTGGCAGTACAGCTCAATGTGTTTTGTCCTTTTATCAAAAATTGGGTTGGTAGCAATATGCAAAGCAGCCTAACTATCACAAAACAATTGAGCACTATGAGGATGAGTTACACCAAAATCAGATAAGAGAGTAAGAAGCCAAACAATTTCACAAATGATAGAAGTCATTGAACGATATTCATTTTCAGCTAAAGACCGAGAGGCAGTAGCCTATTTCTTTGATTTCCAAGACACCAATGAATCCACAAGAAAAACATAATATCTACTTGTAAACCGATAACTATCTGGGTAAAAAGCCCAATCTGAATCTGCAAAAGCTTTAATTGTTAGGGAACTTGCAATAGGAAATAAAAGACCATGACCAGCAGTACCCTTCACATATTGTAAAATGCAATAAGCTGCTGTTAAATGAGGTTGTTTGGGTTGGGCCATATACTGACTAAGTCTATGCACTAAGTAAGACAAATTAGGCCTTGTAAGTGTAGTGCAGAGAAGCATACCAATAAGCCTACAAAAAACAGTAGGATCTGGTAGCAATTCATCATCATCTTTAGTTGAGCACATTCTGCTCCATGGGAAAATAAACAAATTAATGGCTAAAATCCAGTGGGTTTCGGATCAGAGAATGATTCGTTTCAAAGCACTAGATGGAGAGGGAACAAGAGCAGAGGGTGTAGGGGAGAAAATAGAGAAAGGAATAGGGGATCAGAGAAATGGGAGAGGACGTTGGGGAGAGGAGAGAAAGAAGAGAATTGGGAGGAGTAAAGAAAAGAAGAGAACCGAAAGGGGAGAGGAGAATCAGGAGGGGGAGAGCATAGGAAAGGAATAAAGCTAATTCAATAAGCTAGGACCCACTGTAAGACAAAAATCTCATATATGTTGAGATTCTATTGGCCGTTGTAAAAATGGGTATGACACATAACCGGTTTTGAGCTTTTCTCTTATTGAAATGGAATTCAAAATTTTGATAAGAATACCTTGTAATTTATTTATTCTCTCAATACATGACTTATCCAACATTCTCGAAACAATACACCAGTACATACTTGTATCGAAATATTTCATTTAAGTACCTCAATCGAAATGAAATTCAAAACTTTGGTAACAATACCTTGCAATTTATTTTTTCTCCCAATACATGATCCTTATCCAACATTCTTCAACTGTCACCCCGCCGAGGTTGTCATTGCCTCGAGATCGCTAGCTAGCACCCCCATAAAGTTATCGCTATCACCTCCTAGTCAGCCCATCGTCCCCTTGCCAGATCCATCTAGTCCCGCATTACTGTTAAAGATTTTTCCTCCTCATCTTGGATCGATGCCACAAGTGGAAGGCACAACAAAGTCTACTATTTTGTTTGGCTCCTAGTGAAAGGCGTCACTAATCTTCTCGATTAAAATTATGAAATCAAGATATCATCTTCATTTTAGTTGTTTCTGGTGAGAAGATTTTAAAGTTTGATTTTCTAGGGTTTATACACATACATATTGGTTGTTGAGCAGTTATTTAACTTTACTTTCTATGATCATTGAGTGATTAGACTTTGATTTTCTAGTGTTTATACCTACTGCAAAAATGTCCAATTTTTATGTTAATTTTAGCTTAGAAAGGTGCAAAAATGCAGTGTATATGGAAACTCATATTTCGATCTTATTCAAAATGTGGTGTCAAACAAAAATATTGTAAGATCAAATTGCTTAACACTCATTTGCCTTTAATTGTATTCATATTTAAATAACAAACCACGCTCACTATCAAAGAGCAGAGTAAATTTTAACTTCTATTACTCATTAAACGGCCTTTCATGGCATGTATGAGTGTGTCTAGTTTTGGTCTCCCAAACAAATATTGAGAATTATGAGTTCACCAAGTGACTATTGCATGGTTCATGGCAATCCATAAATGAATTCTTAAATGAATTCTTGTCTATCCATTCTTCCAGTGTTATGACCAGTTCATATGACTCCGATTCAAGTTCTTAGGCTACAATTAGTGATGAAGATAGCCACTTTGAATTGACCATTTTGCTACTATGGGATCCCATCCAAACGAGGATTTTCGGCAAGGCAAATAGATTTGATAAACGGTTTTACAACTGTTTAAAAACATTTGGAGTTTTGGATGGGTCGATCTTGAGATGGAAAATAGAGTTTGTAATAAAATGACATTATAGTTAGCTCAATGAAAGAACAAGAGGACAAATGATAAAAGAATAAAGGTTGAACAAGCCAATTTTAAAAGAATGGAGACCAAATATAAGGGAAGCTTTGGTTGTCATGATTCCTTTTATTGTAATTTTTATTGGAATTACTATATATTCAAGCAATAATAATGCATGTCTCTTAATGGTAAATTAATATAATTTTTTTGTACTGGCCTCGGGTGTTTAGAAACAGTGTCTCGACTAATTCTGGAGGTGTACACGCTCTTGGTAAGAAGTTTTCCGTAAGTGCACATTGGATAATTAAAACATGGAATGATATGTTGAATTAGGCCATGTTTGAACCCTATTAGAGGCACAAATTGTCTAATTAGGCCATTTTAAACACTACTGGGGGTGTGCAATTTTCAAAGGAAAATGATAAACCTATAATTAGTTTACAATTATTTTACCATTCTATTTAAAATGAAAAGTACATAGTTATATAAAATTGAAACTATTTTTTAATGAAGTGTCACAATTACAACGTTTGATTTTAAATGAGTTGTAAAAAAATTGCAAGTGTATTATTACCCAGTTTGAAATATTGACCAAAGTATGGCCCACTTACAACATATTGTTGGCTAATTTTGAACAGTATTACGATGTTGGAATGCTAATTGGAATGTTTGGACAACAACAATATTGGTTAATTTAGATGTTTGTATTGGCATGTTGAACACGTATACAACAATTGAAATGGGTAAGTAAGAGCAATTAAACACGTATATAATAGAAAAATGATAGTTGCAGTCGTGAGTACACAAGGCCATACAATCACTTTGAAAAAGATGAATAAATACAGGGTCTACATAAAAAATTAATTAATTTTTTTAATAGTGAACCCTATTCTGTTTCAAAGTGACTACACGACTCTTGCGCATTCTATAACTGTATGTAGCATTTTATACCAAAATGCTCCATCATAGGAACCCATCAATTGCAGCAACTCTCCTGATATGCCCCTCATTCTAAATTTCTAACATCTTGCAGCATGAATGACAAGTTTGATAAATCATGACTATATAACATAGAGATATCGGTTTTTCCTACATGATCTCCACTCTCAAGAATTTTCTCAATACTATTTTGCATTGAAAGCAACTCTCAAGAATTTTCTCAATACTATAACTCGTGTTTCGTACGCCCTTGGGCTGGGTCGCTCAGTTGAATCGGGTCTTTACTCAAGCCAAATTCTAAGGTAAGAGAGGGGTTGCCATGCGGTGGCTTGAGAAACCTCCGATGCCAAAGTTAGTATAGAGATCAAAATGCTTTAAAGAAGAAGATAACAATGGAGTATATTCACAACAAACTTGAGTTTAACCTCTTTACCTTGCAGTTTTGGGTGACCTTTATACTTGATATTTTAGGTCAGGTGGGTCATGCCCTATGTTTTGGGGTAGAGGGACGCTTCCCCTTGGAGTCTCCATCGTCATGCTGCATTTAATGCGGCATAGTTTTCTTGGTGCCAACATTTAATGTGACATGGGTTTTTGGCAGAGTTGCCTGGTGCCGTCTTTCCCTTTTTCCTCGATCATGGTTTCCCGCATCCTTCTGCAACGTTCCATCTCAATATTAATGATTACCTTCGACTTGCACGGGTCTGGAGCCCTCCCGACCCGAGCTACCAAGGGGGGGCCTTTCGAGCTTGGGCCAGCATTCCTGAAGCTCATGGGGCTTGGCGATGTAATGGGCTTTAGGCCAACATTCCTAGAACAATATCATGGGCTTTAGGCCCTGACAAAAATACCCCCTAATAGTTGTCTTTGTAATTAAGGACAAATTTGCATTTCCATGCAAGTTTTCATTGACTGAGTAACAAAATTATATTATTATATGTCTTTCTTAAAATAAAAATTGATAAACGAGTCAAGTGGAGTCGGTGCTCAAGCTCGATTTCTTGTCAAGTTTCAAGTCATGTCTACATATGAAAAGAGAGTAAAGAAAAATGAATATATAAATGACTATAGACCATGAAAGTGGACATTAAGGCTGCGTTTGGTATATCAACTCCTCTAAACTCATCTCAACTCATCAATTTAATCTTTAAAATTTTCCTAACTTCTAACACAAAATATAATAAACAATTCAATTTTTTCAAATCTCAAATTAATAATAATATTAAAAAATAATATTTTATTCAATTGTTAACTTTTATCTCAACTCGACTCAATTCAACATTTAGTTTTCTACTAAATCTGCTGACATGCTAAGATTGCCTGGCGGGACTGGTATTTGAGAGGGGATGTTAACAGAGGTAATCACAGTTCTGTTTACATGTGAGGATGCATGGTGAGATTTGTGTCATGGAACTAGACTTGAAAGGTGACAACATTATTTTTGTTTTGAGTAGGTAAAACCAAAACAAATGGGTAGTAAATAACAACCAAGATGCATTAAGACCTTGTTTGAATCATGTTGAGATAAGATGAAATGAAATAAGAAATCTATAAATTGTAGTGAAACAATTTATGAATAATAATGAAATGGTTTGAGTTAAGATATATTAGATTTTTGAGAAAAGAGAGGAAAAAAATTGAATAAAAAATTATAAAGTTAAAATATTGTTAGAATATAAGTTTTTAATATTATTATTAGTTGTGAAATTTAAAATAGTTGAATTACTTTTTGTGTTTTGTTTAGAAGTTTAGAAAATTTGTAATGATTAGATGAAAAAGTTAAAAATTTGAAATTAAAGAACGTTTGAATTTGAATAATATTTAGATATTGAGATGAGATAAGATAAATTGAGACCATCTCAACATCCAAATGGCGTCTAAGACCTCGTTTTGGATACACAGTTCATATGAGATGAGATATCTAGAATATTAGTAAAATTTTTATGTTAAGATAAGATGAAATAGTTTGTAAAAAAATGTGTGTTTGGATAATAAGATGAGATATATAATTTTTAATTTTTGGGATTTGAAAAAGATATGGGTCCTACTATTTTAATTTTTAGTCGAATTGTGCATTGTTTACATACTATTCATGCAATGTTGATTATTGTTTATTTAAGTGAATATTTTTAAAATTTAGAGATGAAATATAGTGTGTTTGGATAGGCTAGACTTGGATATTTGTCTCAGTACAAGGAAGTTGTATGTTGTGTAACAGTTGCCAGCACTTGGTTAACATCTCACTCTGTATCCCGTTAACCAAATCGGCCTATTAGCTCAGTTGGTTAGAGCGTCGTGCTAATAACGCGAAGGTCGCAGGTTCGGGACCTGCATGGGCCAGGAATCTACTTTTTTGAAAATATATCTATAAAAATAAGGGTATTAATGTAAAAACGATTGTTATTCAAAAACAAAACCAAAAGAGCGCGACTGTAGGATTCAAGCATTCAGCGTTTGCTGCGTTCTCTCTCTCCCTCTCTCTCTCTCTATCTGTCCGTGTCTGTCACTCTAAACTTCGCTCTTTTCTTTTCGTAATCTGAGATTTCGAAGTGGCTGTAGATATCTCAAAGCCGAGATCCAAGTTTTTCCCCAGTGTAAGTACTAATTTTTATGCATATTTATATCTGTACCTATATGTAAGTGTGCTATATTCCTTCAGTTTTAGATTGAAGAAACGGAAAGATCTACTGTTAGGTATCGAAATGATATGCTTGTAATTCTTTTCCCTGCAAACTCTTCATAATGTGATTAAAATCTTCGCTATTTGTTTAATTTTTTCTTTTTCTTTGAGGGGAAAATGGGGAGAGAATATTTCATGTGATCATTGTTGTTGAAAAATAAAGGGGAAAAAACTAATAGCGTTGTTATGGGGGAAATGAAAAGCTTTTAGAGGAGTTTTACGGTTTAATTGAGTGGGCAAGAATTTGGGTATTCGGTATTCCATTGACTAGGAGATAAGGGTTTTATTTCAGGGTTTTTTATTTTATTTTTTATTTTTTTGGTTCTTTGAGTATGTCTTTTGATTTAGGTACAGAACGCTAGAGATTTTGAGGGATCCTTACAAAAAGAAACGAAAAGGAAGAAAAAAGGAGCCATCCTTTTTACAGTAGTCCTGCTCTGTTTTTTTTCCCTTTTTTATTTTCATCAAAGCCTCTACTATTTTTATTCAGGCATTCAATCAACCACAGAACGCTATAACGAACCGGACTAGACAAACGATGGCTGCCAAGGTACACTAAACAGCTTCTCAAATCTTGGTAAATTCATGTTCCGTCTCGATGAAACCCTTACGAACATTTCTTCTGGAGAATGTTAGGGAAAGTACGGTGCATATTTGAATCGTGGAATTGAAAATAGTCACACTTGCAAGACTGGTACATTTTCATTATATTATATACTGTTGTCTTTGTGTGTGTGTGGGCGCGATCTTGAAGTGAAGCTTTTGAAATACCGCATAGAAGCTCATTAAGAGCTTCATTTTTCTCCCTTTTGATGCAGGGGGTGTCAGAAATTTTAAGGTTTACCTGGAAAGTGAAGAGGTTAAAGTTGATGCAGATAGCATGTAAGTGTAATCGTTTTATCTGGGAAAGTTTTTTGCATGTTATTATGAATAAAACTTTTTGATTACCTATTACAAAAAAAATTGTGAAAACTTTCCCTTCTTTGTATTAATAAGCAGATGAATCAGCTGTTCATGTCATTTTTCCTTAGGAAATAGTGATTGTGCAATTAGTAATTTATCAGTTCCTCAATAGCTGCGTCATTGGCCATTGTGCAAATAAAAAAATTGCTGTGATGTTTAAAGTGAGGAGAGAAATGAAAACAAAATGATGCATTATTATGCTATATTTTGCTTTGGTTTCTATAAAACAAGACAGTTACCTTTAAGAACACATATCAGCTGTGACATAGGATGTACTAGGGACAACCTGTTTATGTGCATTTGGGATAGGCTTAGGGTTTATAGTTTTAGAAGAAAAAACCAGGTTGGCATAAATCATTAAATAACGGTTTGAAAAAGACTTGATTTTGATGTATGGAGTTGGAAACTGGCGAAGCAAAGACTTTTATGGTAGCAAAAAAGGTACGGTTTAAAGGATGTTCAGAGGGACGATTTGCAATCTGAAAGGTTGGAAAGTTTTAGGGTTTCATGGTTTCAAAAGGGCATAAGAAATGGGATTTGGTTGGACTTGTAAAGAGAGAATTTTGTAGCCATTCAGGGGCTGATATGAATAACACCTGTGTGCAGTACTAGTTGCACTCAATAGCCAATGTGCCTCAATACCCTGCTATTCCCTATTTCAATAATCAAAGGCACACTATGCTCCATATATATTGGCTACTGTTGTAGATATAATTTGGTTTTCCCACTCTAGGTTAAGTCGATGTATTTTACTTAGCCTTTAGGTGAACAAGCTGGGGGTGATGGGGGAAAATTATTTTCTTCATTTTTATTTCTTTACTCTTTTGTTTTCTCAGTGGAAAGAAATCTGCAGCTGTTAACAAAAGGGCTAATTCGACTACTGCTCAGGTATTACTACTCCATTCCTTACCTTAATTCATGGTGATATTTATTGTGATTGGTGCAAAGTTAGCCTTTTTAAGTGTTTAATGAAGTTTATCACTTGTCAAAAAAACAAATCGTGATTGGTGTAAGGCATATATAAATTGGACAATGCCAAAGCATTTTTGAATATTGAATTTTAATTTATCTTTGTTTTTTTCATGAAGAGTGCTTTCAATAACATGGAGAAGTGCAAAGGAAAACTTATCAGTACCGGTAAGGATTAACTAGAATAAATTTGTTAGCAGGTATGCTTTGAGAAGTTTTTTAAGTTTTAGATTGGCCTTTCTCCAGAAAAAACAATGGTCAGAAGAAAAGCATTGGCTGACGTTAGCAATGTCAAGAGAAACTCTCCGAGCAATGCAATGTGTGATGGCCCCAAACTGATGTATGTTGTCATTTTAACTTCGTCACGCTCTTTATTTTCTATTACTTTTCTTTTATGTTGGGGGGCTATAGAAGATTTTCTTATTTTACATTTTCTTATAAATTAGGAGTTAAGAATCATTTTATCATGTGAGTCTGGATTATTTTCTGCCCCTTGAAATAATTTCTGATACTCAATCTTTTCTTATGAAGAAAAGATGATAAATGAGATGATCCTTTTTTAGCCCTTTTGGCCTGGGAGTAGTGCCTCTAAACCTACATGCTTTATTTTATTTCAGGAAAGGTATAAGCAAGACAACTACATCTTTGCAACGGTATGCACTCTGAACCATGAGTATCAGTGCCATTATCAATCATTTTCTTCTACATGCTTTTCAAAATGATGCCTTTCTACTTTCAGGAGTCAAATACTCTTGCAGTTTTGATTTGAAAGTGGGTTTGGTAATACAAGTGCTTGTTTGGGATTGCTGTAGGTAATAGGGCTTTTAATTATAGAGTTTTGTTAAAAAGTTCTACTATTGAAAAGCTCTTTACTGTTTAGTAAATTTATGCGTAAAGTGCTTTTAGTTACAGTGGTTTTCAAAATTATCTGCATGAGCTTTTCAACAAAAGCTTTGGTGCTTATTTAAAAAAGTGGATTTTCAGCTGTTTCTGGTGCTTAAAGCATTTTTTATAAATTTACTATACATACCGTTTTTTAAGAAAGAGCTTTTAACTGTTAAAAGTACCTTTAAAGTTCCCAAACTCAAAACCAAACAGGCAATAAAAATGTTGCCCGTTCTTGTTTTTTGGTTTCTTTTCATAGCCTAAGCGGTTGCTGCCTTCCTTTGGTTGAATTTCTTGTTTGATAAACTTTTCAAAGAAAACATGTTTTTATGTGTATTTGTAACATTCCCCATATCCATTTAAGAAAGAGACAACTTTTTGTTGTTGTGGTGCCAGTTGTGGTTAGTGCAAACCACAACTTTGATTCTTTCCACTAACATATGTTTGCTAGATGAATTGTGGATACCTATCTCTCTTGCACTGATCTTCTCTATCTCTCAACTCTCTCTTCATTTTGCATAAAAGAACTTTGATAGTCATCTAATGAACCCAATATTTGATATGGAAAATTAAATGAACAGAATCAATATTTGTGTTTTCTTTATTTTCTTTTTTGGTTTGACAGTTTTTGGCTTTCAAAATCTTCATTGTTTCTTTCAGAAATTCATATTAAAGGAGTTGATTTATCTATCATTCCTTTTCTTTTCAGGACATGTTCCAAGAATGAATTTTCATACATGGGCTAGGATATAGATTGTCTGTATTTTTCCATATATCTTAAATAATGTCTACTATGTGCTGTCTAGGGTTTCACTGCGTCCAGCCGGAAAGATTTTGAATGTCTCATCAAGGAAATCCATTATGGTATAAAATTGGAACCGATATAAATGTCTATATTTTCCTACTGCTTGTTTGCTTTCTTTTGAGTTCCATTGCATTGTTCTTCTGTTTCTGTTGTTTTTTAGTGCAATTCACTCTTTTTGATTTGTAATAAAATTTTATTTTTTTGACCAGAGAAGTATAAAACATTTTTATAAGTAATCAAAATTGTATTAATCAAAGAACAGGCCTAGCCCAGTATGTACATGAAACCTTCCCATTAAGAGGGAGCAAGAGAAAGAAGAAAATTATGGAGGACCATCCCATTGAAATCAACAGCAGTGGCCCATTTACAAAGCGTACTAAAAAATAAAGCCAAAAGCTCCTCTCGTGTTCGTTCCATGTCTTCAAAAGTCCTAGCGTTCCTCTCCTGCCACAAAACCCACATGATGCAAGTAGGTATCATCCTCCAAATTGCTGAAATCTGGGGCTGACCTCCTATATTAGGCCAACAAGCTAAAGTTGCCGCCACTGTCCCCAGCATAACCCAGCCTACCTCAACTCTATTTAGCACCTCGTCCCACAAAACCCTTGCAATCTTACAATGTAGTAAGAGATGATCTACAGACTCACCCCCTCCCTTGCACATACAGCACCAATCTACCACAATAACCCTCCTTTTTCTCAAGTTATCAGTTGTAAGGATTTTGCCCAAAGCTGCAGTTCACATAAAGAAGGCCGCCTTTAGAGGTGCCTTGTGTTTCCATATCCTTCTCCAAGGGATCTGACAGTTGGTATTCGGCATAAGGGCAACATAGAAGGAGCGAACTGAGAACTTACCTTTCCTGTGCGGGACCCACCACAGCCAATCCTCTTGGTGATTACTCGGCTTCACGGAGTAAAGGAGACTATAAAAATCCACAAAGTGATTCACTTCCCAATCTTGTGCCGCCCTGTTAAAGTGTATGTTCCAATGGAACTGTCCTCCCGCTATACCCCTGACCTCCTCCACTGAAGCCTCTTTAAGGTTGGCAATTTGGTAGAGAGAGGGGAACAACTCCTGTAACGATGCATCACTGCACCACGTATCTTTCCAAAATTTGATCCTCGAGCTGTTCCCCATCTGAATACGAGAATGCCATAGGAAGACCATCCAACCTTTCCTAATATGTTTCCACAACCCCACTCCATTAGCTCCTCTAACTTCCTTCGTACACCATCCCCCCCATATATCTCCATATTTGCACCCAATCACCCCTCGCCACAAAGCGTCCGGTTCCCGACTATACCTCCACAACCATTTACCCAAGAGTGCCCGATTGAAAACCTTCACCTTTTTTATACCCAGTCCACCCTTGGAGAGGGGACGACACACTGTTCCCCATTTGACCAGATGGTACTTAAACTCCTCCCCCAAGCCGCCCCATAGAAAGTCTCCCTGTAGCTTGTCAATACGGCTTGCTACTCTTGCTGGAATAGGAAAGAGCGATAGGAAGTAAGTAGGCAAATTAGAGAGAGTACTCTTAATTAGAGTGAGCCTTCCTCCTCTCGATAAATACATTCTCTTCCAGCTCGTTAACCGTCTCTCTATCTTCTCAATCACTGGTTCCCACAAGAGGGGCGATCTTGCCCCTATCCCCAATGGTAGACCCAAATAAGTCATCGGGAACGAAGCTATTTTGCACCCTAACGATCGAGCCAGTTGTCGTAAATTTGGCACCCTACCAATTGGTACTATCTCTGACTTGTCGAAATTCACTTTTAGTCCAGACACAGCCTCGAAACACAGAAGCATCGCTTTCAAAGTCCGCACCTGACTCTGATCTGCATCATAAAGGATAAGTGTATCATCTGCAAAGAGTATATGAGATATATTAGTAGTGCCCCTCTCTTGGTTTCCAACCGAAAAACCGCCCACCAAACCATTTCGACTTAAAGCCGACACCATCCTGCCTAGCCCTTCCATCACAACAACAAACAGCAGTGGCGACAAGGGGTCACCCTGTCTCAAGCCTCGTGAACTATGAAAGAAACCAGCTGGACTACCATTTATCAACACCGAGAATTTCGCTGTTGACACACACCAACGGATCCATGATCTCCATTTCTCCCCGAAGCCACATCTCTCAAGAATATATAGTAAAAAATCCCAGTTGACGTGATCATAGGCCTTCTCCATATCCAGCTTGCATATGATTCCGTTACCGCCATTCCTCATTCTGCTATCCACACACTCATTTGCAATTAGAGCCGCATCAAGGATTTGTCTACCTTTAACAAAGGCATTTTGAGGCTTAGAGATAAGCTTCCTTACCACCTCGCTAAGCCTGTTTGCTAGCACTTTGGAAATGATCTTATACACACCACTAACTAGGCTGATGGGACGGTATGCACTTACCTCGTTTGCCCCCACCTTCTTCGGGATTAAAGCTATGAAAGTTGTATTTAGGCTTTTTTCGAATTTTCCAGCCTCATGAAGTTCTTGAAAAACCTTTATAATGTCTTCCTTAATCACGTCCCAGCATTCTTGGAAAAAACCCATAGAGAACCCATCTGGTCCCGGAGCCTTATCCTTGGCCAATTTTCGCACAACCTCCGACACTTCCTCTTCTTCAAAAGCCCTTTCCGTTCAACAAGCATCACTCTCCCCAATGGAATCAAACACTAAGCCATCAGGGAATGGCCGCCACCTCATCGGTTCAGTAAGAAGTTGCTCGTAGAAGCCAACTATATGGGCCTTAATATCCTGTTCTTCCCTGCACTCCGTACCATCAATTTTCAGCATCTCAATATTATTGTTTCTCCTATGAGAATTTGCGACCCGATGGAAAAACTTGGTGCAACGGTCTCCTTCCCTAAGCCACAAGGCTCTTGATTTTTGCCGCCACGAAATCTCTTCCATCAAAATAATTCTCTCCAGCTCCTCACCCAACAAAGTCTTCCACTCAACTTCTACTTGGGTAAGAGATCTAACCTCTTGAACTTGCTCTATTTCCTGAATCTCCCGCATCTTCCCTTCTTTGTTTGCCCTTAGATCACCGAAAGAATGTGTATTCCAAAGCTTCAAATCTCTTTTTAAAGCTTTAAGTTTGCTCGCAAGGATGAAACTAGGAGTCCCCTGAAAATGATAGGACACCCACCACTGTCTCACTCGGTCCACAAAGCCTTCCGTCTTCAACCACATGTTCTCAAATTTAAAGTATCTCTGGCCATTTCGCACTCCTCCACAATCAAGCAATATAGGCCAATGATCTGAACTGATGCGAGGCAATCGCTTTTGCCAAACATCAGGAAAATGACTTTCCCACTCCGGTGATATGAGGAAGCGATCAAGACGGGACCACGTTTGGTTGTTAGCCCACGTGGCGGAGCCCCCGGCTAACGGTAGATCTACCAAGTTCAAATCAGAGATGCATTCAGAAAAGTCAATCATAGCTGGTCTCCCCCTTCTATTACCAAAAGATTCACTTGGAAATCTCGTGACGTTAAAGTCACCCCCAATACACCAAGGTAGATTCCACCAACTATGCAAACCCGCTATCTCCTCCCACAAAAATACTCTGTTACTATCCAAATTTGGGCCGTATACTCCTGCAAAAGCCCACAAAAAGTTGTCTGTCACACTCTTAAACGAGCATGCTACTGTATACCTCCCTATAAACTCTTCCATTTTTTCCACCACCCTCTTGTCCCACATAACTACCACTCCGCCTGACGCCCCGTTTGAAGCCAAATAAACCCAATCTACATGCACTCCGCTCCACAAGCTTCTCACAATACGCCTATCAATCAGCTTCAATTTAGTTTCTTGCAAGCAAACAATGTCTACCTTCCACTCCCGTAGTAAGTGCCTTATCCTCAATCGTTTCGTAGCCTCATTAAGACCACGTACATTCCAAGATACTATTTTGGGTTTCATTGAGAATGAGCTGGCCCCTTCCCTTTCGGCCTACTCCTACTCGAACTACCCTCGATGTTCAAAGACCACATCAACCGCTTAAGCTCTCTTTGTTTCTTCGAGACGAATTTACGTTGTTGTTGATGCCCTGCTTCTATAGCTGTTAGTAAGGCCATAAACTGTTCCTCATATCCCTCACACTCGAGGCCCACTACTTTCTGAATCTCCTTCACCTTCTCGAACACCCAGCCGGAAACTCCTGAATGAACAAGAAACAGTAAATTAAGTGGTGTCGGCTCCACTTCTCTACTTTCCTCAACTTCTGAAAAAACCATCAAATCTAAGTTCTCTTTCATAGCCAGTGCGTACTCATCATCTGTTGATACCCCTTCAAGAGAATCGTATAGAGATCCCTCCACTTCCGAGTCTTCCACTCCGTCCCCATCCCTCACAACCACTTCAAAATCATTCCCATGTACTCCAGAGGGGTTCCCCGTAGCCCCACCAGTCTCCAAAAATTCCCCCGACAGTGGCCTATCATTTCGGCTCACGGAAGCCCACAAAGGATCCTCAGAGTTTATCAACTCATTCAAGTCTGGATCAAGTCCAGAAAATTTCGTCGGGGTCCCCTTACTCATATTCGGCGTTTTCTAAGTCAGAAAAAGTGGATCCGACGCTCCCATTTGGTTCGCCGTGCGCTTAGCTTGAGCCAACTCCACATTCCGGTCATCCCCCACCTGTTTTCCGTCATCGGAGAGGTCCACCCAAGTTGCCGGCACGTTCTGTTGGTCCTCCGACGGCTCCTCCTCCGGCAGCATCACGGCCGGCGTTGATAGCTGGCTTTCGTGTGTTATCGGACCCGTGGGTTGAACCGGGTCAACCATTCCGTTAGACAGGCCGTTTCTTTCGGGTTGGGCCAGCCGTAAGGGCTGGGCCCGTTCATTAGTTTTCAGCCCGCGTGTTGGTTCCGGCCCAGCCTTTTTAATCCACACTGACTTTCCAAATCTGCCCCTATCCTCAACCCGGTACCAATCAGTTGCCTTTTTCAGCCCGACATGCACACGCACCTCACTCAGTTCCTTCTGCAGCTTCCGCAGTTGCCCCTGCAACTCCATCAACCTCCTATGAGTCTCCCACGCCTCTTGTCCTACACGCAACCTGCTACCTACTGCATCCCGTACAAGGTGTGAGGCTCGATGCTCCTCCTCTTCGACATAGGCTCTGTCACCGTCTTCTCTCTGCTCCTGGTTTGGCGCAGCTGTCGTAAGGACCTCCTTGAAGGACCGGTTGGTTACCCCTCTTATCGCCTGAGTTCCAACAGTGTTTCCGATCCTATTTCTTGTATGTACCAGCTCAGCTACTGAATCTTTCAGACGTCGCCAACCCCACCCATTTGCACCTTCCGGGAAACAGAGCATTTCCTTTCTTCCCGTGTGGCCATACTCTGCAATGGACAGATATCGCCCACGCCTATTCTCGCACCGTTGAGCCACGAAACTTCGGTAACTCTCCCTTACGACAGAATAAACCATCTTTTTTCCCCCTCTCATACACTCCTCCAGGACTCTCACCATCCACGAAGTAGTGTTGAGTCCCACCAGCACTTCGTGACTCTCCTTCCAACCCTGCTCTGAGATACGTATATTGCCCCCATCCTTCACCAGCGTAATCAATTTAGGGCAGGTTTGGTAATCAAGAAATCTCATCTCAAACTCAAAATTCTCATCTCATCATTACACCTTTTCCAAATCTCCATACAAAATATAATAAATAATTCAACTTTTTCAAATCCCAATACAACTTTTTCAAATCCCAAAACAATAATATTACTAAAACTAATATTTTAAACTCTAAACTCAAACTCAAAATTCTCATCTCAACATCCAAGCTTCCCCTTAGATTCTATAACTATCTCCCTGAAACCAGCCATCTAATAACGATCACAAAACCCCCCGCTAACGTACCATTTTTTCAAAGAAAAAAAATCGCCATTGTACGGAGAGAAAAAACCTTAAGCAATTCAGAAAAATAACCTTGATTTTCTAATGTCTTGACTCCATAATTTTTCCTAACTATCCATCTTCGAAGAGATGTTTGCCCTATTAGTTCGAGTAGGCAGATACTTGTTCAAAGACCATGTTATTTGATAAAAGAGAAGTATAAAACATCCTAAATGATTGTCATTTATCTTGAAGTAACTCTACTTAATTGATGTTTCCAACTTCTGTCTGAATTTGTTTTTAATGCATAACACAACAAAAGATGAAGGGAATGGTCAGTTTAAAATCTTGCATTTGTTAATTATCTCTAAAATGTTATTGAAATGGTTTTAAAACTACGCCAAGTGTTCTTCAAAGATTTTAAGTATATTGGAATGATAGACATAGTGAAGGTAAATCATATAATAACATCGGATTAGCGCAGCTGATCATGACTTATGTAAATAATAAGTTACTAGGAAAATTTATTTAAGTAATAATCAATGAATCTGAGTCAAGAAAAAAGCAACGCATTTCATAATTGGTAAGGAGAAAGTAACAACCACCAATGAATGATGTATCGTAGTGTTTGGAATTGCAGATTGTGGGTTTGAGCTTCAGATTCTAAGACCTATTGTATATTTTCAAAGATGAGCAGGGTCTTGAAATCAATGTGATAGATTGGCTAAAATCAGTTGTTCTTCTGTTTCTAACACAACATGTAGGTAAATTTTAGAATAATGTATCTGATGGTGTAAAAAATTCCATTTTTTCATTTGTTAATCAATCATAATGTGTGTCAGGATCAGAGGTTTTGTTGTCAAGGCTAGCAAACATCAATAACCATCATTCTGTCTTATATAAGTTTTTGCTGGCTAGAAATATTGAAATCTTTATTGCTCAAATATAGGGAAAAGTGCAGGAAAGCACAAGTCAAGGTGTTGGTAACTTGCATACTTCCAAGAGAGGTTATTTGGTTTCCTACATAAGTTTTCAGCTCGTTATTTCTCTGATTTGGTATTACAATAGGCAGATACTTGTTTGAGAAATATTGTTTTCTAAAGATTTGAATGCCTCTTCAGATGGTTATAGGAACAAGACCATGAGTCAAAGCCATGATTCAGTTCGTACAAATGGCAGGTATGAGAAACATTTTTCCTGTTAGAACAAGCAGTCTGATTTCAAGCCAGGGTTCTGTTGATACTAATGATAGTTTTTAAAACTCTCGCGTGCTAATTTCTTATACAACTTAAAAGTTTGTAGACGACTCCTACATAATATTTTTTGTTTTTACCAGGACTACAAGGAATTCTCTTTTATCAAATAGGTACGTGAATTTCCAAAATAACGTGGTCTATCCAACATAAATAAAATATGCATGTGCTATTGGTGCAATTTTTTTATTATTATTTAATATTATTCCACTCTGCTGAAGGAACTCTTTGCCAGTGCTAAAAAGGGGGAACCAGGCAGATACAAGTATCCCAAAGGTTGCCATAATACAGTCTTTTTTTTGAATTTTAGTTGGAGAGCTTGATTGTGGAGATTTCTTTTCCTTCCTTTTCTAATGAGTTTTTTCCTTCTCCAGTTCTAGTGTGTTTGGTGGCAGGATTTTTATTCTTTTTTCCCCTTTCTTTTCCATTACTTCTTGATATCTTTTTCTGTTTTGCTTGGAAGGAAAATGCTGAAATTTCTGACATGGGCAAGGAAAAAAGTGGATATCTCGGTAAACTATGGTGACTTTTTCAGTCTTTCACATGTGCAAGGGCAAAGAGCTATACTATCCAATGTGTTTTCACTTTATTTATGTTAAGTGTTATAGTTAGCAAGAACCAGTAGAAATAATGCAATATACTATACATAACGTGCGCACACTCTTAAATAAATCTCAATGTTAATTTTAATAAATTATTCTTAATTGGGCCTGCTGTGTTCGTTTCTGCATTATCCTCAGCATATGCTGCATTGATTATGTTTCTCAATTGTTGATGATTTTGTTGCTTGTTTCAGTTGGTAAAGCTGGCAGGAAAGTAGCACCCCTGGTAAGAAATGCTAGGAGTCATCTTTGGAAGAATCGAGTGAGTGATGGCTTCATAATAATGTGAGTAATGATGAGATATGCGAGGTTTACTTTCTATCCAGTCCATTGAACTTAAAATTCGTGCTAGTTTATTCAATTCCTCTTCTGTGTAAATGATATGGCTGTATACTTTCCAGTAAGGTTTGCACATGGCATGGGTTGTATTTTATAGTCTAACACTGTCAACTAAGCACATATCAATTAAGTTGTGTTCATCTTTTGACAGTATACAAGCATATGTAGTGTTTACTTAATTTTAAAGCTGTTAAATATTCTAATGTGTATGATCCATTGCAAGGGTTTCTTGAGAATCAGGTATTTTAGTACATCATTATCTGCTCACATAACATTGCAGACATAAAATGATTCACATTATACAAGCAACATAATGCACATTTTCGAGAGTGGACCACTCGTTTCTCCCCCACCAAGCTAACTTGATATAATTTATCAAATTTAGTAGTCTCATTTGTCTCACTTTAAAATTGAGATAGATTTATTTAACACCACTTGGTTGGATTATTACTTTTTTTTTTTTTCATTAGTTTTATGGAATGGCAAACTACATAAGACTGAGATTCCTATATATTAATTTTATGTTTTCGTGTATGATTACTAATCAGAGAAAATTTTTTCATGTATGATTACAGGGGTCAAACTAATGTAGAGGCCCGAGCATTACAAAGAAAAAATACCAGGGTATGTGACATGTTTTATGTGTTTTGGGCTTGCTATGTTAAATTGTTCATGTTGTTGTGATACTTCTACTCTATTGTTGTTGAGCTTGCTACAATTTCCTTCAAGAGAGTAGTAGAGTCCTGATGGAAGGACCATTCTAAAACTTGACCATAACCATTAGGCGTTAGATCTAAACTTTTTAAACTATAGGTACTAGTTTTGAAAGAGTGCAAATCTTAGGGACCAGAACAGTAATTTTCCCCCGTCCTATGTGGTACAGAGGTTTAAGACCCTGTATTTAAAAAAAAAAAAAAAAACCCTTGCGGTATGAATTAATTACAAAAAGGACCCTCCATAAATTTTCTGTGCAGTTAATTGAAAACAATAAAATGGTAGTAAAAGAAAAATCTTTGATAGCATAGTCAAATTAAAGTACAGGGTTGAATTGAAAATATACTGGAAAGGCCGTGATAAAAAAATGCAAGAATTGTAGGTATTGACCTCTATGCTAACGCAATCAAATACCAATTCATCTAGAAAGCCAACTTGGAATATTATATTGAGTTTAAAGGATATACATAACATAAGAAAACATGTAGTGCCATGGTACGTAAATGATCTTCAGTGTCAACTAAATACTTAAGAATATTTGTTTACATCATTTTGTTGGTCTTGAAATGATATTTTTAATTTTTTAAATTACAAAAGCACACTTTTTTGCGCTTTAAGCTCACACAAAAAGCCCCAAAAAGTGTGCTTAAAGCTGGCTTTTGTAAACGTGCTTCATTTTGCTTCGGCCTTGGCAGTTATTGCTTAAGAGCACTTACATCAACACTGGTTTTGACTAGTTAGCTGGACGTGCTTTCAAAGTTTAATGTGTTTCTCTGGTGTGTTTTCACATAATTAAGCAGTTACAATGCTTGATCATGTTAATGAAATTAGCTTGTGCGTGAAGCCTAGTTTTGTTTTTTAAATATAATCGATTTGCAATCAGCATATTGACACAATTTTGTGTCTAATGAGTTTTAGCAATCCGAATAACTTTTAATTTCATTAATGATATAGCCAATTATGAAGACCACCCTCAAGGCTACCCATGCTCAAAGGACTTTAAAATCCAATAATATTTCAAATGTTAACAAATGGACATCTGTTGCTGCAATCTCATCCAAGAAAAGGGAGGAAGCAGTGACATCATCTCTTCCAGCGAATATTGCAATAGTGGATCCACAAGAAGCCACAGAAGGACAGCCTCCATCTGATGCTGATGGCAATCCAAGGGTTGTACCAGATATCATTGCTACGAGAAAATCAGCTCGGAGGAGATCTTATACATCTTCCTTAATGGCAAGATCAAAGGTTGAGGCACACTATACTCTGGTAATGCATTGGCCCTGTTCTTGTGAATATCAATTACAATGGTTATTATGTTGCAGTTAATAGAGAAGTGTGGTGAAGCAATGAAGTTGCAAGAGCTACCAAGTATTGATGACATTTGCAATCAACTGGAAGTGGCTGAATATGTTGATGAGATCTATCAGTACTATTGGGTTACAGAGGTGATGTTTAATATTATTGTCTCCGTTCCCATATTTTTACACCATTCTGTTGTTTCTGTTTTATTCTGGGTTAATGACTTTTAACTTATGTTTCTCAAATATGTAGTTATATCTTAGAGTTCAGCTACCCATCAGCCACTGTTTGTCTAACACCCACATTTGACGTGGCCTTTTTTTTTTCCTTGCCAATCGAAACTTGTGTTTTAGTCTTCCCCCATTTCAATTTCAAAATTTCCTCCACCGATTTCACCCAGCTTCTCCCCGCAAGGTGCAAACGACCCATTAGCAGCTCAAAGTTTCTTCCTCTTGGTCTCTCCCTGCTTGCACTGCTACAGCTTGGTGAAGTTTTCTTCTTCTTCTTCTCTCCCTGATGGCGCAAACTTCTTCTACTTTGTCACAGCAACATGATCAGATGAATCACAGCAAGAAGAATCACAGCAAAATGATCAGACGAGCTTGCACTCCCCTTACATTGTGTGCATGTGTGCTTCACATTCTAGATGTTTATTAATGATTTTTCTATAGGCTCAGGAAAACAAAGCAACCGTTCAATGAGGAGCATCAATTTGGGGTCTAAATTTTTGTGGACAATTTTGGGAAACCAATATGTCATTGCTTTCTTTTTTTCTTTTTTAAATCAATTTCAAGACAATGGTCTTATGGCTAGCAAGAGCTGTAATTTTCTGCGTAAATTTGCTACTGGGTTTAACTCCCAGTATCTTTAGAACAATAAATCTTGCTGGAAAGAAAAACCAGAACAGAAATTATCCTTACCTCGCGAGATGCAGATCTGTGTTTGTGTTGGCCCTCAAATCTTCATTTCCTCTTCTACTTCCAAAAAGAAGATTTCCAAACTGAACAAGGGATGTGTGCTAGACTTCCCAAATGCTTGTGTTTGCCTAAATCACAGATAAATGAAGAGATGTGTTTGCCCTAGAATCACAGACAGAAAAATAGATGAACTAAAGAAGGAAAGAGGAGCACGGATTTTTCCCTAGAATGATGGAGAGAAATGACTAACTCGGTGAGAGAGGAACACGGGGGAAGAGCCTGCACTGCATGAAGAGGGGAGAAGAGGTGAGGAGAGGTGAAATTCGGGCAAAAGGGCACTGGGTGAGAGAGAAGAGCCGGTTTTTTTATTTTTTGTTAGTGAACCCGGTCTGTCACGTAGGGTGTGGGGGTGTAAAAAGACTAAACCAGCTGATGAGAAGAATATTTCTAAATCTTATTATCTGAATTTAGCATTCTGGCATTGCTCTCTAAACCAATTTAGTTTAATATTATTGCCTAATGCTAAATTGACCTTTGACTGCAGGTACAGAATCAGTCCTTGGAAAATTATATGTCAGTTCAGACAGACATTACAGCTCATATGCGTGGTATTCTTATAAACTGGTTAATTGAGGTATTTATCTTTTCTTCCCATGCATTCTGCTAAAATCTCTCTCTCTCTCTCTCTCTCTCTCTCTCTCTTTTCCCTTTCTGGTTATAAGGCAATCTGATCATCTGGTCGATCAGAAAAGCATTTTGATGAAAGTTTTCCAATATTGGTTGTCTATGCATTCATTTTACTGAGCTCATTTTCTATGCTGGATTTTTTGCAACTCCCGTTACAGGTACACTTCAAATTTGATTTAATGCAAGAAACTCTATATCTCATGGTGACCTTGTTAGATGGATTTCTTTCACAAGCTACCATAAAGAAGAATGAACTGCAGTTGGTTGGTCTTACTGCACTCTTGCTGGCATCAAAATATGAAGACTTTTGGCATCCCAGGGTAAAGATCAATATGTTCAAATCACATGCCCACAAATTTTGTTTCAATGCTATCAATGTTTTCCAGAGTACATGGTTATCTGAGTTTTATTCTCCCTATAATACAGGTCAAGGACTTAATTAGTATATCAGCTGAATCGTATAGAAGAGATGAAATGCTTGCAATGGTATGCCTGCCCCCACTTCTAAGCTTTGCTTTTTTGGTTCATTTTTCTGTTCTTTTGATTGCTGCCACCCGAAAGCAGCAGGGTGGATGGGTTGGAATGTACTTATTCATTCCAGGCCAATCGTTTAAGGTATGAGGTAGAGGACCCAGTTAGTGCACAAGCCCATTCCAAAGCTAAACACTGTAAGGTTTTCCAACACTCCACCCCTCCCCTGAACACGTCCTAACCCTTTGGAGCAAACAGTTTTGACACATGGTCCAATAAACAATAAATCAGACTTTGATATCAAGTAACAGCTCCTAACACAAACGTTTAAGCTATTGAGAGGCTTAAGCATATAAAACCCATACCAAATTTCACACCTAATGTGGTACACATCAGACAAATAAGTGACTTGTGGAAAATTCTAAATGACCTTGCTTACATTTACTTTTCCCTGGGATGTATTAAACAGTTTATCTTTGCCGTTTAGGAGCCTGCAAAAGAAGAAGAATCCTTATAACTGTTTAAATTTTGTATTTTCTACACAAATATTTGGTCTGATGAGGTCTCAAAATTTGATTGCAATGGTTAGTGTACTTGCATGATGCTAACGATACACATTGGCTTTGCCATACAGGAGAGGCTTATTCTTAAGAAATTGAAGTTTCGTCTTAATGTTGCTACTCCTTATGTGTTTATGTTGAGATTTCTCAAGGCTGCTCAGTCAGACACAAAGGTATGTGGTAACTTACAATAGCCATGCTATTAATTGTTAGTTGGTAGAGGCAGACTATATTCAATGCAGACCAGATGATTTTGTAATCATCAATTGCTGATTGTCTCTGCTCCCTTGTGGAAATTACTCCCAGCTTGAACGCTTGGCGTTCTACCTCATTGAACTTTGCTTAGTTCAATATGAAGCTTTAAAGTTCAAGCCCTCTTTGCTATGTGCATCTGCTATCTATGTTGCAAGGTGTACCCTGAACATGACTCCAGCTTGGACCCCCCTGCTTTGCAAACATGCACGCTATGAAGAATCCCAACTCAGGTAATTTTCAAGATTCGGTTTCTTCATGACTTTTAGCTTCCCGGAGTATCTAAATCATTTTTCAATTTGGTCACCATAGGGATTGTGCCGAGATGATCCTAAGATTCCATAAGGATGCTGGAACAGGACAGTTGAGAGTCACATACGAAAAATATCTGAAGCCTGATCTCAGTGGTGTTGCAGCAATAACAACTTTAGATAGGCTTCCTCTTTGACTACACTTGGTGTGTATAGCCTCTGTAATTGGCATCATAATGGAAAGTGTGCAGGTGAGATTTGAGTTTTATTTGGTTCTTTTGTATGATGTCATGCTGTGTTTCTTCTGCTCTACTTAAAACCACTTTTTTTTTCTTTTTCTCAAAACCTTGCAGGAAATACCTACTCAAATTGTATCTTTGGGATTGTAGCTCAATAGTAATTCTACAAAATTGAGGAATTACACCTCCGCTGGTTGTTAATCTTGGACATTCTCCATATTATTTGTTGGAGTCGCCTTGATTTTCCAGCTGCTGCCTGATATATTTGTATTTTGCGGTGTGATGATAGTAAAAGTGACGATGTGATCTCACATGTCAAGATGCTTATAACTTCCGTGTGTTGTGCCCTAGCATTATAGCCACATTTCAAACAATATCATACTTTTCCCTGCCATTCGCAGTTGAAAGTGGATCTCTCTAGGAAAACATCCTTTCACACCTCAAGCAATAAGCATTAGTTATGTTTCATGTCCTTCTCAAATGCTTCACTTTCATTCCCTTGAGAATGTTTGTAAAAGTACAGGATAGTCGATAAAATAATACTAAAAAAGATATTAGAACCTTAGGAACCTCGATTCTAGGACAGCATCGATGGGAAACTAGGTTTCTCATGTGTTCATCACTCCATCATAGAGAATGGTAGACAATGAACCCACTCTGCTTATTTTTATCACTACCGATTAGATAACAGAAACATGAAACCCTTTGTCCAGAGGATGCAAGGGCCTGCCTTGAACATACTTGCACATGCTCAAAGAGCACCTTTTCCTTCCTCCAGGTGTTACAAACTTGCAACCAATCATTATGGAGCCCCTTCCACATCACTATGGTTCTTCCACAATAATCAAATGCGCTCCATAATTATCAGAAGAACACTTATTATAACACAAATCATCCAGTCGTCAATTATTAATCAAATGGGCGATATTCATGAATTACTACAACACCAAGACAAGTTTTGAAAGCAGGAGAGAAGATATTTCAACAATTTCATCAAGGTTTGGATGACTGGGCCGAAACAAGAGAAGATGCTGCCTCTTCAGGATTTGAGAAAAATAAAGGTGATATGATATAAATTTAACCTAGCCAGTTAATGCAGCCATTTTCTTTGGTAATGTTCCTGACTTAGACGTGGGAATTTCCTTGTTTTTAGATTGCTGTGTCTTTTATACTCACTCTAGTTAATCCAAAACAAAGTTTAGGAAAGAACAACTGGAGGTGATGAAAGTGATCAGTGCAGATAGCACGGAAGATTCATCTCATCACTATATGCTGAACCCTAAAACTTAAGATGATATGAGCAAGATATAGGAAGACGGGTTGTGTAAAGGCGAAAAATGGTACAGCAGGGGAGCCAGGGTAGTGTATTCTTAATGCAAGAAACACAAAAATGCAATAGTAGAAGCCAATCAGAATGAATGAATAACTAGATTCACTAAAAAACAGTAAATCAATATCTGAACCCTGTTAGCTCAACATATATAATTATATTCATTCATTCCCAAGCTTCTCTTCCTCCACCAACATACCTGCCTACCTAAATATAAACCCTAGTCCTTCAACAAAAACCATTATTTTCTATCGACCAATATAAATATATCATACAAATTACATATATGTTGAATTCTGATGTATGAAGTGACTGGTGTATGGAGTTGCTCACTATCTATGAACAAGTAATCAAACCATCTTGTGAAAGCAAGTACCCTTCCCGCTTCAATGTCTCCCTTACTGCCCGATAAAACTCCACCCATGAAGATGAATAAACATCCACCGGCGCGAACAAAAATGTCGGATTGGGGCTTGCAGGGCATGCACCCACCAAATCCAATACTGAAGCAGCCGGCTTCAGCGTCCGCGGGAAATTAAACGCTAAGTTGTCAACTTTGTGTTCGTAAATTTTGCCATTTCGGTCCAATTTATACCTAGACGTGCCCTGAAATTGCCCTTTGGCCTCCCATGGAACCCGAGGGACTCCCTTCAAGTTCCACCTTATCAAAATCAGATTCTCTGAAGGTTGCCAAATCCGATATACCTCAAGCGAAATGTCTCGGAACAGGATTTTACCATGAAATCTCAATGCCCAGAAGATCAATTTGTAGTTTTCAATACCAGTAAATGTATTCAACGGGTCTGAAAATGTAATATCATCCCTGAAAACATTAAATGAAATCAACCAAAAATAGCAACTGTTTCAGGAACCAAGCATTAACCTTAGAAAATATAACAAACCCAGAAAATTAAAACAAAGAATATGAACTACCCAGACGAGAAAATCACCTGTAAATATCATAATTGAGGTCCTTGGTGAATAGCAAAGGGAGGTCTTCTCGGAGCGTCCGCACAGCAAGGCCAAGGTTGACATAGAAGTCGTCCTTTTGGTGCTTATCCTCCTCACCGGGGGGAGTGTTAACCTGAGCCACGTCCTGGAGCAGGGGAGGGGATTGGAGGCTGGTGAAGGAAGCAGTAGAAGTGAGGGAGCGAGGAGGCAGAAAGTGAGAATGAGAATTGGGATTTGAGTTGGGGAAGAATGATGGGTGACTGAAAGATTTTTCTCTCGATTTGTGATGGAGAAGAAGAGAGGGAGAGAGGTTGAGTAGAAGAAAAGCCATGGCCTTTATTGTTCTTCAATTTGGGTCTCTCAAGTGCTTAGCTTTTCATTTGTGGGGGAGAGAGAGAGAGGGAGGAGAGATTTGTGTGACGTGGAAACAAAATGAGGTTTGTGATTTTGATATTTGAGTGGTTTTGATTTGAACAAGCCATTAAAATAGACCAAAGTAATAACTTTGTTAATTTTGCACATTCGACCCTACATTTGCGACATATTACTTCTTGATGTTGTGTTATTTGTCATCAATATTATCTTTATTAAAATAAAAATTTTATGTACAATTATTTTTACATATTTTTTTATTTACAAATTAATATAATTAATTACGTCACATTTTTTAATATAAAATAACTATTGAGTTCTATAACATTAGCCGAGTGTGAAAATAATAAGCATAAGTAATTATATATAGTAAAATTGATTTTTAAAATGAATTTTAAAGATAGTATTAAATGATTTATATAAAAACTATGAGACTTCAATCCATAAGTTTTCAACAAACACATGAGCGATGTTTTTTATTTTCTCCTCCCATTGTCAAAGAAAAATCCCTCATTTTTTATTTTTATTTTTTTGTGGTAAGTGACTTAAGTTTCCAATGAATTGTGGCTTGGATGAGAGTTGGAGGGCGGCCCGGCGAGAACTTTCCACAATTGTGGGAGGTCATGTTTGAAACTTTTTAGGAGTCACCAAAAGAGAGGGAGGGAGCTTTGGAATTTTGACTTGGAATAGTAGCATTATTATTATTATTATTATTATTATTATTATTATCCATTCTTTGTTCAAAGAGGAGGTTTGAGATGGAACTTAAAAATGTATTATGGGTTCGTATTTGGAAAAGACCAACTGCTAGGATGAGAATTGAGAAAGGAAATTCCATGTACATCATCAAGTTACTATTAAATACTAAATAGTCACTTCCACTTTATTTATTTATTTCTTTTTTCTTCTAGTAAAATGACTTGCTGCTTTGCAAACAATTCTATGGTCACCCTATATAAATTTAACTTTAATTATTATGTAGTGAAATTCTTCTGTTAATTATCAAATAAAAGAATGACACCTTTTAACTTTCTAATAAATTATATAATCCACAGATCCGCACTAGACTACACATTAAAATTTAAAATAATTAAATTTAGAAAAATACTATAACCACGAAGCTGAAATACGTCATATATAAAAGTAAACATACAAACTGATGTGGCTTGATGTAATACGTCATATTATAAAATAATTTTTATTATAAAGTAGATCTAACAAATCTCATAATATTATATTAGTTTGTGAGTTTTTTTTTATATAATCTATTTGTATCTATAACAGTTCCCTTAAATTTATCTGGCAAGAAATTTGTTTTATTGCTCATTACTATTCATGCCCCCGTTTTCTCTCGTGTTCCAATCATTTGCTTTCTCATATTATATATGTGAAAGCATTAATGTAATTTGTAGCACATTACCATTACAAAATATATATGTATATATATATATATATATATATATATATATATATATTTATTCTCTCATTATCTCCTTTATTTATTGGATAAATGAGTATGAGATGCTGAGTATTTTGAATAATTTATAGTTTAAATAGAAAATGTGAGACTTTTCTTTCAGAGTAAGAGACGTTTAAACGTCGGATATTGCACTCTAGCTCCAGTAATGTAAGATTGAGATAAATATGTTTTATATGCGAATGTTTTGTTCAAACTTTACAAGCTCCACAATACATATATATATATATATATATATATATACCAAAACCATTCAACTCTGAATATCTAGGCCGCTAGCTGATCATTGTAAAGAGTCGAAATCAAACTTTGTAATAGTTATTAATAAGAGAAATAATACATACAAATTTCAAATACGTAAGTTTCGCGCAAGTCTTTTATAAAAAAGTGAATCTTACTATGAAAAAGTGTGAAACTCATTTTTTCTGGATAGCGCCCACATCTGATTGAAAAGCTTGTACATTTGAGAGTTATACCTAGTATTACTCGATTGATAAGAGAAGGGTAGCAAATTGTATTTGCGAGTCGTGTCGTATTAAGTCATGGACAATATTCAGCTATATGGATCAATCCAAATACGACGTGTTAATCTAAACTTTGCAATAGTTATTCAATGTGTAGAACTTTATCACAATGTGTAGTTTTATATTAATTAATCTGTCCTGGCTAGTTGATTATTGTCTTTTATGTGAAGTTTGGTTAATTTGCATGTTGCTGTCAAATGAATTAATATTGGTCATTTGGTGTCTAGATCTCCTGTACGCAGTCTCCCTCGAAGATCCTCCTAGTCCAATCAATGTACTCGAGTCTTCCCTCAAATTAAGGAAGGATCTCTCTCTCTAAACATCTCTCTGAAATTTATAATATATAAATCGTGTCCTTCTCTCTCTCTCTCTCTCTCTCTCTCTCTCTCTCTCTCTCTCTCTATATATATATATATATATATATATATATATATATATATATATCGTGATGATCAGATGTATGGCCCTGCATGCAGTCTGCGAGATTGGAACATTATTGATTATATATCTTAGTTTTTGTTTTCAGATCATTGCTTTCTTTCACTAGTTGACATATAGATAGTATATCCGATCTGTTATCACTTTGTCGCAAAAGCAAGCTGCTGGTCATCATTCACTTGCAATATATATTCTTGGCAGAAATTCCCCCACAGGATCAGCTGGATAATGTGGCCTCTGCTCTTTTATATTTATGTATATGAATACGCAATATATATCAAGATGTTGACTAATGCCAATACTTGGATCCACGCATTATACTTGAATTGCTAAAGCACTTGAGATGTTTCTAATTTCTTTTCTTTCCCCCTCCATGGCTTCAACTCCAATACGATAGCTAGGTCAAAAGAAGCATTACAGTTGCCAAAGTAACATAAAAAGTAGCTTGACATTTTCATGTTTTAAGCCAGCCCACTTGTATGCTTTACAATCTCAAGCAGGTAGTCCTTTTGGAAATAATTTCTCCACATATGTAGTGAATGAATGTTTTCTTTGTTTTCTGGGTGGAAGTAAACAAAAAACATGATGAAAAAAATAAAAATAAAAAGAGAAAAGAAAAGAAAAGAAAAAGAAGAGCTCCCGGAAAATCCAATAGTACTGGAGAACTACAGATTCTGTCTGTAGTGTCAAATTAATCGCTTGCAAGTTGGGCTCAATCTGATCTAAATGGCTCCACCATATCAATGTTTAGTGGCAGTCCTGGTAGCCAGGGCAGAAAAAAACAAAAAACCAAACTGGTAAGCATATTTATGTGTGTTTCACTTGAGATTGATCTTTTTCTTCATAAACTCTATTTAACACTTAATAACACTTCCAAAAGAATAGGACAGAAAGTGATGAGTTCGCAGTACACACCTACTGATTAATTTACCAATAAAAAATTGATATTATAGCATGAAATGGAGATAACATTAAGGGCAGGTTTGGAGAGTGGTTGATATTTCAGATTTCGTACAAAAAATGGCTCGACGCCGCGACCCTACAAAGATTCAAAACCATTACAAGTCCATGAATAAATATAAAAAACAGATGCATGGAAATCCCTCACTCAAATTGAATTAGCAGTACAAATACAACTGAAAATTAAATGCAGCTCATCAATACAGTTGAACCCTCGGTCACCTTCCACCATTATAAACTATAGACTACATCTGCTAATCTTTTCATTAAAAATGAAACAAAATCAAAGTAGGACTTGTTTCTCCTTTGTCTGCAAACAGTTCATCGCTGTCTAGCAGCGTATTCAATGAATCTGGAGTAAGAAACAGTGACCATGTTTTAGAAGCTATCCAAATAATTTGGGAACAGGAGAGCAACAAAATCTTCAGGGTATCTAACACAAAGTAGAATAATTAGCTAAGTGATGCCCAATCTGGATATGGGCATTCATAGGTCCATCCAGGTCCGGAGTATCTAACACAATGTAGCCACAAACCCTCCTGATGTGCATCGTATCTGCAATTTAAAAGGTAATCAAGTTTAATCATAAACAAAGTAGACCCCCTTTCAGTGGGGAAAAAATGAAGCCATACTAAAGAAAGATATATATGGAATACTTGGAAGTGTGGGTCTCAACGTGAAAAACTATCAAAACAAGCATAGATTCTTAATCTTAAGAGTAAGTGCAGTCTCAGCCAAATCAATCCACAATATTAACCTGAATGACAGCCACCATTCCACTAGAAAATTGGAATGGAGTTCTTCTAGGTACAAGCAGTTCGCGTACCGACTGTGCACCAAAAGATGATATGGCAAGGGGCATTTGTGTAATTGTACAACAAAAAGAAATACATGTCTGTCGTTTTCATTCCAACAGAAGAACGGAGAAGCATCTTCATACGAACACAAGAAGAAGAAAGAAGTGCCCTCCGTCTCCCCTCCCCCAAATTCCATCTCGCCCCTTATTTTCACCATTTTCATCTCCGTTGCAGATTGGCCGATCTTCTCCGCGACCCACCTCCTAAGCAAGCCTCTCATGGTGGATAATAATTAATTTTGGATGCACGCTGCTCATTTTCAGTAATTATTACGAGTTTTCTGCATTTATAAGATGATTATAATTGCTTCCCTTCATAGCAGGTGTCTTGGTAGCCAAAAGAGCTGAGAGAAGGAAGAATTGATGACATAGTCAACAGGCCAAGTCCCTATAATCCCATTCACAATCGAAATGGATTAGGAGCAAATAATGGTTAAAGTTGAAAAAACAGGACATTGAAAGACAGTAGGATTGACTAAAAGTCTTGTGGTAGTAGCTGGTTTGGATCTTGTCCAAGATTGGCAATTGGCTTATGTCTAAGGGCTCAAAGAATCTTGCCACAACGTGAAGCTTCTTTATTGGAAGTAGGCCACCATCGGGTTCTACTTCTTACCAAATAATGACCATTTCTACTGTCTCATGGAGTAGATAAACATCTTCGTGAATTCTAACCATTAAATAGACTACTTAACCTCACCTATAGCAGCCATACCCATACGTAACAGAAGCTTGACATTTCACTTGGGGTTTGTATTCTTTTTTTTTTTCCCCCTTTTGCAGTTACGGTGTGTAGTTTTTTGATTGTGTAGTATTACTTCTTACTTTATTGCCAATCTCAGTGATAATTTGAGAGTTCTGCAACTCTTGGGATCAATTGTTCTTGGTCTGGAGATTACTGATCTTGGGTGGCAGTAGACTAACCTCTCAGCCATTTCCACACCGGAAACACAGATGTCTCTATTCATGAAACTTCAGAAAAATTAAATATTCAGAAGCAGTTGCTTATAGAAAATGATATTGGGAGGATTTATAGAAGTGGAAAAGAGTATTAGATGTGGATCTTCAAGTGCCAAATTTGGATCGGAGGGTGGGTCGACCTTTGTGGTCAAAGGCACCATCGATGGTGTCTAATAGAAGTGGAGAGCTGATGGTGGGAGATGTCGTGAAGACTATCGACACGGATAATTCGAGAGATCATGGCCATGCGTCGCCTGCAGGACCATCCCAACATCCTCAAAATCCTTGAGGTATTGGTCACCCAGACCAAGATCTATCTCGTCGTGGAGCTCGCTGTGGAAGGTGAGCTTTTCTCCAAGATCTCAGCGCCACATTTCTGCCACCAAGACGGCGTTGCCCACCACGGTGTAGCACTCCATGCGGTACCCTGGCTACGACAGTTCCAAAGCCGGTCTTGCGGGGTCATCCTCTTAGTGTTACTTGTAGTCGATTGGAGAAGAAGAAAAAGGGGAACTTGGTGAAGAAGGGAAGGGGAGGTTGGGCTTGGGGAATGAAAGAGAAGGCGAGATTAATTCTACACCAAAACGCAGCGTTTTTGTTTTGCCAGCTCACATTTGGTGCGCAACGGTGCGCAATATGCTTGCATTTAGACTTTTCCAATTGGAATATTCATGCAGAGAGAATTTCTTGTTACAAGAATGTACAAGCGTGGAAATTACAGAGTCCCTTACCCATCTGGAGCCAGGTAAGGGCAATTTGTACACATTGGATCAATGCTAAACTCATATCTAGGGTTCTCTTCACATTCTTCGTGACACTTATCCTGAAAACTGGACTTCAAAAAATGATGTGATTCAATAGCTGCTCTATCGGCACTCGTTCCTCCAGCAGATCTATCAGTTACATGTTTGGAAAGGTAAAGCATATCGTTGGCTATGGGATGCCCCATATACTGTAAATGAACACGTATCTACAAGAGAGAGAGAGAGAGAGAGAGAGAGAGAGAGAGATTAGAACTTGATATGATTCGGCCCAGAAAATAATAAAGTTAGGTAGCAAAAGCATTAGCATGTAAAGGAATATTCACCCAAACACAATGAAATGCGAGAAATGCGAAAGGGCTTTGTAAAGAAAATTGAAAAGCGCAACAAAAAGTTCACATGGTGAGCTGAGAATGAAAAAATGGGAGAGGAACAAAATATCAGAGCATACAGATACTCACACTGACAGCAAAATCATGAAGGCAAAACAAAAACCAGTAAAAAAGGGTTTTTTTGTTTCATGGAAGCAGAGAGAGCTCTCTTAAATATTGCTACAGAAATGAAATATTCCCTATTAAACCTATCAAATTTTCTTACCTGATGAGTTCGACCTGTGATCGGTTCACACAAAACAATGCTGGTGGTTCCATCTGTACTAATCCGAGTAAATTCTCATTAATTTAATGAAATCTCCACCGAAAAGTTAAAAGATCTAATACAATTTGAGAAATGACACTTTTGATCTATCTTTTAAACATTAATTAAATTCTATAAAGTATCATGTTTCCAAAGTCCATGGAGAACTTCTTAATTCAATAATGTTTGGAACGGGATAAATTGGACTATAAAACAATGAGAAATAACTTCTCAGAAAGTAGACGTATTTTAAGGTACAAAGGAGATCAGAAGCGAGGGGAAGGAGCTAGCTTCTGCAATTGGAGGAAATGGAAGAAAGAAGCCCTGAGCAGAAATGAAAATGTGATAATTTATTTGAGAGGATCAGATGATGGAAAATTAAGAAAAAATGATGACTGTTTTGAGCATGTTGAGTGTACAACACTCAACATTTTGTTTTTCTACACAAGGAATGAGTTTGGTCATGGATATGATGGGCAATTTGCCAAAGTTCTCTCCAAGTTGCAGAATATGATGAAACTTTAATTCCTATTTGGTGATTTTCTTCCATTGGGCTACACGAGTTAGCTAAAAAGCTCAACTTTGATAACCTTTTGTGAATGCTCACAGCTGGGGGCTTAGCTAGTTTGAGTTTCGAAAAGACGTTATCTGATTATAGAAAAAAGAGAGAAAAAACTGTGACTGAGGGAGGATCCATATATAGGGCTATTGCCTATCTATATAAGTTATAAATAATTGTATTAAGCCCACAAAATGAAAGAAATGCTTATTTATTTACAGACCCTGTCACAGGTTACGATTGTGGCGTATGAATTCTGACCTTGCCACGGGTGTAAAACTGTGGCTCCTGATTTCTGACCTTGCCACAAATGTAAAATTGTGGCCTCTGATTTCTGACCTTTCCATGGGTGTAAAATGGTAGCCTCTATTTCGAATAGGATCACTTTAGCAACAATGTGATTTACGTTCTATTTGGCTATCCACAGAATGCACAACTCTGCTTCAGGCGTAAGTAAACATGGCTCCTGTTTTGAGTGCACTCACTTTAGTGAGAAATTGATTTATATTCTGCTTAACTAACTGCAGATACACACAACCTGCCATGGGTAAACATGGCAAATGTTTCTAATTGGGATGTTGTTCCAATTTTTCTTGTGCCTAAGCCCCTTTGTATATATTATTATTGTAATGAAATGCTTCTAAAAATACCACTGCAATTTTTTTAAAACTCTTAGTTTCTGCATTTTGTAACTAGTTCATGTTTATATAGTAATATAGATTCACTACGTACTAAGTCAATTGGCTCACCTATTTATCTCTACCAATGTTTTTCATATGACTATGTTGGTTATGACAGTTTGAATGAATGGCACATAACGGGATTAGAAGAGGAAGGTAAGATAAGTATCAGGTGACATAAGTGAATTAATTGGGAGATTTTTAGGGAATATTTAGTGGTGTTGAGTTTAATTTCTTTGGAATGAATTTTTAGGTATTTGATTATGGAGGATTGTTGTAACTAAGTTTTATATTTTGTGGATTTCAGGTTAAAATTGTTCACCCTTGAGTACATGGATGGAGAGTTAACGAAGTGGGAGATGAATGGAGCATGGACAAATACTTATCGGCACTGGTGTACGATGCGCTAACGTTGACAACATGCTTTGGCTGGATGGAGTACCAAGCATGAACGGTGGCAACTGTAGGGTACAGATTGAGGGTTGGAAATGGTGTGGGTGGCGGCATGCGACGAGGTTTCATGGCGT
The DNA here is from genome assembly GCA_011037825.1 of Carya cathayensis. Classification (NCBI taxonomy): domain Eukaryota; kingdom Viridiplantae; phylum Streptophyta; class Magnoliopsida; order Fagales; family Juglandaceae; genus Carya; species Carya cathayensis. The sequence goes on along the minus strand of QGSO01000334.1, from coordinate 476,273 downwards.
CGACGAGGCATTAGGTGTGGCAATGCACGACGATTATGATGCAAAACAATGGAGAGAGAGAGTTGAGATGAGATGAAAATTGAATAAAATACTGTTAAAATATTATTTTTTAATATTATTATTGTCTTGAAATTTGAAAAAGTTGAAATTTTTTATTATATTTTTTGAAAATTTAAAAAAATTATAATGATGAGATGAGATGAAACACTCTCGCTATCCAAACGGGACCTTAAGGGTAAGGAGAATTGATACGTTTTTTAATTTAGAAAATTGCATCTTTTTTCTTGTAGTGGGAATTTTATTTTAGGTCTTCGAAGGGCTAAAAGATTAGTTCAAAATTTTTTTAGAGAAAAAAAAATGCAAATCTAATTAACATTGTATATATAATTTGGAGACTGTTTAATTTCTTAATTACTATGTTTAATTTCTTAATTAGTATTTTACTAATATATATATATTAGGTTGGAGCAACGTGCAAAGCATGATTGCCTAGTTGGGTGAGATAAGGTTTTTAATAAAAATAATATGATTTTTTTACAAAAAAATTAATTAATGCACCAAATTGAATCACCTATTTGTGAAATCTGTGTAACAATGTTTTTCAAATATGGCAAATGCTCCTACATAATATGAATTTAATGCTTTTGTATGATCAACAGGTGATTCATGATCTCAATAGTATAGGTCTCCGGCCATATACATACCCTCGTCTTTTTGGTTGCATAAATATGAACAGCATGATGTAGATGGACTCAATTATGCAGCCAACCGAGTTTATGGTAATCAGAAGATTTGCATCCTTCTTAAGCATCGCGTAGTAGATCCACAGCTTTGAACTGAAGAGTGCAACCACATAACTGATTGAAAACCTTCACTGGATTTCTTTTTGTATATCTGATAGAATGTTGGCCTGCCAAAAACCCCAAAAAAGAAAAAAATTAGTAACCGTGAGATGGAGAAAGAGATTAAGCAATCAGAAACAGAAAAAGATCAGCAGTACTTACAGTGGAGCTAGGCAAACCGTAAATGAAACGATGTTGCCTACAACAATAAAACATAAACAGGTGAACTAATAAAAATAAGCAGCATTAAAACAGCGATGAGTGATCAGTTCCATCGAACCTAATAAAAATTCTAACAACGCATTAAGCAATTAAACCTTAAATAACACAACCGAATAACAACCTAAAAATATGAAGGGAAACTATCATTCTACTCTTAAAACTATTTTTTTTTTTTTTTTTTTTTTTTAATGTAGGTAATTCTACTCTTCAAACTATTTAAATTGTATCAACCATTGCATATAATAATTTTTTTTTTGTAAGTAACCATAGCATATGATACATCGTAGAGGATACTATCCTTCAAGTCCTGGAATAGGAGTGACCAAACACACTCAAAATCATAGGATAATATCACCCAAAAAGAAGCTTGTGGATCAATAAGAAAGGGCTTTTTCAATTTCACCAAGTACGCTTTCCTAAGTAACGAAAAAGAATAATCTCTCATTCTAGCATTCAATGAAGTAGAACAGCGCAATTTTTTAGAGTTTCACTGTTCTTTGCCTCAGGTTTCCTGGGAAACCAGTCAGAGGAAAAACAGATTTCAAGAAAACTTACGTCAATAAATTGTGCAAGTTCATTGGATTGGAATTGCGAAGGATCCATTGAGAGAGTGAGAGTTTTCAGCGGCTAAATCCTCTGTACAAATGAAAGACGGCAAGTGTGGAAAAACTCCCACGCGCATGGAAGTTCTAAATCCCTAAAAACAAAACGAGTTTTGCTACATACAAGCACAGCTACGTATTAATCTTTGTATTAATACTGATTTATTTATACTTAAAATTTAAATTAATACTGTTTTTAATAAAATTTACTTTTTAACCAATCACATCATATTAATACATAGATTAGTGCATAATTATACTTGCAAGTATATTTTTTTAAACAAAACGGAGTCTCTGGACGGAGGAAGACGGCTTACGGGGCCTGACAGAACTGGGCTCGCATTCATGAGATTTGTAGACTGCCCGTTTCCTTAAGATGCGTGACGATAAACGAGCCGGGTCTCAGGCCCAATGCGCCCCATCACCTTGCCAAATGGGTCCGGATACAGTTTAAAGTGTCCAAATCTAGTGCATTAATTTCCTTTTAAAAAAATGAAGTTCACCACTAAAATTTTATTTTTGAAAAATGATTTATATAATGGTGTAAAAATCTGGCATATATTTTTTTAAAAATAGAAAAATATGAGACCCATATGAAAAGAAAAGAAAAAAGCTCATTTTTTAATAGTGGGTCCTAATTTTTTTTTTAAATGGAGTATGTGAAACTTACATACCCCAAGACTGTATTTAATATTACTCTTTTTTATGTGAGTTTCAAATTTGTCATTATTTTTTGAATGGAGTATGTGGACTTGCTAACTTTATACAAAAAATTTTCCTTTAAAATATAATACATGAGCTTCAACAATTTCCAATAAAGATTGGATTCAACGTGTTTGATTTTATCATAATATTAGAATTTTAAAGCGGGAGAGAGCCCATATAAAATGAATGCCACAACTAAAAGTGGCAAGAAGTGTCATATTGTCATTCAATTTCCCGTCGGACTAATGTGTGTCTGTGCTCGTGTGTGTACATTCATTTACGGAAGGACACACCTCACCTTCAACCTCTTCCCCAAGCTAGAGTTGTCACACCTTCTCCATAGTTCACTTAAAAACAAATTGCCACCCAAGAGCAGCAGGCCTCTGCCAATCCAGCAGCAAACCAGTTCATGAATATGCCAAAAGACTTTTGAATATGAATATCTTTGAACCGTCTCCTATTTAATTAGAATCTATAATTCAAACCAATAATAAAAATAATAAACTATCCCAAACTTGTAAAGCAAATTGATACTTTTAAGATGATGGAGGAATACCCATTGTCGGCTTTTCCAAATTTGTATTAGGGTTCTTCAGGCAATATTAGATATGAGTTTTGCTATATATAAGCTCACATATCACACACCATACTTTTTTTTTAATTTATTTTAGATTTATTTTTTTAAAATTAATTGAATTTTTTTACTCATTATTCATATACTAATCATTTAGTAAAAGAAAGAAACAAAAAAAAAAAGTATGTGTGGGCTTATATTAGAATTTTTCATTGGATATACAAGGTGCTCATGAATGCTCACGATTCAAAGACATGACTGCAAAATGAGTGGGGAAAAGGGAGACCCTTTTTGTTGAGAGCATTCAAAGAGGATATTCTTTTGGGCCTTCTACAAGAATATTTTCAGAAAGAGAGCACATTCCTTCTCAGATCCTCCCATTTCAGCATCTTCCAACTCTTTGATCTCTCTCTCTCTCTACGTATATATATCCAATATCTCTATGGAAGCTAGGGACCTGAGAATTAGAGATGCATGCAGGCATTTTTTTTAAAGCAAGAAAATTTCATTAAAGTAAAAGATGATATAAGTTAGAAAGGGTGGGGTTTTCCAACAAAACACCCTAAAGCAACAATCACAATGCAAACAAGGTGGAAAAAAAGAAAAAAGAAATAGATTTTGAGACCAATTTTTTAGTCTCTACCCAGGCCCTATAAAGATGGTACTGTCTTAAAAAACGTTTTGAAGGTAAGTCACCGCTGGAGGCGGTGCAAGCGGAAACACTGTAATTGAAAGCCTTGAGGTATTTGTTGGTGAGGTCCTTAGTCTCTTTCACAAAATCACCGGTTAGGGAAAGTAAAAACCTGGATAGACTAGCATCGGAAGGGTATATATGCAGTGGCAGAATAGCCAATCCATGCCTTTGGAGTGACACGTGAGCACCACGCACCAGTGAAAAGAAAGAGAGGTCATGCTGATTTGAAGGATCGGAGGGTGGGGAGTTTGCTGGTACGGCGCGTGTAGCCGGCGGAGCTGTTGGAGTGCCGCGGCATGTGAGGGCCACGCATTGACATTTTGGGCTCGGTTCCACTATTCAAATATAAATAGCGGAAAGGGAACAGAAAAGGAAAGCAAGATGGAGAGGAAAGTGGAGCCGAGACTCACATCTTCCTCTCTTGCGAAACTGAACGGAGGGATTTGTTTTTCCTAGAGAGAAGTCAGAACTTCTCTTTCTAAAAACTGGGTGAAGGTTGATGCATGCAGGCACTTGAGTAGAATAGTTTCAAACTTTTATTTAAGAAAAGCTTTATGTTTCCTACTAATTATTAATTGTTTTTTTTTAATGTTTATGCTTTGAGTTTTCTGAAATTAAGTAGTAAATCAAATTGCAAGGATAACTTGCCATGAAAAGAGTCGAAGATATGTGCATGATTTGTGGCGAAAATAAGCATCCCTACAACCCCGAGCGTTGAAAGCCATGCATTGTCCATTTTTGTCACCAAAACACAATGTTCCTTTCCTCCCGCTGACTCATCATATGAAGCAAGCTTTTTAAGTTTCCTACTTGTAACGATGTGATAAGGTCTATTAATTCCCTTGTACTTCAAGGTTATCACACAAATTGCCAATCGCTTCATTAATATTGCGAGTGATATGACATATATTATTACAAGGGTATAACCGGTCCGGTTCGGTTTAATTTTGTACATCTTTTAGAACCGAATCAATATACACTGATTTTGAAAATTTAAGAACTGATACTTGACCGATTCAATATTGAAACCGGAACTTCCAATTTTTTCGATTACAGTCCAGTCCCCTTTTTTCGATTTTACAGATTATCTATATTAGTAACAAAGATAATTATATTATAATATAAGTACATTATTTTATAATAATTAACATTGTAAGGGGGTAAAATCCCAGGGCTCAAGGACCAGGCCCAGCCCACCTAGTTGGGTACTAGAGAACAAGAAGGGTGAGGAGGCATGGGGGTAGGGGGTCAAGAGATAGGTAGGAGGCTACAAGGGGGTAACGTGGGGGCACAAGGAGGGACATGGGACAAGCAAGTGACAGGAGAGTTCAGAGCAGGTCAGAGGGAAAGTAAGAAAAGAAAAGAAACTGGCACACGCAAAGAGGTGGGGTCACATCATTGCAGACTGGTGCAAGCAATAAAAAGATATATAAAAAGCCTCTAGATAGATGAAAAGGCTTCCAAACTTCTTCTCCTTATTCAACGCCATCTTTTCAACCTTTGGATAGAGAGCTCCAACGCAGGTGTTCATCTCTAGTAAATGTATCCAAAGCCATCATTGCACAGAGAGGAATAAGAGACTTCTTCTCCTTGTTTGCAAACCCAAGACTATTCATTGCCCAGTTCCTTTGCTCAAACACATGACCATGTCATGGTGGTGATTTTATTTTTTCATTTTTACCATGTGTTTTGTTGTTTGTATTTTGTAATTTCTTGGATTTGTTGTTGGATAATAGATTTGTTGATTTTAGAGATGGATCTGTAGACTTGTTATTGTTTGTTGGTTGTTTTGTATTTTTTTGCTTTTTCTGGTAGTTTTTCACCTTGAGTGGGCAGTGGATAGCAAGGGATGGATGAACCACATGGCCAATCTGCCCCTCGGCACCAGGATGGAGGGCCTTGCCCTTGGATGTGGAGCCGAATCCCAGGGGGCAAACCCCACCCTCCACCCATGTCTCAGGCGGGGTGCAGGAAGCACCAATATCATGTTTTTCCCATATAAAACACAATTTCTATAAAAATGTGGTGGACCAATTAGATTACTAAAATGAGCAAATGACCAAAGTAACAATTTTTTTTTTAAATTTTTTGATACTTGAATTACTCAAATCAATCGAACCTGCAAGTTAATCCAACATAACTCAATTGTTAATAAGGTCAAGTTAGAATTGATCCAAATGGATTCGAACTTGTTTATATTCAATCTTAATAATATATTTTACATTTTGAATTAGCATATCATATTAAAAGCTGACAACCTTAGTATGAGAGTAACTGTAACATTTAGAGCTAAGCTTTTGTGAGAATGAACTTATTAAATGGACAGTGGAATGCAATCAAAGAAATTGATATAGTTTGAGGTGTAAAATGTTCATACTATTATTTGAGGTAATTTGAATGCACTTTCCAATGCATATTTTGGTGAGAAAATTTGTTAGAGAATTTTTAAGTATTTTCATACTGTTTCTCTTAAAGAGTACTGTGATCATTGATCCAAAATTGAGATCGAGTGATTGGGGTTCACCCACTGGAATTCCAGGAGAAAAGCCAATGTTTGTAAATCGTTAGAGGCTTTGGCTACTACTGCAGTAGAGACAAACGGGTTATTTGTCGTATCAAGTAAGAGAGTTAATTGACAAAAATTTTGTAATTGAGACTTCTTGTACTTTGATTTTCAAATGATAAAATTGACTTTTATGGGTTTGGTTGCTCTATAGGATTTTACTTTTAAATAATTTTTTAACGGGTTTCCATTCGTTATCAATCTTGATGTTACGCAATTTATTTAATTTATGTTATTATTTTATTATTAAATAATTGCATGATTCACGACTAACCAATTTGTTGAATGAATTGGTAAAATGTTGAGTTACTATACAATGACATTTGGGTAATTTCATCTTAAAATGTCTTCTCATTTAAGGTTAAAATATTTTATAATTTGAGAATCAATATAAAAATATATATGATAAAATAATTAAATTTAGCTAGTTTTAGCTAGCAGACTTGACTTGGGTGAAGATAGAAAACCTATCGGGCAACTAGTTTACGAAAGCATCATAACAAATTTGTGAACTAGGACCAAGATTATCTCCATATTCAATAAATTAACAAAAGATGACTAAATCGATTGAATATACCTGAAAACATTTTTCTACTGACAATCATTCCATAATTCAAAGTATGAGTAAAGAGAATAAATAAGAAAACTACAATAGGAATATGTAGAGTTATCAAATACCACACCAACATTCATTATTGCATAGAAATATGAAACATCTTTGAGTTATATCAAAGATGAGAAGACCTGCCAGCTTCCTTGCCTAGGGATGATAGAATTATGTTATTCATTGAGAGATTCTACAATTGAGTACTGCTGGATTGACTTGATTCATTTGAATGCATTGGTAAGCAATCTTGATTTGAAATCTCCACATTATGCTCAATTTGTCGCTCGGGTAATGAAAATAAAGGCTTAGGAGGTAGTTGTAAGGATTCAACTTCTCCTTCAAGCATTTCTACGACTTTGTTCATTGAAGGATGATCACTAGGCTTCATCTGTATACACCATAAAGCAACTATGATCATCAACTTACATATTTCCTCTTCCTCCTTTGTGGCATATTCCTCCATTTCTATATCATTTCCATCATGCAATTGGTCGTAGACCCATGTGGGAAAGTAGATTTGGCTCGAATGTTTTGCATTTGCATTCAAATTCTTTCTTCTACCTGCCATTTCCATCAATAGCATTCCAAAACTATAAACATCAGCTTTGTATGAGATGCCTCCAATATTTTTATAGAAAAACTCAGGAGCCATATATCCAAATGTTCCCCTTGCAGCAGTCAATGAAACAATGCTATCAGCTATTGGATATGATTTTGCTAAGCCAAAATCAGAAAGCTTGGGATTAAGATTTTCATCAAGAAGAATGTTGTGAGGCTTTATATCAAAGTGCAAAATCTGTATGTCACAACCTTGATGCAAGTATTCAATACCTCGAGCCACCCCTAGAGCAATTTCATGCATTTTCTTGTAGCTTATGAGGATACTTCCTTCACTCATAAAAATATGGTTATTAAGAGACCCTTTAGGCATGAACTCATATACAAGAGCACGCTTTGATCCTTCAACACAAAAACCAATGAGTTGCACTATATTAACATGATGAATTCTTCCAATGGTTGCAACCTCATTGATAAAGTCTTGCCCATTAGCTTTGCTCTTAGTTAATATCTTTATTGCTACAAGTCTGCCACTTCGAAGTGTTCCTTTGAATACAGTTCCAAAACCTCCTTCACCTAGTTTGTCCTTGAAATTCTTGCTCATCTTCCTAATTTGTGGGTATGAATATCTTATCGGCGCTAGGTTGTTGTGACTTTGTAGAAAGTCTTCAATAGCATCATACATTGACAAATGCCTCCTTCGCCATTTATAAATCAAGAATGCAAGCACAACTGGAGTCCCCATTACCATTTTTGGTCCAAGGTATAGCCCTACGGAGAAACAACACCACATGAAAGAATCAGCTATATTTTTCAAATAACCTCCTCTTCTATAATAGATAGACTAATTATCAATTTATTTTTATTTTTTATATCTTTGTTTGATTTGATTTTTTTGTATTTCCTATTTTATATTTGAACTCTCTTTATTTTAGAAAGAAAATAAAAATAGAGTTCAAAATATATTTATTTGTAAATAATAGTTATTTCTGAAAACAAATAGATTGTTGCACTATTATAAAAGTTCCCCTGTTTTTTCCCTTAGTACATTTACAACTCAAAGTACTTGTCTTTCTAAATTTTGGCTAGTAATTAAACAATTTTTTTTAATCATATTCATTTAAATTCCATTAAAATAATCTTATTTTTTCATGGTCCACTGTCTAAAATATCTTCTAAAACATTTTTTGCTATTAGGTATAGTCCTATATATGGAGAAAACTAATAGGTTGTTGCACTGCTTTAAACAAACCTTTTTTCTTAATAGAGTTATAGCTCAGTTATTAGTCTTTGGAGATACTAAATGGTAATTAAGAACAATTATTGATGCTTCACAGTCTAAATAGCAATATACTAAAACCAGGAAAAAAAATGAAGAAGATCAAAGGGGATTGAGATATTGTTAGTTTCTTACCGAGATAGAAAACCAGTATAATCAACTTCGTGGGTGAAGAATCTACAAGAAATATAGAAACATAATAATGAATCAACAAGGTGACTTAATTGAGGCTTGAAAATGAGTGTTTCAAGTAGGTTACAAAATAATTGATGAGCGCATGCCTGCAATACTCATTGACCCTATCTGTGTCATTCATGTGCAATCCTGCACTTTGATATTGCAAACAACTTTTCTGAAAGTTGAACGTACTCACATGGATATGCAGGGTCTTGTACCGCTGAATATAGGACTTGAGGTAACTTTGCTCGTGCTTTGACAACAAAAGAATATGGGTAAGGAACTTAGAATTAACTAAAACTCAGCATTATCTGAATTGAAAATATAGTTATAAGTTACAAATAAGCGTTGAGATGTAATTATAAAAAGTAAAAAAGAAAACTTTTAATGTTCCTAAGGATATTGTATACTCAATAGTACTACTCATCATCCTCACACACTATATTTATTTTTATTATATATTTTTTTAATTATTTTTAGTTTTAATCTTTCTAAACTTATTGAATTCTTTTACTCATTATTTATACACCACATATTTGATAATAGAAAAAAATTAAAAATTAAAAAAATTATATATGATGTATGATTTGAGAATAATGAATATAATTTTTCAAAATAAAAGAGAGGATATTAATGTAACGATTGTAGCATTATCACTTGAGTTACTGCCGGACATGTGGTAGCCCAGAACATTTATGCGGGCTGGATGGGCCAGCAGGCCTAGAATCATGGAACAAGTCTGCTCAACCCAAAGATTTTAGTCCTTTTGTTGACCTTATTATTATTATTATTATTATTTTAATTTTTTATGGGAAAATGAATACAACAAACATGCCAAAGAATTGTAGCTGAAGATGTGCAGCGAAGTTAAGGTGAAATAGGACGATTATCAAATATCACAACATTCAATTTTCTTTAGGGTGTTGAATACTATGATTATCAAAGTATGTAGTCAGGAGAGGATCACCCCTTTGCTTATGAATGTGAAAATATTAAAAAAAAAAAAAAAAAATCGAAGGAGGGAGATAAATTCTTACTTATGGCTGCCGATGCTCGCCCAAGTCCGTGCCTAACAGCTACAATATAATCAAGAAAATTCATTAATGAATAGAAACAGGTTATTAAAATAATTAGAGTATGTCAATTAATAAAATTGTATAAACAACTTAGCTTTCTAGTCGATGTTTAGAATGAAATTAGAAACATCTCGATCTATAAAGGTTCTGATTTCGTATATATTTTCATTCGGATCACATGCATAAAATTAAACCAACTCTTTTTCATTTTCCGTACTTCTATCATATTGTATACTATATATTGACTTCGAACAACTTAATTTTTGAGATATTAGTCTCACCATCGTATACGGTTGTAAAGAATCCTGATGGTCCAGTTTCATTAATGTCGCAAGCTTCGCAATAAACTCGGGTCCAATAAAGCCTAAAACCATGTAACAGTTCATTGTGGATCCCTTCGCAGGAAGGAGCTTTTGTATATCGATGGCCGGCTTCCCACTGTATTACGGATATTAGCTCTAGTCGGCAAGATTCCTCCACCTCCTCTGGAAATGGTCCACCTAGATATGCAACATATCTATGCATATCATAGGAAGACGATGAAGAGTTGGAAGAATATACTCCGTTCTTAAAGCAATTAGTTGGAACGTCCCAATAAGAGGGTGAAATATTCACTTGCTTTTCACAGCTCAAGAAAGCCATAAAACTCCATTGATCTGAGGGAAAATATGGATCATTCCGGCTAAAATTATAATAGGTGAGAAGATAACGAGGGATAGACCATAAATTACCCCTCTGAATACCCGAGTTTACTACTCGGATTGTGTAATCACTGTAATTGATTTCCTGCACATAATACTTTTCACCATATAAGTATAAGACAGTAATGTTGTTCTCACACGACATGTTATACCTATGGTCGCCGCAGTTTGGTGGATCCTCCGTTAATCGAAATGGATAACTTATGTTTTGGATACTACCACATGAAGAAGAACAACCGCGTCCTGCCTCGGTAAGATGAATATCCGTAACACTGCAAGTTTGATGGAATAGCAAAAGAACGAAAGGGGTTGTGAATACTATTGCAGGGAAGGTCATTACTCTTGCCATTTAGAGAGAGAGAGACTCGGAGAGGGAGGGGGAGAGAGAAGCTTACTTGACTGTTGCCGAACGTGAGAATGAATCATTGAATATAAAGAAGTTAAAATAATGGATAATTCAGACACTTGCCTTGTTTTTTTTTTTTTTTCCCTTAAGCTCAGAGGTGTGCCTTATGGTGTGGGTTGAAAGCATGTAAATTGACTCGTGTGATTGTGCCAATCCAATTAAGGCAAATAAATAAATATATTCGTTGATTAGAAAATATTAAATATCTTTGTTGAATGTGTTTGTAAAAAAATTACCGGCAGCTTGTTCCAAGTCAAGGTCATCGAGGGAGACTTGGCCCAACCTACCAAGAAAAGTAGGAGTGGACTGCTAAGGCATACACACCTACCATAACTCTCGGTTCTCTTTCCCTTCTTGTTTTAGAAAAATGAAGATCTCTCACGACCACAATCAATTAACTTCACAATTAAAAAAGGCAAATGCTTTGCAACCCGAATTTGGTTTTCAAATTTGTATTTTTCAATAATTTTTTTTCCTTAATAATTAAGAAAATGTTTTTTAATAATATTTTATTTTTTTATTTTAAAACAAATATTTAAGAATATAAAAAAATAAATCAAAAAATATAAAAAAAATAAATTATTTTACCTTATTACGTGAGTATTCGAGCTATATCCTCGAGAGGCATAAATGACTCATTAAAAAAAATTAAAATTCTACAATCTTCCTTTAAAGAGAAATAGTCTTTCATCTCTACAGAAAAATTCCACTTCAATTAGAGCTGTTTCCAGAGAGGAGCCTCTCCTTTTTCTTTTCATTTTCGCACTGTGTATACACTTTCAAGGTATATTTTTTTCCTCCTCCATCCAACGGTTAGATTTTAGTTAGATCTGCTGTTCTCCAGCCGCCATCCCCCTACACGCACCATACCACCACAACCTACAGCCGCCGATCTACTAGGACGGAGCTTCGGCGTGTTGTCTTCACGTGCGGTGTTGCCGTGCGTGGCCTTCACCCACCGCCGCTCTCTGATGGCTACACGCGCTGTACTAGGTAGGGGTGAGATTCGGCCGGCCGGTCCGGTAAAATCGACCGGACCGGCCATTTTTGGATCAAATCAGACCGAGCCGAACTTAATGAAATAATAAAAAAAATATATAATTATTTATATATGTATATATAAATTAATTATAGAATTATTAACTAATAGTCTAATATGGTATCAAAAAATAATAATACTAAAATACTAATAGTCTAATAGTTTGATATAAACTATTGTAATATTGTTATACTTATACAGTTATACTAATATAGTTATATTAAATCATTATAAGTAATACTAATAGTCTAATATATAACTATACTAATAAATTAATAATCTACTATTAATATTTAATACTATTATAAAGTTATACTAATCACTATAATTAATACTAATATATAATTATACTTATACAGTTGTACTAATACTATTAGACTAATAACATTATATTTATACTAATATATATATCATAATATACTATATGTATATATATTAAATTATTTAATAGTTATTGTAAAAAATTTAATAGTGTATTATTATTTTTATTAAATAAGTTAAATAAGATTAACATTTAATACTACTATAAAGTTATACTAATCACTATAATTTGTACTAATATATAGTTATACTTATACAGTTGTACTAATACTATTAGACTAATAACATTATATTTCTACAAATATATATATATATTATATCATAGTATATTATATGTATATATATTAAATTATTTAATAGTTATTGTAAAAAAGTTAATAGTGTATTATTATTTTTATTAAATAAGTTAAATTAGTTAACAACTATTACTACATAAATATACTAATAGACTAATAGTATTATATTTATACTAATATATATTATATGTATATATATTAAATTATTTAATATATAACAAATTCACAATATAATTACATAAGTATTAAAATAAATGCTCATTATGCATTAACTTATTAACAAAGTTGCAATTAACAACATCATTCATCAATATAATTTTAATAAGTTATTTTTTTAATGAGTTAATTAAATAATCCACATTAAATAGTTTAGTTAATTTTAATTTTACTAACTAAATTTTAATTTTAATTAGGGATGGCTCAAGGCTATAAAATGGCCATACTTCGAAAATCGGTCCACCACAACAAAGATAACACTGAACCCTTTAGAATTAGGCAAGCCATCAATAAAGTCAAGGGATATGTCGGACCAGGGCTGATTGGGAATGGGTAGGGGTTGCAACAACCCCGCTGGACATGTAGTTTCATACTTAACAGTCTGACAGGTCTCACATTCTCTAACCAGTTGCTTGATGTCCCGTTTCATCCCCTTCCAATAAAAATCACGTTTAGCCCTATGATATGTTTTTAAATACCCCGAGTGGCCCGCTTGGGGGTTGTTGTGAATGTACTGCAGGACTTTTAGCTTAAAATCTGAATCCGATGCCAAAACCAACCTTCCCTTCTTGACAATCAGCCCTTGTTGCAAGGAAAATCCCTTAGGACCATCCTTATTAGCATGCAGATTTTTTATTAGTTCTGTCAACTCCGTAGAGTCTTGGTAACTTCTCTTCAACTCTTCTATCTACAGAGGTGTAGGAAATGAGATCATAGCATAATAGACTGCCTCTTGTCCTTCGCCTTCCCTTCTTGACAGGGCATCCGCCACCTTATTTTCTTTCCCCTTCTTGTACTCAATAAAAAAATCATACCCCATCAGTTTAGTAATCCATTTCTGTTGGGTCTCAGTTCCCACCCACTGTTCTAGCAAGTACTTCAGTGCTTGCTGGTCAGTTTTTATGATAAAAGGCTACCCAAGAAGGTACGACCTCCACTTTTGCACAGCAGTAACTAAGGCAAGTAATTCCTTCTCGTAGGTAGATAACAAGAGTGCCTTGCCCTTAAGGGCCTGACTGAGGTAGTAAATAGGCTGTCCCGACTGCATTAACACTGCTCCAATGCCCCTTCCACTTGCATCACACTCAATTATAAACAGCTTGCTAAAATCAGGTAATTTTAGGACTGGTGGGTGGGATACAGCTTGTTTCAAGGCAGCAAAAGCCTTGCTAGCCTCAGTGTTCCAAGAAAAAGAGTTCTTCCTTAGTAGGGAGGTGAGAGGGACATCAATAAGCCCGTAATTCCTGATGAATTTCCTATAATACCCCGTGAGCCCTAGGAATCCTCGTAAGGCTTTCACATTCTTAGGCTCGGGCCATTCTAGCATAGAGGTAATTTTTGAAGCATTTGCCATCACACCCTTGGCATTAATGATATGACCCAAATAATCCACTTCATCAACGACGAATCGACACTTGGATTTTTTTGCATACAAACAGTGCTGTTTTAGTCTGTTTAACACTGCCCTCAAATGATCCACATGCTCCTCCTTCGACTTACTATATACCAAGATGTCATAAAAAAAAACCAGTACAAATTTCCTCAAAAAAGGTTTGAAAACATCATTCATTAACCCTTGGAATGTGGCTGGAGCGTTGGTGAGGCCAAAGGGCATCACCAGGAACTCGTAATGTCCATCATGGGTACGGAAGGCTGTTTTAGGAATATCACTAGGCACCACCCTCACTTAATGGTAGCCCGATCTCAAATCGAGCTTGGAAAAAATCACCGATCCAAAGAGTTCATCTAGCAACTCATCGATAACGGGAATAGGAAACTTGGCCTTTACCGTCTCCTTATTAAGTGCTCTATAGTCCACGCAAAGCCTCCAACTTCCATCGGCTTTATGAACCAGCAAAACTGGGGAGGAAAAAGGACTAGAACTGGGTCTAATCACTCCCGACTTCAACAACTCAGCCACCATCTTCTCAATTTCTGTTTTCTGGTAATAAGGGTATCGGTAGGGTCTATTTGTGATGGGTTGAGTGCCCTTCTTAAGGACTATTTGATGGTCATGAGAACGAGGTGGGGGTAACCCTTGGGGTTCATCAAATATTGTCTTAAACTCCTCTAACAATTCAGAAAATTGCCCCTCCACCACTTCAGGAGTTCCCTTCACTTCCCTTTCACATACAATTTGTAAAAGAATGCCCTTCCCTTTAGCCAAAGTTGCTTTCACTAACTGTTGGCCATCCTCGAAAACCGAGGGATTCAACTTTAATTCCTTGAATTCAATGGTTTTGCCGTCGCACACAAAGGTCATTAGTAGTTTCGAAAAATCCCAAGTTATGGGACCCAAGGTTTCCAGCCATTGGACTCCCAACACAATGTCACAACCAACCAAATCTAATAAATGAGGAGGAGGGTTTAACAAGTTACCTTGGACCTTTAACTGGGCTGTCTTACAGATTCCTTCACTGTTAGGGCCTTGGCCATTAGCCACTCTAACCTTCAAATTCACAGAATAATCAACAGGCAGCTGCAATTTTGCTGTCAAGGCTGAATCTATGAAATTGTGGGAGCTGCCTGAATCTACTAGTATCACCACTTGATCACCACAAAGACTCCCAAGTAAACGCATTGTTCTCACCGTGGGGGTGCCCGCTATAGCAGCCAATGAAATTTCTAGCTCTTCCTTGTTGCTGCTGGTTGGTGTGGCTATGTTTTCTAGCTCTGATTTTTTTGCTTTTTCCACCACTGGCAGCACTTCCTCTTCCTCACACAATTCCTCACATATTTGCTCATTCACATCCAAGAGATAAATACGAGGAGTTTTACAAGTATGTAGGGGATTCCACTTCTCATCGCAATTAAAACATAGGCCTTTGCGTCGCTTTTCATTCATTTGTTCAGAAGAAATTGGTTTAGCACCCCCCATAGGTTTCCTCCATTTGTTAGAATAGTCACTAGAATAAGAACCAGTAGAATAATTTCCCCCACCCATGGATGTGGTTCTTTCCCCCATTGATTTAGCAACTTTTCTTATACTTGGAAGATATTCTTCTGGCATTTTTGCTAACCCATAAGCTGCATTTAAATTCACAGGGCATAACATACGTACCGGAATTCAAATTTCATCTTTCAAGCCGCAAAGGAAACAACTGAGTTTATGAGTATCGGAGAGAGCTCGTAAGCGGTTGGCCAACCTTTCAAATTGGCTCATGTACGACGCCATTGTAGTGGACTGTTTCAGCTTCATCAACGCCTCCATTGGATCGTCATATGCCGTGGGTCCAAAACGCAACATCAATGTTCGGGAAAAAGTTTCCCAGTCACGGCACAACCCTCCATCTACCACATTTTCAAACCATACGAGGGCATCTCCTTCCATATGGTAGGAGGCCATCAAGAACCGTTGAGGCAATGGCATTTGGTGGAACTCGAAGTAGTGGTTGGCTTTAAAAAGCCATGCAGCTGGATTAACTCCCTGGAAATGGGGAAAATCAAGCTTGACCTCTCTGTTATTGAATCTTCTGGGGTCTTGGTTGTCCAGTTCAAAAGTGACTTCATGGTTAAGAGGTGGAGGAGGGGGTGGATGGTGCTGTTGGTTTACAAGGGTACGCAACATATCTTTCATTTCTTGGACATCAGTTTTGAGCTCTTTGATATCTGCTTTTACTATAATAAATTCCTGGTGATGATGTTCTACTTGAGTTTGTAAAGCATCTATGTGTTGGTTTTTGGATATGGTATTCTCAGCCATGGTAGTGATGTATCTGTTTGGAATTGTTTAGGTGGTTTTGTAATGGAAATGGTGGTGTTTGGTTCTGTTTGGGTGGTTCTGGAATGGGAAATGGGTGGTGTTTGGTTATGTTTGGGTTTGTTTGGATGGGTCTGTGATGGGCAATGGTTGGTAGGATTGACTGAATACTGATACCAATGTTAGAATCCAAATTCTTCTAATAGAAATTATGCAGGATTCACTTACCAAATTAATTATGATGTATGATGATTGATGTGACAGGGTGGTTTGGGGAAGATGGAAAGGGTGCTGTAAACACAGGAAAAGAGATGCACAACAATTGCTAGAAGAAAAACCCACTGAATTGTATTGCTACGGGAGTACTTCGAGGGCTCCCAACCTCCAGAGAAAATCTACAATATTCTACTTTTCCCATTCGATGCCTTTTGCTCGTTCCATTCTTCTTTTTATTCCTTACTCTCTGACATGTAACTAACTGCATAAGGAAAACTAAAATGACCAGTAAAGTGACAGGAGTTTAAGCGCACCTTTTGGTGATGAACCAAACGTTACGTTTTACTTAATTTCTATTAAACCCAAAGACCCAAAAACGCACCGTTTGAAGTCTTTAATCTCAAATGGTGCGTATTACAATTTAAAAGGCCCTTCCCAGTTATTAACTATGCTGCACACCATTTCACTCCTCACACAAGTGCACAACGTCGTTCCTCTTCCACACTTAGGTTTCACTTCACTTTACTTCAGTTCTTTTTACTCCAGTTCAGTTCACTTCCACACCTTCAACTTCTTCACAGTTTCTCTACTCCCTTGCTGCGGCTGCTCCTCCTTTATTAGCCACCTTGCCGCCGGTAACCTGACACAGGCATTTGATAATGTATTTTGTCTCTTCTGATTTTTTTTTTTAAAAGAAAAATGACTTTCTATGACCTTGCTTCTTCAAACTTATCTTCAATATCTTGGTATTTTTTTTGTGCGCACACTTCTAATTTTAAAGCAGATCCATGCAAGAAAAAACGGTATCCTTACTTTATCCATGTAATGCATTTATGATCTCACAGGAAAGAAAAAAGAAGTAAAATAAATAAATTACTAAATAGATCCATGTAATGGTGATAAGAATACTCCATCATGTGTCATGCTGTACTCGGCCTGGGTAAATGGAAAA
This sequence comes from Carya cathayensis, assembly GCA_011037825.1. Classification (NCBI taxonomy): domain Eukaryota; kingdom Viridiplantae; phylum Streptophyta; class Magnoliopsida; order Fagales; family Juglandaceae; genus Carya; species Carya cathayensis. The sequence continues at coordinate 458,527 of QGSO01000334.1, read as the reverse complement.
ATTTTAAACCGGAAGCAGCTATACATTCTTGTATCTCTTAAATGGTATCCCTACTTTATCGGAGAGCCCTATGAGGTACTGTGTAGTTCTTTCATACTCGAATACAACGAAGAGCTTTTCTTTCTTTCAAATTCGAAGACGACAACGATGATACAAACCACTTCTTTCTTCCAGACCCAAAGACCACGACGCAGAACTCTTTTAAAATATTTCTTTTTCCTTTCGCTTCTTTTGGTTTTGTTTTGTTTTAAAAATAAAAAAATAAAAACCACTAACATGTCATAGCCGATTCCCCAGCTATTGTGCACCCCAACTGCCCCTAGATGAACTGAAAAAATTAAAAAAAAATACTGATGTGGCATTAGCCAATTCTACACCAACTGCCCCTAGAAAAACTGATTCTGCTGTTGCTTTACTGATTATAATCTAAATAGTAAAACAGGTGATTAAGGGACTTGATGAAGGGATTAGGGTTGAGCAGAAATCTGAAAATCCGACTCCGATCCCAACTCCGCTCTGGCTCTGCTCTGACTCCGACTCCGACACACCGACTCTGACTCAGATTCATCCTCCGACTCCGACTCCAACTTCCATTCCGACTCCGACTCCGATATTGTGCATATTTTATAAAAATATGTGTTTTTAATATATTAACATCTAATAAATAATAATGTATAAACACTATAATAAATAAAAACATGTAACATTATAATACTAATGTATAATAATATGTAAAACTAATGGATAAACACAACTATATAAATAAAAAATTTATAATAACATGTAATAGTAATGTGTTAATAACTAAATTATTGATGATATAGATTTTTTATAACTATATTTATATAGTTAGTTAAACTCAATAGTCAATAATATATTTTTTATAACTATATTTATATAGTTAGTTAAACTCAATAGTCAATAATATATTAGCAGGCCCCATGGGTTAATTATTATAAAATAATATATTTATAATAGCATAGTAGGCTAGTAGCATGGCCCCTATATTTTACATGTTTTTATAAAAATATATGTATTTTTTATACATTAATTATATATATTTATATATTTTATATAACTATACCTTATATAGTGAGTTAAATACTAGTATGAACAAATGTACCTAAAATAATACACTTATAGTCTTATACTATAATAACATGTAACACTAATGTACCTAATATACCATGTAGTACTAGTACTAATGTATAGTAATACTATACAATCTGTAGACTATAATAAAATGTAATACTAACTAATAATGTATTAAGCAATAAGCCACTAATGCATAATAACATATTAAGTTTATTAACATGTAATACTAATATATAATAATTAATGTATAATCACATTTAATACTATTGTATAACATGTACTACTAATGTATAATAATCAATATATAATAACATATAACACTAATATATAAATATTTAAAGTATAATAATATTTTATAGTAATGTATAGTAATCACTAATCAATCTATAATAACATGTAATACTAATAATGACATAATGTACAAGCACTAAGCCACTAATGTGTAAGAACATATTAACATATAATACTAATTACTAATTTATAATAACATGTAATACTAATATATAATAATTAATATATAATATTATAATAAGAATAAGTTAAACATTACTAATTTACTATAAGTTAATATATAATATATAGTTATATTATATATAATTATAGATTATATATACTATACATATTAACTATACTATTATATATTATATATTATATACTTTACTAGTTTAATTATAGACTATAAACATATATATAAACTATATTATATATATAGTTTATAAAATAATCTAATCTCATTAATAATTGTTTTTCTTTAAGATATTTTATCATTTCTATTAAATTATTTAATTCAAGTCTCATATTATATTCTAAACAGTTTAATTCATAATGATCACGAAAACCAATATTATGTGCATAATAATTCATCATAAAATTAAACATAACAGAATAAATCAAGAATAAAATAACAATAACAATAACATATAATACTATATAATACAATAACCGCTGGCTCTGATACCAACTATGTATACCAGAATATATATAGTATAATATAATTAATATATTATAGAATAAATATTAGTAATCAAATGCATGAAGTGCAGAAAATAAGGGCAGACGGTACAACCATCTTTAATGCATGAATAAAAGTAAAGAACAATATTGAATTTTGAAATAAAAATTATCAGCTAAAAAAAAACAGACTATTCGATTCCATTTAGGATGCCGGACTCCTGCTCAAAAGAATTATAGTACTATTAAAAAGGAAATTTTAGCTATTGTATTATGCATTTCTAACAAGATGATCTTTTAGCTACTGTTTAGCCGCTCACGTTTAATAAATGTAGCCGTCTATGTACTGTGTATGAGTTATTGGAGTCACTGTACATGTCAGTAATATTATTGTAAATTACTGTTTTGGTGCCTATAAATAGGCAGTTTGTAAGTAAGGAAAGACGTTCAGAAACTCCCATCTGAAGCAATTCCCAATCCTTCTCTCGTCACTCTAAAATACTCTCTCTTGTAAACTCCTTTCTATGTCTCCTGCCTTTCAATCATTTGAGAATTAATCTCATTGTAAGTATTATGTTTTTAATGAAATTGATTTTATCATATATTATTCTTTACTTTTATTCATGCATTAAGGACAGTTGTACTGCCTGCCCTTATTTTCTGCACTTCATGCATTTGATTACTAACATTTATTCTATAATATATTAATTATATTATACTCTATATATCCTGGTATACATAGTTGGTATCAGAGCCAACGGTTATTGTATTATATGGTATTATATCTTATTGTTATTGTTATTTTATTCTTGATTTTCTTTAAGATATTATATATATATATAATATAATAACATGTAATACTAATATATAATAATTAATATAATATTATAATAAGAATAAGTTAAACATTACTAATTTACAATATATAATATATAGTTATATTATATATAATTATAGATAATATATTATATACTTTACTAGTATAATTATAGACTATATATATATATAAACTATATTATATATAGTTAATATATAATATAAAATATCTTATTTTATTTTATATATTATAATGTTATGTCTAATATATATTTATACTTATATAATATATATAGTTATACTTATATAATATATAGTTATATTGTATATAATAGTATAGTTAATCTATATATTATTAAAACAAAATTAAAATTTGATTTAGGGTTTACAAAAAAAGGAGGGGGCTCAAAATGACCAAAATAGAGCCCAAACGGCGTCGTTGGACTCTGTTTTGGTCACAAAAATAGAGCAAATGTTAAATCATAGTAAAACGGCTCCGTTTTTAGAGTTAAACGGTGTCGTTTTACTTCAGTCAGATTCAATTACTCCCACCCCCCCGACCCTTTGTTCCTCACAGCTCACTTCAATTTAATTCCTCTCACAGCTCACAAGGAACCCTAGCTCAGCCCCTATGAAACGGCGCCATGATCTCAGCTGTAGCCCAACCCCAGCCTCCGATGGCGTCGTTGCTTCTCCGATCATCTCTTCTCTCTCTCTCTCTCTCTCTCTCTTGCCGTGGTGTCTCATCAATTGTGTAATGCTGTGGTGTCTCAGCAATTGTGTAATGCCTCTAATCTTTGATCATCCTCTTTGTTATTTTTAAATACTCTATACATGCCATTGGGCATGTCATAATTTGTATAAATTGAATTTTTACTCCCTCTAGAGACACACTGAAGCATCATTTATAGGAAGAATTTGACTCTTTGAGATAAACATCTGATCATTTGCTACGATAAATGTCATTTATTAATATCTATTTTCCCTGCTGGCCCCTTACAGCCGTGTTTTATTAAGGTTGACTGTAGAAACTACTTTTACTCCTGGTCTAGCAGACCTGTGTTAAAATTGAAATTAGGCATCCAAGTTTGCAGTTTTGCAGAAAAGCATAGAGGTTATAAGGGCATAGAACCCCATCTTGGAACTCAAGAAAATTGATGATTTGCTTGAAAATTGAATTTATCATAAGAAAATAAATAAATCTGCTAATTTATGTTCGTCCTCAAGGCGTTTCATGTCCTGGTTTCTTTTCCCTTTTGTGCACCTTTTTTTTATTTGAGCACCAGGGTGTGATTGCTATGCATTGATGCAGGTTTTATCTTTTATAAATTGCATAATATTATGGTATCATATGGCCATTTTCAACAAGACGTACAGCAGTATGAGGATTACCAAAATGACTATGTTGTATATTTCCTCTACGCCATTTTCCAAACTTCTCAAAATAAAGGAAACTTGAAAAATCAATTCGATATTTAAAAAGTGGCAGGGGTTGACAAAGCTAGAATCTTAATGATCTATTCCATCCAAATAGATGCAAGTCATCCATTTTTTCCTATTGAAAGTTGTCCATTTTATTAACCATATTAACACATGATGGATGGTAGTTTCTTTGTTCAGATGGGCATGACAAGTCGAAGTCGGAGTTGGAGGTCGGATTTGGCCTCTGACAAAGTCAGAGTCGGAGTCGGAGGACAACAATTCCGACTCCGAACAGGTGGTGCTTAGCCCTAGAAGGGATCCTGAGCATGAATGATCTCACATGCGAAAAAAGACCTTCTTTGAGATATAATTGATGGACCGGACCGGACCGAACCTCAATGAAACCGGACGGTCAGGTCCCATTCGGGACTGTCCGGTCTGGTTGGTCCAATCGGTTCGACCGGACTCCAAATGGGCCATAAGCCCAATTTTTTTCTTACATCAATTTCGGCCCAACACTCCAAATGGGTCATAAGCCCAATTGTTTTCTTACATCAATTTCGGCCCAACACTTAAAATTCACTAACAATTTATCTAATTTGAAGCCGAAAATACCAAAAAAATACTTAGAAAGAAAAATAAGAATAGCCATAAAAAAAATTATCTATATACAATAAATTTGAATAAAATATTTTACTACCAAAAAAATAAAAAATTTCTATATATGTGAGTCATGACTACGTCCAAAAAATTTAAAAATCAATCAATTATAGTATATACTATTTAATATTTATCATATATCTAAAAAAGGAAAGAAAGGTCTTCTAAAAAAAAAAAAGATCTACATTCTAAAAGGCCAGATTACTTTACATACATGGTACATCAAATGATTAAAATCTGCATTCTATAAGGGTAGAAAAATAAAAATCCATTCCCAAGCAATCTGCAAGCATATTTAAAAAATTCAGACTTGTAACTTGCAAGCATATTTAAAAAATTCAGACCTGCAAGCATATTTAAAAACTAAAAATTAAAAAGTTCTAAAAAAAGAACTATAAAAAATTAGAAGTCATATTTAATAATTTACATCAAAAGCACTGATGTACAGTGCACTATAACAAACTAACACTAGCATAAATTACGTAAAAAATAAAAAAAGACCAACAGTAGCATCTAAAAGTTAACATAATTACATCAATACAAAATACAAATTATACAATTAAGTAATTGTTGAATCAGTCCCTGACTATTAGCAAATTCCTCACGATCAATTTCTCCATCAAGGTTAAGATCACAGATCGGCAGATAAAAAAATAAAAAACCAAAGCGTTAACCTATTGGTAAACATAATAAAAACAAATTCAAGACATTCATGTATTTACGTACAATGGTGGTAATTGAACACGGCCTGATTGGGCTTTTGTCAAAAATAAATTTCAACTACTTTGTTTATTTTTTAAATAATTTTCAAAATAATAAAAAAATTTCTGTGTGGCAGTCCCACACTCCCACATGCTGCTATGTGTTTTCCATTAATCCGGATGGACAGAAATCAAGCTAGCCTAATTAATTCAAAACTTGTGAAAACACTAGATCACGTTACCTTTTAAAAAAAAATGGGTAAAGAAAATGGTTGGAGAATATGTTTGTGACTCACTATAAAGGAAGGAATGTATGTATGTAATTTAGTATTGACGGACGTTTGAGTGTGGTGGACAATTAGAACTCCATCTTTTTTTTTTTTATGCTTTTGATAAATACAATTAGAACTCCATCTTTCTTCAATGGAGATAACATGATGAGCTCCACCAACAGCTAGCAGGCATCTAATCTATTCTAAATATCAGATAATAGTTTGTCAATTAAATTATTGCATTTCAAGCCAAACTGTGATGCCCCCAAATTCCCACGTACGGACACGGGGAAAATCGAGACGTCCGCATGGTGACAATACGGGTCACCACCCTATCGACGAGTGCTAAGTGTGTGCAAGCGACAAATGTGCACGAAGAAAAACGCAGCAGATAGCAAAGACATATAACTAAGTACCAGAATTTTTGTCTTAGCTTAATACAAAGCGGTTCAAAACATACATAATAAAATATTATAAATACAAATATTGGTTCAAAGCCAAGTACAAAGCATAAACTCAAACTCAGAACTCCGGCGGAGCCGCATCCTCGGGCTCAGCCTCCTCCTCCTCCTCGATCCTGCATCAAAATCTACAGTACCAAAAATGGTGCCGCAGGTAAGTAAGAACCAAACAACGCAAGATAAAAACATATTACAACCAAAACAATATGCATGAAATATGCCCAATGCAAATGTCCCAAAAACATATTTTTCCACGCATGCGAAAAGTCTCATTTGGCCCAAAACCTTTTCCTTAAATCATATCTCGCCATTATCTCACATAATGGCCTAAAACCAATCTCAAAACCATTTTTTCATTTTTCCTTAATCGAATGCAGCATGACCTCTCCTAGGGGTCATCCACAAACCCTGGCTCTTGCCACATCGCAAATAACACTACGCGTGTGGCTCCATAACAAGTGATGCCCGGTTCCGCTCCCTGCGCGTACATAGCCAAGAATCTTCTAGACGAGCGATGTCCAGTTCCGCGCCCCGTGCGTACGTAGCCAAACATCCTCTAGCCCCCGCCAGCAGAGGGGCCACGAAGTCGGTGAGTAGGGCGATGCCTGGTTCCGCGCCCGGTGCGTACGTAGCCAAGCATCCCCTAGTCCCGCTCCCGTCGTCGCCCCGCGACAACTCAGGGGACGTCACTCAGTATATTACGCTCCCGAGTGACCAGAGGAGCTCTACCGAGATAATACCCCATCTCGGCTTGGGGTCGTGATACACACGCACCCAAAAAATCCAGTCACGCCAATAAAACATGATTTTATCAATTTGAATAAAATGCACGTGCATGCACCATGTAAATGCAATCTCAATGCACAACACAACCAACCAACCATAAATCAACAAATTAAGCAACTCCATCCTCCATCCATCCGACCCCCGAAGTCCTCGGACTCAGTCCGGAATCAACAAACCAACCAGATCACAAAATAAATTATTGTAAAGGCAATAATACATTTAAATCTAAAACAAAGTTTGGAAAATACTTACAGCGCTATAAGGTATTTTTCGAAAGCTCGCGGCGTTGCAAACGGCGGAGGAAAAGCAACGTAACAGTGTAATTTACACTGTGGCCGTGGGTAATAAATTACCCACTTTCGAACGGGGACAAACCAAGACTCGAAATTGATAGGGAATGACCTTGAGATATTTATGAAGCTAAAGGAAGTGAGTTTTGGCCGTGGGTGGCGGTGGAAACGGCGGTGGAAGTGCAAAAAGGGGCTGATCGGAGTTGAGCTCGTGGGAGCTGCTCCGGCAACGGATCGGGGCCGAGATTAGGTGGGTTAGGACGGCAAGAGGTATGGGAAGAAGCTGTGAAGAGATGGTGGTCGGAGGTGGTGCGACGGCGCCGGAATCGGTGAAAAACCTTGTGGCTTGGAGGAGCTCGTGATGGCTAACGGTGGCTCGGATGGAGGTGAAACTTGATGGGGATGTTCACTAGTGAGAGGGGAAGAAAACTGGGTGAGTGGTGTAGATCACACCGCCGGCGAGCGGCGGTTCTGGGCGGAGAAAGAAATCGGCAACAGGGGAGAAAACAGGGCAGGGGCAGCAACTTCCAGGGGCTTGTGGCGGCTAACGGCTGGTCCGATGGCTCTGGAAATTGGTGGGGATGATCTCTGGTGGGAGGGGAAGAGAATGGCGGAGGTGGTGTACAACACCTCCACCGGACGGCGGAGAAACGGCCGGTCAAAGGGGTGGCGACGGTAAGGAGAAAAAGAAGGGAGAGCACGGGGAGAGAGAGCTGAATGGAAAAAGAAGAAGAAAAAGAAGTAAAAGAAAGAAAAAGGAAGGAAAAGAAGAAAAAGAAAAAGAAAAAGGGAAAATGATATTAAAAACATAAAACGACTAAAAGAAATTAAACACCACAACAAATAAAATAAAAACTAATTAAATATATTAAACACAACGTAAAGCTAATATATAATAAATAACTAGTAAAAGCTAAATATTAAATTTTAAATCCCAAAACAAGCTAAAATAAATTAAACAGCAATTTAAACTCAGCAGCGATTAAAATTCGATAATTTAAATTAAAAGAACTATTATTTTAATTAAATTAAAATATTCCTTCAGTGAAAATACAAGTAAAAACGGGATGTCACATCCTCCCCCCCTTAAAATAAATTTAGTCCTCGAAATTGGCAAGATCAACCATCAGCGCCAAACAGAAACAAGATACAACTCCGAACATATTTGAGAGATACATATCATCGACAACTCCCAACAAAACCAATGGTTAATAACTTCACACCATAAATCACTAATATCAACGACGTCTCTGCTTTACCTTCCGAACTTTCATCCTGTTCCAACTTTGGTAACCTAATAGCCACTTACAAAGTTATCCATCAATAAACAAAATTTGCACGACCAAATGATTAATCTCCCATTAAAACTTCGAATCACTACTAATTCCTCAAAATCAATACAAAATTTGAATTTCTAAGTATCTCCAAAAATCATGTTTTCGCGCGCACTCTGATAATTCATCAAAATACTTAAAGGCTATATCCTCAAAAATTAATATCATGAAGTACATGCTCAATCCACACCTAATCACAAGAAAACCTTTACCACATTTCCATAGAAAATAATATACCTCCAAAAACCACAAATCTCCACTCATTCCTCAGTTGGCCATCGCTGCCCTAATCAAAAATCAACATTCTGCAAAAATACGTCCATGATTGTTGACAGAAATCAATACCCATCAACCTCAACATCCCAAAATGAAAACAAGCATCATCCTTTCAAAATAAAATTGCCACATCTCAGGTAAGGAACATAACCTAAAAGGCTCGAATCTATATCGACCAACCCACAAGAGCGACTATGAACTTTTACCTGACAATCTATATTTAAAAGCTCATCACCTAAATTCTGAATATCATATAACCTAACAATGACTAATCTTAATACGAACCACCATAAAACTCACCAAAACATTATTGAAACCTTCTTGGTAACTTGCCCACTTATATCTACTTCCATAAGCCAGTATTTATACGACTAGTTTCTTCAATTGCACATCCCCATTAAATCTCAAGGCAGGCCATACTACTCAAATCTTCAATCCTCCAAAATTATTCCACATCACTCTAGAGTCCTAAAACCATATTACCTTCTGAATCTATTTATGTTATCCACCGTTGATGCCTAAGTTCCAACCTCCAAGATTTCATCATACACCACACATGACGACCCAACAATCTCTTTTCAAGTTAAATGAAAATGTCTATAATTCTCCCAACTGGACACTCAAACTCCAAAGGAAAGTATAGTCTCAAAATTTAAATTCCTATGTGACCTCAAGTCACAATTAATTCTTGAAGATAATCTCAATAATTAATGCCAACCATCACTCCAATTGGTAATCCGCTTCAACTGTTCACTCCGATCAACTCACCAAGAACTCGAAATTAAGATCTCTTAAATTTAATACTATCACATCTAATCCACTTCAGTACTCACCAAAGCCACTTCTCTCAAGTCAAAATGAGACTAGGATTTGTACTTTCCGAAATCCATACACCCTTACTACCACTATAAATGGATCTCATGTACCCTTAGCTGAGATCAATAATCATTCTAACGTATAAGTGATCCATCACTTCCATTTCCAACATCCGTACCTTATCCTCAAAATGAACAAAATTCATTTTCCAAAACCTGCATCATCCATTATCCTCAACTTGGTATGAATCAATCCTAAAACTTGTCACTATAACCTCGAGCTATAACAATTATTGCCAACCAACATTCCATTGAGTAACATGCTTCGACTGAACACTCCAATCGATTCACCACTATCACGTGTCGATCTCACACGTCCTTAGCCGAAACCAATAGTCATTCCAAGGTACAAGTAATCCATTACTACTATTTCCATCATCTGGACTTATATCCGCAAATCAACATGAATAATTCCTATGTCTGCTTAACTTATACCCTTAACATCAGTAAATAGTTATCGCTTAAAGCTTTGTACTGAAAATGACCTTAAACCTGCTAATAATCCGTTCCCAAAAGTCTCCAGAACATAAGGTCTCAACTTCAATCGAATTCAATACCAACAATTAAACTATTGTTTCCAAAACCTCGATGGGTCTATTTCTTCCGAACCGATAAAAATCATTTCCTAAAATCTATTACTACAACCTCGAGTTAACAATAGTCATTTTCTGAACTAAGTCGATATCTACAATCCTCAAAGAAGTATATGAGCTAGATCATTACCTCCAATCCTCAAAGAAATCTACTCTAGAAAATGTTTTCATATCAATAACTCAACTCTAATCGATCCCATTTTAATGGTTACAAACTAATCACTCACTAGAGTAGATCAAGCTACAGCACTAAGTCTGTAAAACTAAGAACTCAATTCTTATTATAAATCAGTCCTTCAACTTTGCAATTCTAAAACCTTAAATCAAATAAGAATCATCTTCCGGAACTTCTCAGATCAAGGAACTTACATCCCATAATAGAAAAAAAAAATCGACTCCCAAATCTTTCAAATTCTAAAACATTAATGGATAATAAATCATTCTCTGAAATTCTCAAGATTGATGGCTTTAATCCAAAACATTCACCTTAAAAGCTTGTAAAATCTAAAGCCCCAATTGCCACCAAATTACTTATCCGAATCAACGAAATCTAAAACTTGAAATTTAATTATTTCCCCCAAAGCTTGTCGAACCTAACACCTTAATTACCATAAACTTATATTCCTAAAATCTATAAGGCCCCAAACCTTAAATAAAATTCCCTTAAACATATCCTTAAAGTTCGTTGAACTTACACTCTCCTATACTATAGCCTCGTTACATAAATTCTACAAAACCTTAACTTCAATCATCTTAAGCCACTTAAAGCTAATTCCTCTTCTCATTGTTACGTGAGTCCCCACCTTACAAGGATTGCCTAAACCATGACATTCCCTTCAGACCTCAACATCATACAAGCAAACCACCTCGCTAGAAATTCAAGCCTACTACACTAAATGTTCATGCCTAATAATAGTATCCTCGATTATACCGCCTTCCTGCCACAACACAACCCTTGAACCCCTTTAAGAAGAAAAAAAACGAATAAAACCAACAACATAAAACCAAAACCACAGCACATAACAAGAACAAAAGAAACCAGCATGCAATAACATAACTAAATAAAAAGAACAAGCAAACAAGCTCAAACAAAATCAAAACAATTAAAACACGTCGAATAGCAACTTTACTTAAAATAAATTTTAAAATGCAACTTTAAAAACATTCTGGTACTACCTACGGGACATGTGGTTTTACCCAGAGCCGGACTGCTCTGATACCACCTGTGACGCCCCCAAATTCCCACGTACGGACACGAGGAAAATCGAGACGTCTGGATGGTGACAACACGGGTCACCACCCTATCGACGAGTGCTAAGTGTATCCAAGCGACAAATGTTCACGAAGAAACACGCAGCAGATAGCAAAGACATATAATTAAGTACCAGAATTTTTGTCTTAGCTTAATACAAAGCAGTTCAAAACATACATAATAAAATATTACAAATACAAATATCGGTTCAAAGCTAAGTACAAATCATAAACTCCAACTCAGAACTCCGGCGGAGTCGCATCCTCGGGCTCAGTCCTGCATCAAAATCTACGGTACCAAAAATGGTGCCGCAGGTAAGTAAGAACCAAACAACGTAAGATAAAAACATATTACAACCAAAACAATATGCATGAAATATGCCCAATGCACATGTCCCAAAAACATATTTTTCCACGCATGCCAAAAGTCTCATTTGGCCCAAAACCTTTTCCTTAAATCATATCTCGCCATTATCTCAAATAATGGCCTAAAACCAATCTCAAAACCATTTTTCCATTTTTCCTTAATCGAATGCACCATGACCTCCCCTAGGGGTCATCCGCAAACCCTGGCTCTTGCCACACCGCAAATAACACTACGCGTGTGGCTCCATAACAAGTGATGCCCGGTTCCGCACCCTGCGCGTACGTACCCAAGCATCTTCTAGACGAGCGATGTCCAGTTCCGCGCCCCGCGCGTACGTAGCCACACATCCTCTAGCCCCCGCCAGCAGAGGGGCCACGGAGTCGGTGAGTAGGGCGATGCCCGGTTCCACGCCCGACGCGTACGTAGCCAAGCATCCCCTAGTCCCGCTCCCGTCGTCGCCCAGCGACAACTCAGGGGACGTCACTCAGTATATTACGCTCCCGAGTGACCAGAGGAGCTCCACCGAGATAATACCCCATCTCGGCTTGGGGTCGTGATACACACGCACCCAAAAATCCAGTCACGCCAATAAAACATGATTTTCTCAATTTGAATAAAATGCACGTGCATGCACCATGTAAATGCAATCTCAATGCACGACACAACCAACCAACCATAAATCAACAAATCAAGCAACTCCGTCCTCCATCCATCCGACCCCCGAACTCCTCGGACTCAGTCCGGAATCAACAAACCAACCAGATCACAAAATAAATTATTGTAAAGGCAATAATACATTTAAATCTAAAACAAAGTTTGGAAAATACTTACAGCGCTATAAGGTATTTTTTGAAAGCTCGCGGCGTTGCAAACGGCGGAGGAAAAGCAACGTAACAGTGTATTTTACACTGTGGCCGTGGGTAATAAATTACCCACTTTCGAACGGGGACAAACCAAGGCACGAAATTGATAGGGAATGACCTTGAGATATTTATGAAGCTAAAGGAAGTGAGCTTTGGCCGTGGGTGGCGGTGGAAACGGCGGTGGAAGTGCAAAAAGGGGCTGATCGGAGTTGAGCTCGTGGGAGCTGCTCCGGCAACGGATCGGGGCCGAAATTAGGTGGGTTAGGACGGCAAGAGGTAGGGGAAGAAGCTGTGAAGAGATGGTGGCCGGAGGTGGTGCGACGGCGCCGGAATCGGTGAAAAACCGTGTGGCTTGGAGGAGCTCGTGGTGGCTAACGGTGGCTCGGATGGAGGTGAAACTTGGTGGGGATGTTCACCGGTGAGAGGGGAAGAAAACTGGGTGGGTGGTGTAGGCCACGCCGCCGGCGAGCGGCGGTTCTGGGCGGAGAAAGAAATCGCAACAGGGGAGAAAACAGGGCAGGGGCAGCAACTTCCAGGGGCTCGTGGCGGCTAACGGCTGGTCCGATGGCTCTGAAAATTGGTGGGGATGATCTCTGGTGGGAGGGGAAGAGAATGGCGGGGGTGGTGTACGACACCTCCACCGGACGGCGGAGAAACGGGCGGTCAAAGGGGCGGCGACGGTAAGGAGAAAAAGAAGGGAGAGCACGGGGAGAGAGAGGCCGAACGGAAAAGAAGAAGAAAAAGAAAGAAAAGAAAGAAAAAGGAAGGAAAAGAAGAAAAGAAAAAGGAAAAGGGAAAAAGAAAGAGAAAAGAAAAGAAATGAGGTCCAATCCTCACTTCCGGGATCAAAAACTGTTCCGCCGAAAACGATTAAAAACTAAAACGATAAAATAAATTAAACACCACACAAATAAATAAAAACCAATTAAATATATTAAACACAACGTAAAGCTAATATATAATAAATAACTAGTAAAAACTAAATATTAAATTTTAAATCCAAAAACAAGCTAAAATAAATTAAACAGCAATTTAAACTCAACAGCGATTAAAATCCGATAATTTCAAATAAAAGAACTATTATTTTAATTAAATTAAAATATTCCTTCAATGAAAAATACACATAAAAACGGGGTGTCACACAAACTTTTCCACATGCATCTTAGAATATAATTATATATAGTGAACATCTTTAAACTAAACATGAACAACCACAATGGAGATAATATAAACAGTAATATTATATCTTATACATTATATAAACAGCAATGTATAATAGTCAGCTACAAATATATAATAGTCATATATCGAAAAAGCTAAAAACTTATTATGAGGACAATGTATAAAAAAAATATCAGCCATTAGTTTGAAGTCAAAGTTATTTTCCTTACCAACTTAAAATGCAGCAGTTCAGGTAGAAATGTAGAATATAACAAAACAAACATCATTTTATATCAAATTGAATAAAACATTAGGTTCAGCAGCCTCTCACCAAAACAAACAAATTCATGATTGAGACTCTGAGAGGGAGGTTTTGAAGCCCTCTAAAAATATTAGGTAAACAAAAAGACTTATTTTGCCACAAGATTCAGACCAGTTCAAACCACCCAAAATATCAAGACATGAACATATGCTTTCCTAACCACCACAGGTCCACAACATTCAGACCAGGGGAATTTGACACATTTTAATGGGAAGAAATAAGAATTACTTTGTTTACTTGATTAAGATTAAGATGTCAGCAGCCTTCACTGATTAGTCTGAAAAAAGGAAGAAAAGCTCTGTTAGTCATGTGGCTAGTGTAGATTCTGATTGGTCATGAAGAGATGGTAGAATCACATATCCTTGGAATAAGAAATGGTAGCAATTTTCAGGATGATTTGTTTGAGAGAATATAACCTAAAGAGGCTTCTAAAGTAGTCAAAAGTGGTGGATTTTCAGAATGACACAAGGCCTTGATATGTACAGAATTACTATAAAACAGGATGTTTATTGAGTTTAACTTGTGAATTTTCAAGTATAGCAAGTCCAAATATAATAGAGAAGTAGATTTTACAAACATTTGACATCTAGAAATGGCCCATAAAACTGGGAAAAAAAATATAGATTTTAAACAAAATTATTTGTCTTACATCAACATTGGGTTAAAACCCGGTAGCCATTGAATTTGATCCTTCTGCAGAATGAACCAATTCCCCAACAAGTTCTCCTTCAATCCATAAAAATTTAAAACAAAACAAATTAAATAAAGTTAAAATAATAAAGAAGATAAAACAAAATAAACCAACTACAAATAAATCAAAGTTAATTGATTACATACCCATATCTATCTGCTTCTCAAATTCCTCCACTTCATCCATTAAAGTCTTAAGGCTTATTGGAGTAGAGGAAGAACGGAGCCAATTTTGTGCACATATGAGAGC
This sequence comes from Carya cathayensis, assembly GCA_011037825.1. Classification (NCBI taxonomy): domain Eukaryota; kingdom Viridiplantae; phylum Streptophyta; class Magnoliopsida; order Fagales; family Juglandaceae; genus Carya; species Carya cathayensis. Next base: position 443,091 of record QGSO01000334.1, on the reverse strand, counting down.
CTCAACCATCATCGGATTTAAACTACTTCGGAAAGGGTCAAGTACACGACCTGCAGTACTGAATGTAGATTCAGAAGCCACAGTAGATACCGGTATTGCAAGTACATCGCGTGCAACCTTTGAAAGTATGCGATATCTAACCGAATTCACCTTCCACCAATTTAGTAGGTCGAAATTATCACCTTCATCCTCACATTTTTCAGCTATATATCTATCAACCTCTGACCTGCTTTCCAAAGAATCTTCTGACTGTAACTCTTGCTTAAATTGGGCCATCAATTCAGCCTGTCTATTCATAGACTGAGTTGTGGGAGGACTTGCATCTTCATGTGGGGAACTTGTGCGTTAAGCAGAACTCCCTTCTTCATTTTGGATGTATGCCTCATACATGCGATAAATGTATTTTTCACCTTCCAACTCAAATCAATGATTTTTGATTGATCATATGCATACATTTTTCTCAACCCAAAGTCAAGATATCGCATCTTGTAACGAGGATCAAGAACAATCCCAACGTACAACAGCATATTCTGATTATCCATATTCTCCCAATACTTTTCAAACTTTCTCTTCATATTTTCCGCTATTAATCCCACCACGAGACTTCTTTCTTTACACTCTATGTTAATGGCATTTTTAATATTCACCAACTCCAAAAAAAAGGTATTGCAAGTTACATACTCACCCCCCGAGAAGCGTAAAGTTGCATCATGAAATAATGCAAGAAACTTCTCAAAAAATCGTACCTTATCCCGATCAGATGCATTGGGAGGCCCTAACTTCTTTGACTTTCTCCTAGTTACCACATCACCTTCATCATCGTCATCATCATCATCTCCAATACTACTTAAAAAGCACATATCCTCTTCCTCCAACCGATCAAAAGCTTTTCTAAATTTTCCAGCCTTCTCCAACATAAGATAGGTGGAGTTCCATCTAGTCGGTACATCTAGGCAAACATGACTTTTGCATTTAATCTCTTCCAACTCCACACACTTCTTAAATGTACTCCACCTTTGAGGGGAGGATTTAACATACTTCACAACACCCCTCACCTTCGCAATAGACTCCTCATACTCTTTCAATCCCTCACGTACAATTAAATTCAGAATGTGTGCACAACAGCGAACATGCAAGAATTCATGTTCCAAGACCGTATTCCTCCTATACTTGGTTTTTTTTTCAAATAAGAAATGGCCCCATTATTAGAATTTGCATTATCAAGAGTGATAGCNAATCAATGATTTTTGATTGATCATATGCATACATTTTTCTCAACCCAAAGTCAAGATATCGCATCTTGTAACGAGGATCAAGAACAATCCCAACGTACAACAGCATATTCTGATTATCCATATTCTCCCAATACTTTTCAAACTTTTTCTTCATATTTTCCGCCATTAATCCCACCACGGGACTTCTTTCTTTACACTCTATGTTAATGGCATTTTTAATATTCACCAACTCCAAAAAAAAGGTATTGCAAGTTACATACTCACCCCCCGAGAAGCGTAAAGTTGCATCATGAAATAATGCAAGAAACTTCTCAAACAATCGTACCTTATCCCGATCAGATGCATTGGGAGGCCCTAACTTCTTTGACTTTCTCCTAGTTATCACATCACCTTCATCATCGTCATCATCATCATCTCCAATACTACTTAAAAAGCACATATCCTCTTCCTCCAACCAATCAAAAGCTTTTCTAAATTTTCCAGCCCTCTCCAACATAAGATAGGTGGAGTTCCATCTAGTCGGTACATCTAGGCAAATATGACTTTTGCATTTAATCTCTTCCAACTCCACACACTTCTTAAATGTACTCCACCTTTGAGGGGAGGATTTAACATACTTCACAACACCCCTCACCTTCGCAATAGACTCCTCATACTCTTTCAATCCCTCACGTACAATTAAATTCAGAATGTGTGCACAACAGCGAACATGCAAGAATTCATGTTCCAAGACCGTATTCCTCCTATACTTGGTTTTTTTTTCAAATAAGAAATGGCCCCATTATTAGAATTTGCATTATCAAGAGTGATAGCAAGTATTTTCGGTCGCCCCCAATCATGCAAACACAACTCTATGCCTTTACCAAGTGTATCACCCTTGTGATTTTCAACCAAAGAAAAGGAAAGAATCCTCTTATGTAGCTTCCAGTCATCATCAATAAAATGTGCTGTTAGACACATATAATTAAGGTTTTGCATGGATGTCCATGTATCCGTGGTGAGGGAAATTCGTTGCCCTTGAAGAACACTTTTTAATTTATTTTTTTCACTGATAAACAAATTAAAACAATCCTTTGCAATCGTCCAACGAGATGAAATCCCTACCCACTTAGGGCAAACCACAAGTATAAACTTTCTAAAACCCTCCCCTTCAACAAACCTAAATGGCAACTCATCAACAATAATCATTTCACTTAAGGCTTGTCGGCAAGCCTCAACACTAAATGCAATGGGCACAAGTCCCCCACCACCACTGCCTCCCTCCACCTTCCAACCTAGAGTCGTCTGGGACTTATCCGTATTCTTAAACGGACCTTTCTTACATTGCTTCTCAATGTGATGCTTCATAGACTTTGTACCATTGATCTTTGTATCACATGCATATGAAGCACCACAATAATTACATGCAGTCCTGGGTTTAGTGGGATCACCTTTTACTATTCTCGTAAAGTGATCCCAAACCATTGACCTAACTCTACCACTTTGTGACCCACCAATGTTAGATTTATTACTTACATTGGATGGGGGTGGAGGCGGAGGCATATTTGGACTTTGTATTGACTTTTGCACATCATTGGTTGAAGTTGAAGAATCCATCTAGATAAATAAACAACCAACAATTAGTGTAATCAGTTTATATAGTTTTCAAATATTAAAGAGGCAGTTTAAAACCCATTCAATCTCACTTAAAGACTACTTATCCCAAAAAACAAATCTCACTTAAAGACTATAGAACAATACTTTAAAAAAATTATAAGAAAACAAATTGAAAAATTATAAGAAAACAAATTGAACAATAAAGTGCTACATTCACTTTTTTTTACTGACTTTAGTAAAAAAAATAAATTTGTAATACCATAGCCCAATAACTTGTTAGTGAGTTAGATAGTCTTGGACCTACAAAAGCTTAAAGCTAATAAGAAATATTTGATTAATCACTTCATCGGTATTCTAATGTACTTTTCATATGTGGATTTAAATTTTAAAAAACTTTTATGTCCATGCATGGACTGTGCAAAGAAGGTTAATGTACGGGGTCAATGGTGACCCACCAACGATAACATGTTATGCCATTTCAGCACATATAAAAATTTGCTGATGTGGTATGCCAAGTCAACTTAAAACCCATTGGATTATTGTCCGATCATGATTAGAGTTCTATTATAGTCAGCATAATTAGAATAAAAGTGCTTTTATTTGAAATAGAAGTCCTCTAATCTTAGGTTGTAATGAGACATCATCCCTTAACAAAAAATAAGAATAAAAATATGAATCAGTCATGAGACTCTTCCTTCCGAAGGTCTATCTCTATTTTTAATTCTATTTTTAATTTGTTTAAAAGAGGTTAGAAACTTAGAGTGAAGTATAGGGTCCCAACTTTAGAATGATTAGAACCGAAAGTTTTATTTGTTTGATAAAACAACAAATCCATAACTTTCAGTGTTTTACAGTTAGTTTATCATTAATTTGAACATACAAATCACATCTTCAAAAACTTGGAAAACCCCATCAACAAATCACATCTCAAACAGGTTCAAGAAGTCCATAACGCACCAAGTGATTTATTTAACCACTTTACAACCACCAAACATTAGGACCAACGGACTGGACCATACAAACCACATCTTCAAAATTTTGCAAACCCCCATCAATTTATTCAAACAAAAATCCAATAAAAATCGAAATAAATATCATAATATCTCAGATTCTCAAACAAAATTCAACAACTTAACTACCAATATGTACTAAACAATATACAAATTATATAATAGAGAGAGAGAGAGAGAGAGAGAGAGAGAGAGAGAGAGAGGCACCTCGTATTGCAAATAAGGGGCTTTCTATGCGGAGGAATGTACGGGGCAACGGTTGGGAATTAATCGGAGGGGCAACGGCACGGTAATCTCCAACCGATTTGGAGGGGATGCGCACGGCAAGGGGGGCTAGGGTTTCCGATTTTGAGAGATGAGAGGTGAGAGAGAAAGCAAGCTAAAAGGGGGAGGGGAGAGAATCGGGGGGAAAGCACGCGGGGGGGGGGGGGGCTAATACTATATTACTATTACTCTATTAATATATAGTTACTAGTTAGTAGTTATTACATCTAGACTATCTAGTTATTAGACTATTGTAAATAAGTTAATAATAATACTATTAGTTATATATATATATATATTAGTAATTTAATATATATAATTTAATAAGTTATATATATAAGTTAGTAATTATATACTTATAGATGTAATCTAATAAGTTATATCTATAAGTTAGTAATTTAATATATTATATTATATATATTAGTAAATTAGTAATACAATAATACTAATACTATATTACTATTAATCTATTAATATATAGTTAGTAGTTAGTAGTTATTACATCTAGACTATCTAGTTATTAGACTATAGTAAATAAGTTAATAATACTATTAGTTATATATATATTAGTAATTTAGTATATATAATTTAATAAGTTATATATATAAGTTAGTAATTATATACTTATAGATGTAATTTAATAAGTTATATCTATAATTAGTAATTTAATATATAAATAATACTATTAGTTATATATATATTAATAATTTACAAAAAATTATCTATAAGTTTATAACTATTAACTAATAACTAGATGTAAATATCATGTAATAACTAGTAGTGATTTACTAATTTAGACAGTGAGTGATTTAGTCTTAATCTTAGTAAGTTAGTATAAATATTAGTATTAGTATAAAATTATAAATATTAATAATTAGTATAATAAATATTAGCCTATTAGGTTAGATAAAAATTATAAATAAAATAATTATATACAATTATAAATATTATGTAAATAATAAAATATATTAATAATATATATATATTATTCGGTTCGGTTCGGGGCAAAAAACCCCTGGACCAGGACCGAACCGAAATTATTTCGGTCCAGGTGAATTCGGACAGAAACCGACCGACCCTACTGCCGGTTCAGTTCGGTCTGGACCGAATCGACTGGTCCGGTTGGTTTTTCCGGTCTAGACCGACCGATACTCTCCCCTACTCACCACTGTATACGCCCTCCAGTCTTTTTGAGTACTACTTCAGGGAAGCTTATTCCTCTTGCAAGAGAGTCAGAGGACGGATACAAAAAATAATAACATACATCACGTTATCATCTCATTTATATTTTATTATATATATTGTGGTGTATTTATTACTATTTAATAATAATAAAATATATAATAAATAATTATTTAATAATAATAAATATATCATATCTTATTTAATAAAATAAATAAAATGTAAATGAGGTGGTATATAGAATTTTTTAAATTAAAATAATGAATAATTCAGATGCGTGGCTTGCGGACCTGTGGTATGGGTTGAAAGCATGTAAATTGACTTGTGATTGTGCCAATCCAATTAAATATATTCGTTAATTAGAAAATAATAAAATATCTTTGTTGAATGTGTTGGGAAAGAAGTTATTGGCAGCTTGGTCCATGTCAAGGTCACCGAGGGAGACTTGGCCCAACCTACCAATTTATTGTACAGATGCACGTCCCCCAACCGCCCATGCTTGCAAGTAATGCTTTGGCCTCATCCAGTTGGTCCAGTGGATTTGTAGAATTTTTGATAAAATAAAATATGAGATTTACTATTCATAAACTTCTACATCTCATACTACATAATTTTTTATTTTTTTTTTATTTTTAAATTTTTTTTTAAATTTTATTCTTCTTAAAATAATTGAATTCTTCTACTAATTATTCATATACCACACATTTGATAAGAAAAAAAAATTAAAAAATAATAAAAAGAGTGGTGTGTGATATATAAGGCTTATGAATAAAATTTTTCATAAAATATACTAATCTTATCCTAACAGTCAAACTCAGCAGGACCATGGTGCTAAGCCATCCACGTCGAGTGATCTCATTCACCACGGGCTGAATACTTTTTTGAAAAACCTCTCTAACCCCTTCTCTCTGAAACCTCTCTATCCCCCCAACCCAGAGGCGCTCGCTGAGAGGGGTGGGAGCTTCGTCTTTTCTCTATTTGTTGTCTTTTCATTTTTCTCTTTAGGTTTTTTTAGGTCAATAAGGGAGGATGCCGCTCCGGTCTGTCCAGCCGCCGACCGTCAACACGCACCCCTCCAGGGTGTTGGCCAGGTGCCGATCTACAAGCCCACCGAACGTGGTGCCAATCGGAGAGGGGCGTTGCCAGCATGAGCGGGTCGAAGTCTCGGCTCTCTGCAGCGTGTGGCTGTCACGCGCCTCCAAGGGACCACCTGCAGACGAGTTTCTCGGCTTCTTCGAATCCTCAGTCTCCGGTTCTTCAGTTTCCGAACGGCGGTGTTCCTCCAAGTTTTTGTTTTTGAGTCGAGCTCAGCCTCTGTTTTTTCCATCTTTTTGTTCGGCGTCCGGTTTTCTTTTTGCATGGTCTCTTCCGCTGTTGGTTGGTGTCGCCGGTATGGGTGTTTCTGTTTTCTCTATTTATGGTGTTGGTTTTTGTGTCTGTGCTTTGCACGGCCTTTGCCGTCGTGGTTTTTGTTTGTTTTTGGTTGTTCTGTTAGTTTCTTGTGAAGTTCATGGTGTGGTTTTGAGTTTTTGTGGGGGCTCAATCTGAGGCAAAGAGCTGAGAGCGGCGGGCGATGTTATGGCCGGTGGTCTTACGGCCGGCCTCCGCTGTGGAGGTTGATGTGGTCCGTACGCAAGCTGGGTGCTCGTCTCGTTGGGGCTCGTGATGCCAATTTCCTGTGGAGGATGTGCCGCTAGAGCTCATGTTGTGCTCGTGGTCGGTTTGTTTTTGTTAGTTTTTGTTTCGTTGGTTTGTCGGTTTCTAGGTTTGTGTAGTTATATGCTATTGGACTGTTTGTTCATAGCAGTTGTCTCCCGTATTCTGCCTCCTTGGAGGTTGGAGGGGTCCTCGTCTCTGGTCTTACAGAGCTTGTTAGAAGTTAAGACAATGTCCGTTACCTTGTGTGCGGGAAAGCTCCTGAGCAGTTGCGTTAGTTGGCTTATCGTTAGGTTTTTCTGTCTTGTTATGTCGCAGTTATCACTTCGTTTATGAATGAATGCAATGAAGTATATTTCTCAAAAAAAAAAAAAAAAAAAAGGCCATCCACGTCTACGTCGCCTCAAGGGACTTTTCACTCATCCACATCTCACGTCTTCTATTCATCTTTATTTTTAGAGGAAAATATTATTTGAATTGATAATTTCTATCGATATAATAGATCGATTATTCTTTTTATTTTTTATTGATTAATTAAAAAGGCAATCATTGATGTATTGATATTTTTTAAAAATATTTAAAAATATGTTAAAAAATAGATAAATAAATAAATAAATAATTCTATTACGTATGATTACTTTTCCTTTCTGTATTTTTTTTTATACATTTTATTCATATGATAAATCAAAACAGTTATTTTATATTAAAAAAGTGACACAACCAATCATATTAGTAGAATACGCAATACTTACATTTGAAAATTTAGGCTGCGTTTGGAAGTTAAGTTCAACTGAATTGAATTCGTTATGAATAGTGAGTTGAGTATGTAAATTGAGTTATGAATCTATTTAAAATGAGTTTAGATGTTAAAATGATTTAAATTTTATTTATAAAAAAAAATTGAAAAATGTTGTGGATCTCATATATAAAGATAAAGATGTGTCTAATTAAAGAAGCTTATGGATCTTACTGTAATGAAATTTTAAATTAAGATGAATTTAATAATTTAAAAATTAATATTTAAATATTAACCTCAATTTTAAATTAAATTAATTTCAACTAAATCTTCCAACCAAACAGAACTTACGCTCATCGAGTGGATCGGTTCTGTTACGTACAACCGCCCTGCGGAATCGTGTGTAACCAGATGACGTGGCTTTGACAGAATAAAAATGCTAAATACAAGCTCCCAACATAAAAAGCTGAGGAGTCAGGGTTGCCAACGTGGAAAAATGGAAACGCTGCGTTTCCATAATGCATCAAAACGATAGCATAATATGAAGTCCTCCCTCCCAATGTTGCCCTTCCTTCCTTTGTCTTCCCACAAAGTAATACGAAGCCCTTTGAAACCTCTTTCCAAAACAGAGTCCTTCATCTTCGCATCGACTTCACAGCTTCGTCTTCTTTTACCATGTGAGCAAGCTCTGGTTTTCCAATTCATATTCTCCTTTGTGTTCCAGATCTATGATTTCATCTCCTTTCGTCATTCTCAGCCTTCCTCATAACTTTTCATCTTCTCCACGAACCCACGAAGCTTCAGCCACTCCCCCCTTCCTCGTTCCCCCCTTCCTTGTTCTATGGTGAAGTTGTTAAATTCTTTCCTTGTAAGAGTCATAATCTGGTTGGATTGTAATCTAGTTAGAGAGAAATACAAACAGATGATAATAATCAAATTGAAATATTGAAACACAGAAGGTGTTTGAAAAAATGTTAAGAGAGAATGGAATCGGAACTACCCTTTCCTTGTGGATTTTGCCAATACTGAAACCATATTTATTGGACAGTTCCAATACTCTTAAGAAATACCATTTTTTTTTTTATTTCTTTTGTTTTTTTCACTACATTGTGCCATGTTCCTATTACCTTTTGATTTCTTTTGTTTTTTATTTTTCATTAAATTGTGCCACGTCCCCCGATTACATCCTGTTTGCACATCAACGAATGTACCTAGCAGAACTGTACTAGTAGCTACTACCTGCCCACGGCAGCTACCAATTCATTGTACAAAATTCAAACGCATCCCCGGCTCACTGACTTGCAATTGAAAATTTAGGGCGTTTGGATTCCAAATTACTCAAAATCTCATTTTAATTCATTTTATTTAATTATTATAATTTTATTAAATTTTAACATAAAATATAACAAATAATTTAATTCTTTTAAATTTTAAAATAATAATAATATTAAAAATTAATATTTTAATAATATTTTATTTAACTTTTATCTCAACTCAACTAATTCAACTCAACATCTAAACGCAAATGACTCATCACTAGATTTAGAAAAAATCTATTCTTTATTTTATTTTATATCTTCTTTTTATTATTTTGTGGTGTAATATTAAATGATAAATTTTTAAGTAAAATATAATTATAAATTTATAATCATCTAATATTAAATTATAAAATAATAAAAAGATGATAAAAATTAAAATAATGAAGAAAATTAATCGTACATTTATAAAACCTTCTAAAATAATAATAATAACAAAAAAGTGATAAATCAAGACGAAAAGTCTATTTTAATTTTTAATTCATTCTAACTCAAATCTCGCAAAAAAGGCATACACGTCTACCGACATAATCGAGGCTACCAAGAAAAGTAGGAGCGGACTGCTAAGGTATATACGCCTACATTGGTTCAAGAGACTTTCCACTCGACCATAACTCTCGGTTCTCTTTCCCTTCTTCTTTTAAAAAAGACGATGATCTCTCATTACCACAATCAATTAACTTCACAATTAAAAAAGGAAAATGCTCTGCAACCCGAATTTGGGTTTCAAATTTGTATTCTCAATATTTTTTTTCCCTTAATAATTGTAAAAGTATTTTTTAATAATATTTAAAAAAATTATTTTTAAAAAATATATAAGAATATAAAAAATAAATAAATAAATAAAATTATTTTACTTTATTAGGTGGGTATTCAAGCTAAATCCCCGAGAGATGTAGAGGATTCATTAAAAAAAACTAAAATTCTTCAATCTTCCTTTAAAGAGAAATAGTCTTTCAGCTCTATAAAAAATCTCATTTCAATGGGAGTGGTTGTCAGAGAGGAGCCTCTCATTCTTTCCATTTCCACGCTGTGTATACACCTTCAAGATAATGTATTTTTCTCCTCCCTCCAATGGTTCGATTTTAGTCAAATCTGTTTCTCTGCAGTCCCATCCGCCTACACGCACCATACCATCCCATCATACAGCCGCCGATCTACTAGGATGGAGCTTCAGCGCGTTGTCCTCACATGCAGCTTTTTGCCACACTTGGCCTTCACTCACCGATGCGCCTGACGGCTATAGGCGTTGTACAAGCATTTTCGTTTTGCCGAGATCTTCAAGATCTGGGCCACCCCATCTCATTTCAACGGGTGCGTGGCTGCCTTGCGCTATCACAAGAATGCAGGAATGCAGATGATCACTGGCAGCAAATCAGTCCACTCGATGCCATTCTTTTTACTATGTTATCGCTTTTCTTAATTGGTGATCTCGAAAAAGGGACTGCAGATCTCTTCAAAAATCATCTCAAGACAAAAAATAATAGTGCACCCGCCATTCTCACCGCTTTTAGCGGAGGTTCCATTGCCACCAGGGGTGGTTCCATTGTTCTTAACTTTTTGTTAACATCTTATTACCATCTTTTAAGACAGCGTTCTTTTGGTAGGATATGGGTGAAGACCAATAAATTAATTGCAAAACTCTTTTTTCTTTTAATTTTTTTCTTTTTATCCACCTCTTTGTATTGTTGTTATAAATCTGGAGTGTTTGTTGGAAAATTCTATCATTTCCTTACGTATCATCTTTCATATTTTTTTAATGAAGTTTACTTGTGCTTTAAGGAAAAAAAAATCACAGTTAATTAATATCATTTCTCTTATAAATAAATTCAAGATGCCCTCTTTACAAAACTTTCGTGCCCAAATATGCCGTTGACCCTCGATCAATTTCCGGGAGCACGCATTTTATAATGCATTTTGCCTCTTTTGATTTATTTTTTTTCCTTTTTTAAGAAAAATGACTTTCTATGAGCTTGCTTCTTCAAAGTTATATTCAATATTTTGTTTTATTTATTCTTAATAATTAAGAAAATAATTATTAATAAAGTTATTTATTTTTTATTTATAAAAAATATATAAAAATATAGAAAAATGATATTTGTAGTCATAGTTGTGCAAGTGCCGCGCAGTCTCTTTGAAAAAAATGAATTAATACAAGATCCACATAAAAAAAAAACTAACTTTTTAATTGTGGACCTCACTTTTTTTAAAAGCAATTGCGCGGTATTTGCACATTCCATAACTGTATTAAGCATTACTCAAACATATCTAATTACATTAATTATAAATTTGAGAAGACAAACTGACACTACAAGAAAATACAGTTTACCCAGCGCTATTTGAAAGGCTGGAAATAAAATCGCTGCAAATGATAATTATGTGCAACGTTTTTCACATCGCTAGAAATATTTTACCACAAACCTCCACTTTCCCGATTCACTTCATTTAAATTATTTGTTATAGCGATTTTAGCATTAGTAACGGCAATTAATGGCGCTACAAATAAAAATATTTTGTCACGTCGCTGTCATCTACGTCGGGATTCAAGTGGGCGCCAAACATGCGGAACAACTTTTTATTTCCCCCTTCCCCCGCCCCAACATTTTTCCCCCAACAGTACCTTTCTTCCCCCGTGTTCAAACAATTCCCCTTAACAGCTTCTTTGGCAAAACCTTCTCCCTACCTCCACTTGCAATTCCCAACGGTGACCTCTATTTTGGTGCGAACAAAACATTCGGCTTGAAGGTTTCACACTGCACACACGTTCACGTACCACTCTTTCACTTTTTGGAGTCCCATTTTCCCACCCCCTTCTCCCCCTAGTTTGTGTATGAAGTGTCTTTCTCACTTCAAATCTGAGTAGTTCTCCCCCTTCGCTGACCATTAGGGCACAGTGCCTCTATATTAGGCTGGGAACTCGCGGACTTGGACTTCATTTTGCTGTTGACCGAGGCTGTTTTTCAGGTGATAGTTTATTTGTGATGCACGTTTTCTTGTCCTTGTAATTTTTATAATCACTCCCCCTTTCATGGCTGTGTTCCTCCATGAAGGAGGCCACTAACTCGCTGCCTCCACCAATTTGGTGCCTGCGCAAGGAATTTACGCCATTTCCTCTTAAGAGAGCTAAGACCAGTCCATGTTTTGATAGAATCTTCTACGATTTTTTCAACAAAAATCCTCCCCTTTTTTGTTTTCCTAATCCCCTATGTTATTGTTGCAGCACGATTCTTTTCTTGGTGGCAAAGGGTTTTTGGTATCGCCTCTTCCCCTTCCTTTCCTCCACCCGGTTGGGATGATTAATCCATGGTAAGAACCTCTGTTTTTTCTGATTTTATAAATGCATTTAGGTCAAGTAGAAATTAGTATATATGTTTAACATTAATTTTACTCAATCCTTTTTTTTTTAAAATAAAAGTCAGGATCCCATGTTCATGAGGGATCCCTACCCCAAATATTATTAAAAAAACCCTCACTTCTGGCGGAGGAATACCTTAGATACAAAAACTCAAAAAATAAAAAATATCACTTCTATCTAATAACAACCATCCCCAACCTATCCATACGAATCAAACCTCTAAGCCTTACAAACTCAAAATCCAGCCCCACAAAATCTATATTATCCCCAAAAGTCCCCTTCTTTGCTAAAAAATCCGCAACCATATTAGCTTCTCGAAACACATGCCTAAACCGAGCATTAATCTCCCTAGATAACTCCTTTATCTCTTCCCAAAAGTCCCAAAGAAACCAAAGTCTACATATTCCAGAAGCAAGCCAATTCATGAGAACTGAAGAATCAGATTCTACCAAAACATTTTGCATACTTAGATTTTTGCGAAGCCTTAACCCATCTAACAACACACGACATTCCGCAACCGTGTTTGTAGCAATCCCATAATGATGTGGAAATCCAGGAATAACTCTACCATTAGAATCTCGAATAATACCCCCACCCCCTGCATCACCCGGATTAAAACGAGCCCCACCATCAACATTCAATTTAACCATACCCCTTCTCGGCAACTCCCACTTGACATAGGTAACTTTTTTTTCTTTTATAGAAGCAACCGGAATATTTAGCTCCTCCATAACTAAACGTTCATTTTCCTTCACAACCTGAAAATTTTTCAGATTGTTAGAAACATCCTTCATAATAATTTTAACTTGCCGAATAATAGCCTTAACCTGAAACGGAACCCCTTACATCCTTGCCGAACACCTTGCTTTCCACAAACACCAAGTAATTACAATAGGTAACATACCACGAATCCATCCTGCTTGAGATTGTTTACTAGCTCGTTGCCACCAAAAAGACATAATCCCTTTCCAGTTTCTAATATGCGGCAACCTGATTTGGCTAATATTGCAAAATATTTCCAAACCATTTGAGCATTCGGACCCTCACATAAAACATGCTGCAAAGATTCAATATTAGGAGCTATACAACAATTGCATTTAGAGGCTAAAGGAATGGATAGATTCTGAATTACATCATCTGTCGGAACTACTCCTCTCTTTGCCCTCTAACATAGGAAGGACATTTTTTTTGGAATTTTGTCAAGCCACAACCATTTCTTCCACTCACAAGGTACTCCACGCTTCCTGCATAATTCCCATTCTGATTTTGTAGTAAACTTCCATCCAAAGAATGTTCCCACACAAACACATATAGTCTATCCTTTGTACGCACACCTGCTTCACAAATCTAATGTAATATATCTGGCGGAACCAGATTACGTAACACGTCAATATTAGGCCCCCTCTCATCCACCACATCTGCAAGTAGCAAATCATTCCTCCCAATTACCGGGCACACATCCTGCAAAGGTTCACTCCCAATCCACCTTTCCATCCAAAAATTAATGTTACCATTCCCAATCAACCACTTCGAGTTCTGTATAATTTTGGGCATAATCTTCATTATTCCCTTCCAAAACCATGACCCTTTTTCATTTGCATAGCCTTATAAACATGTTCCCGGCGAAAATACTTTTTCCGGAAAAACTCAGACCACATCGAATTTCCCGAAATTAATTTCCAGCCAAACTTCATAAACAACGATTCCTGTACTTCCACCAAATTACGAATACCAAGACCCCCCCCACTCCACAGGCTTGCAAATCATATTCCAAGACACCCATTTTTGTTTTCTATTCTCCAAAGAAACCCCATAGAAATTTTAACACATGACGTAAAAGCAAAATATTTCCACCAAAAGATAAAATTTTACTCTTCCATCCCGCTAGTTTTTTCTGGATCTTTGCCAAAACACCATCAAATAAATTAATTTTCAACCTTCCCACATATAAAGGGACTCCCAGATAAAGACACGGCCAATTCCCTTCTACAAACCCGGAAATCCCTTTAATATCATTCTTTCTATTCAACGGCATATTCTCAGGGAAAAAAATAGTAGACTTACTTGGGCTAATTAACTGACCAGAGATCATCTCATATCGGTGCAATGTTGCCATGAGTCTTCTGATAGATGCTTTTCCCCCATTCGTAAAAATCAAAATATCATCCGCATAAAGTAAATGAGAAATGAGAGTACCTCCCCCCGGATGATATGGCTTAATAAGACCCAATCTGAAATCCTGATGTAACATGCGCGAAAGAAGTTCCTGTGACAAGATAAATAGATAAGGTGATAAAGGATTACCTTGCCGTATACCCCTGGAAGCCTGAAAAAAACCTTTTGAGCACCCATTCAGCATAACAGAATAGAAAGGAGAAGAAATAACATTGTACATTATATTCCTCCAATTTTCAGAAAATCCTAGCCGACGTAACACTTCAAGGAGATATTTCCAATTAACATGATCGTATGCCTTTGCCATATCTATTTTCAACATCACATTATCCCCTCTTACCTTCCTATTCACCCCTTGAACCAATTCTTGTGCCAAGGCAATATTATCAAAAATACTCCGACCTGGAATGAACGCTGCCTACTCCTTAGAAATAATTTTTTCAAGAATAGGAGCCAACCGAGTAACCATAATTTTTGTCATAATCTTATAAACCACCGAGCAAAGACTAATAGGCTGAAAAACCCATAGGTTCTTCCACCTTTGGAATCAGCAACAAATTAGTAGCACCAAAAAATTTAGTAAAAGTTTGTCCTTCAAACACTTCTTTTGCCATGTCAATAAGATCATTTTTTACAACATCCCAAGCCAACGTAAAAAAAGAGGCAGCAAATCCATCCGGCCCCGGACCACTATCCAAAGGAATAGACCGAAGAGCCCTTAGGACTTCTTCTTCAGATGGTACCTTGCACAAACCATCATTCTCTTCTTGAGTAACCACTGGACTTAATAAATTAAAATCCGGCTCACTAGTATTCACGTCTGACCCAGAAAAAATGCCTTGAAAGAACTGTATAGCCTCGATATGCACTGCCTCCGCAGAATCCAACCTCCTTCCATCCTCCAAAACCATGTTATCCACAAGTTTTTTTTTTTTTTTACCCTCATCTCAGTAAGAAAAAACTTCGAGTTAGAGTCGCCTTCAACCAACCATTTTATACGTGACTTCTGGCAAGCCAAAGTCTCCTCCCGATGAACCCAATGCAAGTGAGTTTGTTTCGCATGTAACAACTCATTTTCCACTTGAGTAGAAAAATTTCTTACTAACTCTTCCTCAAGGCACACTATACTGTCTTCAAGTTTATGAATTTCTATCTCTACCCAACCAAAAACTTCTCTATTCCACTTCATCAACTCACCTTTTAGCCTTTTCAATTTTTTCATAATCCGAACCATAGAACAACCATCCACATCTCCCTCCCAGCACTGTCTCACCAAAGGCAAAAACCCCTCATGGGATCCCCACATTCTCAGGAATCTAAATGGCTTCATAATATTTTGGTTTTTCATAAACAAATCAAACAACATAGGAGCATGATCTGAAGACGACCTCGGTAGATATCTATAATTCGACCCCTCAAATAAATTAAGGAATTGTAAATTAACCAAAACACGATCCAATTGAGCCCAAATAAGCCTTCCGCCAATCCTACCATTGCACCAAGATAATTGATTCCCTTTACATGGAGGATCAATTAGAGCACAATCATTTATCCACCTGTTAAAATTAGCTTTAGCCCGAGGAGCCTTAAAAACCCCCCCAATCTTTTCAGCATCAACTCGAATAATATTAAAATCTCCCCCAATGAGCCAAGGAAACCCATGAGGATCTTGTAACCTGAGATAATCCCATAATTCCACTCTTTTATCCCGAAAAAAACTAGCATAAACAAACGAACATAAAATCTGAGACGACCCATACGAGAACCACCCGGAAATAGCTTGATTTGAACAAGAACTCATCTCAAACTCCAACTCATCCGCCCAAAACAACCAAAAATTTCCCCCCACATCAGAATTATTCAAAAAGGACATAAAACCCATCCATCTTGCCCAACGTCTACATTTATTTACCCCTAAAAAAGGTCTAAAATCACCACCACCAAAGGGCGACTTTTATTCAAAATACGCCGAAGTCTATGTTTCGACGAAAGAATATCCCTAATATTCCAAATCAAAATAGACATCAAAAAATTAAATAAATTTTTTGGAATGTGTACACCGCTCCAGAGCAACAATCGATTTCTCTTTCCTTAACCCCTTCACCGTTTTCAACGGAATATGCATATCAGGATCCGAGTCAAACACTTTTGCCACCAGTTCATTTAACTCACCATCTTGCTCTCCTTCCAAACCTGGTCTACAAGAATCACCTGTCTCTAATACTTCAGATTGAGCAAAAAGTTCCCCTCTAGCCAAGCCACCAAGCTCAAATTTCAAAGTTTCATCTATCATACACACTAAGCTTCTCGGACCAGATTCCTTCATAGTCGGTCTTGACTCAGATCTGAATCTGATGACTCTTCATCCGCAATATCACTCCATTTCCCTGGACTACTTTCTTTTGAGTGTATCGGCAAAACCACCTCCAATAAACCATATGCTTCCAAGACATTTTCACACAGTTGATTTTTCGTATTAGAGCCACCCTGATATTCTAAACCAATTCCAGAAACCACCTTCGTTCCAGCCCCACGTACATCCCCCTGCTCCGTTCCAGCCCCACGTAAACCCCCCTGCTTCATCCCACTCAATTCTTGCCCCATCTGATTTTTCTCATGCAAACCATCCCGATTCTCTACTTCTAACACCAGTTCCGAAACTTGTACTGCTTGTAACTCCACTTCAGACTGTGTATAAATTACTCCCACGTTAGAGACAAATAAGATTGGCACTTTCGACATAGGTTTAGATTCTTGTCTTGCTCTTATGTTTTCCAGAATCTGCTGTCTACGAGCATTTGAATTCTCTCCTTTCTCAAACTGTAAATTTCTCTCTTCTTTTTTCCTTTCAGGATTCACTACTTCCTTCCACTCAAATTTTCCAGATTTTGAAAAGTCCCCTCCTCCCGATTCCAGTTTTTTCTTCTTCACTTCTCTCCTCGTTTACACTAAAAACCGTGTCCTTGTTTACACATGAAACACAATAACCAATCTCATATATTATTTCCCGAAAGAGACTTGAATCCCCATTCGGAGGCCCTAACCAGAAAGAATTTCGCAAGGGAGCAGAGAGATTTACCTCTACACAGATACGAGCCGCTTCAGGTCTTGTAACACCAGCGTTGCATTATCCCTCTTCAAATACTTTCCCAGCCCATCTCCAATGCTCCTTAGAATAGATTCCTGGAAATAATTTGGAGGAAGCCCCGGCAAAGACAACCACACCGGAACCCACGGAGAGTCTTCTTCCTCCATGAAATCTGGAGTCCAGTGAAATACCCCAAAAGGAACACCCAGTAACTCCGAATTTCCTCTGGCCATAATAGAAATATAATCCTCTTCCATCACCAATCTAACAAGAACATTTCGTGGGTTTCTTAATTTCCCAACCACTGGTGTTGCTCTCAGTCCCCATCGGTTTTGAATAAAGCCCCTAATCTGATCAAGAGAAGGTCTTCTCTGCAAGAATTTCAGGACCACCGAGAAACGAAAAGGCTCCGAAGAGCTCTGAACCTCTTCTTTAGAGAACACAAAATATATCTCCCCATCTTGGAATTTTGGCTCTCTATGTGGAATATTAACAGTAGGCAACAATTGGGGATTAGATCCCACCACATCCACGAACCGACGCCCAGATTCCACCTTCTCTACCTTCCCATCCGTAGCCTTCATTACAGAAACAGAGTGCTTAAAAACCCTCTCATTTTGCCCAGGATCGGCCGGCGCAGCATAGGGCTGGGGCCCAAAGCCATACGAAATCTTCCCTAGCGTCTGAAAGTTGAGATATGCTTTTCTCTTTCATTTTCTTTCAAATTGCCATTTTATGCCATGTAGTAACCAAATAATAGGTTTCATCAATATTTGCAGTTCAACACTAGTATACTTTGATTACTGATTAACATTCATATTCTTTCAAATTGCTTGGCGCTCATCAACACTAGTCGTCCAATATGCATGCAACTCTATCCTCTAACTAAATACTTAAATGGAAAGAAAAAAACAAGTGAAGCTGAAATAATATGCAGAGGTGGGTCTGCTGTATCCTCAGTTTATAAAAGCATTGACCACTCGAATTATATTACAAAATGCCGATGTCTAGTTACATATAGAAAACATAAATAACTGAAAATATTAAGGCTCTGGATTTGATATGTCATTTTCTGAGAAAACTACAAACGTTTCCCTCCCATTAGGTGCTGATCTTGTGGAAAATAGGACACATTTAATTAAGCTTCTTTTACTCATGATAAATGAGTAAAATTATTTGCCTAGTTGTAGTTTCTTTTCATGAAGTACTGCTCATGATCTTAATTGATCATTATCGTTATCTATTCCATGCAGGAATTAATGAAATTCCTACATATCTGTTGTAGATATACTTGATTTACGTGATCATTAGATTTAATTAATTCAAATAAAATGGCAGCTCCTGGTGATGTTTTCTTAAAGCATTACTGATACAAGGTAAGGTTAGTCTTCAATGTGTTTCTTATACACTAGCAAGTGTGGAGAAATGGCCAAAAATACATTTAAAAATATATTAAAGCGAAGGCAGTAACACTGGTAACAGTTAGTAAAACACCTCTTAATCCAACTTGTTCAATGTTGTTCTGTACCAAAAGATATACATTAATGTTTCACAATGTTTTCTGCTAAGATTGGAATAGCTGGGACCCTAAATATATTCCCTAGAATCAATGGTCACTGTCAGGGAAAGTGACCCTGTATTTCAATATATAAAGTTCAACTTCCCTATGCAAGTTTTGAGACATTCTAAATTAACTCCTCCTTGATTTGAATAAATATATCGAACCCCCCCTTGGTTTAATCTCCTGATCTTGTACATATCGCCCGTAATCCAACATCCCAAAGCATATTACAGTAGCTCAAAATACCCACAATTATTCCCCTGCAATGATTATTTATATCACCATTTATGCTATAATTTGCTCACAAAGCAATGCCTTGTACAATATTTCCACATTATTAAGGATGCACACATTCAATTCGATTACCTTGCATCTTAATTATTATTAAGCTCCTGAACATAATTTCTTGTAGACATATATTTATCTCTATCAATTAAAATAACATTGATGTCATGTACTGTTAATTGGTATCTTCTTCCATTTAATTGGTATCTCGGGGCAGCTGGAACTTCTTCAACTTCCCCTTTATGATGTACCACAACACCTACAGCTGTCATATCCTTCTCTTCTATGAAAATTGCATCAACATTGACTTTTAAATTACCAGCTTGTGGGGGCTGTAATATTTGAGAGGTATCTTGAATAACTGCTGCTCTGTGATGTCCAACAGTTTACACAACTTGATCCAAATGAGAAACTGGACCAGACTAAGTTGCCATTTGCATTAGCATAGTTGGACTTTTGAATTGATTTTGAAACACAACATCATTACTTCTCCTCCAGATTTCGTGTAAAACTGCAGCCACTATATTTAGATTGCCATCATGTAATCTTTATAATACAACAGACCAATGAGATGAAAAATTAGAATAATTATAATACATCAGACCATGCCAAATACAACTAGAATACACAATATCGCTTCCCCCTTTACCTCACAGCAGATTGCATCTTGTATGCCTGCTTGCTTGTGTCTCTGGTGTGGTTCTCAATTGCAATTAGATTGTAAATCAGACCCCACTTTTGTTAATCCCCATGAATAATATGCGTGGCCCAAAGAGGAAAAGAAATTATGTTCATGAACCTTATTTATAATTCTAGGTAGCTAATTGTAATCATGAACATTTTTTATGTCATTAATTAACTCTAACAATAAATGCATAGTTTCTTCTAGAAAACATAGATTGTATTACGTATGCTAATTGCTTAAACAATTTGTTCAGTTTAGGGAAATGGAAAGGTCGCTTTTTACTTCTTTCCTTGATAATGGTATTCGAGTTCAATCTCTATAATTATCATGTTTAGTGAAAATTCAAGTAATCTGGTAAATAAGGATTGGAACGTGGGTTGAGGTGATAATGCAGGTCTGGCCATTCTTTGTCTTTGTTAAACTAATTAGGACAACGAATGTGGTTTTTTATTACAGTGTATGTTTAATTTTTTAATTGTTTATTTGGTGGGAGTTGAGTTATGATCCTTGCTATGAGTCACGTGTTGTACTAAGGATGGGAATGGAAATTGAATGATGGATACAGCTGGAAATGCAACGGACAACCACAAGTTTCTTTTGACTACGGGAATGCTTGATAAACTAACCAGTTTTTCCATTTGTTCCTTATGTTTTGCTCATCTTGTTAGAAAACCAGCCTTTATGTATTGCGCTTCTTTTTTTTGTATGTAAGCTTTGTTTTCAGTTGTAGGATTTAGTAAATGGCTAACAGTTTCTGGGGGATACAACTCTGTTTTTTTGTATATGGACTCTGTTGGTATAGTGTCTTGCTCAATATGGAAAATTGTACCATGCATTGATGTTAATTGTGTGTATATATATCAATATATTACTGATGTTGTATTGCTTATAGATACCAAGCAGGCAAGGGGTGGTCTCATGTTAACTATATGCTGGCATGCATATGTTGTCCTCATTCATTACCCTCATTTTTCAAGTGCTATTGGCGATTCTCAGGTTGTAGGATATAGGCATACATTGAACCATTGACAAATTTTGTAGCTATATGGATTTTTTTCCTTTTTTTCATCACTTTCAGATTATATTGTCAAATAATAGGTGTGGACTTTGTTTCTTTCTTTTCTTTGCATTTTTTTCTTTTATAAAACCTCCAAAATAAAGGGTAATTTTCATTTCTATATTCTATTTTGATTCATCTTTCTTTCTACCACCCTACCTTTTATTTGTTTATTTTTTTTTTCAATGTTATCTATTTTTCATTCATCTCTCTTCAATCATCGTAAACCTGGTTTTCTAAACTCTCATATTGATTAAATGGTTCATATGTAGCAGGGGGCCAAACATATTATATTTTTAACTTACGTTATTGGTGAGGATAGAAAAGCTATTTTAGTTGAGAAGTAGAATCATGAATTTTATTACACGGACATTCAATACTGTGGCAAGATATGTGTGAAATTTTATTATGATGTATGTTTCTGACATTATATTTCCATGTTTTCATGTCTGTCTGCTACCCACTTAATCCCTAATTTCTACTTAGGGAAGAATTCTTTCATTAAAAACTGGGTGAATTGGCAAACAAGTCTCTTTTGGAGGTTTTTCTTAGGAAGATCATTTGCTATGATTCCAATGCGTATAAAGCAAACTGCATATCTGTATTTTTAGTCTTTTCTGATATATATATTTCTTTAGATCATTGGAATGTGTGGGGTAATTTAATTATGAATGTACAGTCTTTTTATAGTTCCCTTTGTTCACAATCTGGTTCCTCATTTGGTTCTAACATTGGTCTGGAGATTTTGGCTATTTGTTTTGTTCCTAACCCCTTTTTCTATTTGCTGCACTATTTGTTAAGCCACTCGATCTTTTCACTTATTTGGTTTCTCCTTTCGTAGATTGTGTGACCCATCGTTCCCTCCACATACAAAACCGAAAGTCTAAATCTCCATCTAAGGTTTCCGAGTGACTGGGCACGGGCATTTTTGGGATCAGAGCTAATAATCGTCCATAGATTAGCATCAGACTCTATTTTCTGCACCACAGGTATCTCTCTGCCTTCACACCCACTCGTTGCTTTCCAAAAATTTTGCTGGAAGTGCTTCTAGAATAAAATTTTTCCAATCCTGGTGTTAAGGCTTGTCCTTTGTGGACATATACAATGAAACTTTCTGATTTCTATCATGAATCTCTTACTGCTGCTTCCCGATTGACATTGATGTTTTTCCCCCTTTGTGGACGTATATATATTCACATTTGTAAATGTACACGAGGAGTAACTTCCCCTTGTTCACCTTAGTTGCTCCTGTTGTCTTCCTTAGCTACATTCAAATAATCAAAATAGTATAATCATAAAATATTCACTGCAATTATTAACTGTTAACCACCTTTGGAAGCTTCATGAG
Organism: Carya cathayensis; assembly: GCA_011037825.1. NCBI lineage: Eukaryota > Viridiplantae > Streptophyta > Magnoliopsida > Fagales > Juglandaceae > Carya > Carya cathayensis. The sequence goes on along the minus strand of QGSO01000334.1, from coordinate 420,542 downwards.
GGATAGATTATGATAGATAGTGGAGTTATTTTTTCCTTTTTTGCACTAACATGCTGATGGATGCTTGAATCAATGCCTATAAATGTTGTTGAACTCAGTAGAATTAGATAAGTTATGCGTTGAAAGTGAATAATTATAACTTTTTCCAAGATAAATTTGAGACATTTGATATAGGTTTGATAGCTCCAATTGATTACAGATATATGCAGGAAAAACCACAGATAATAAATGCTATTTTCACAAAAGGCGCATGCAATTAATCTTAAAAGAAATGTTGAAACCCACTGGTATAAGGACTGGATATTAGACTCTTGATAACATAAACATGTTATTTTTCCTGTTATGAACTCAAAGCATGTCTCATCATAAAATTAAGTGTCTTGGCATAAGCTGCTTGTAGGAGCAAGTGATGATACCAGTTTGGAAGTAAGCGTCTTCTTTTCACTGATCTTGTCATATTTCTGCTTCTTAGTACCCGCTTTTAATCCTTGCCAAGGAAGGCTGAAACAGAATTTATATGCAGTGAGTTATAAATATGAATAACAGTTGATCAAACTAGGAAAAGTGACAATAAATTAAGTGATCAACCTTCCCCTCAGAAAGTACATAAGCACATAGCTATATGACTCCAGATCATATCTTTTGCTTTGGTCTACAAGTAGAACCATTGTCCCGTCTAAATACATAGCAGGAAGAATAAAAACCATATGGAGTTTTATTAGCTGCATAAACAAAAGTTCACTCACCAACTCCAAGGTGAGTATTAATAAGGGAAGCCCGAGTAGTTCCTGTGAGATTTTTGTTTTTGCTGAACCAAAACATAATCTCACAAAACAATAGCAGAAATACTTGAAGAGGGAGAAGAAGAGGGGCTTTGTATTAAAGGCACGTGACATACTAAACATCTTGAAAGACAAGTAGCATATATATACATAAGGAAGCCACTAATTCCTGCAATGATTGGAGCTTAAACATAACAAAAAAAAGGGTATAATGAAAAGCTCAATAGCCTGTACTATAAGTAGACTCATCGAAGCATGTACTATAAGTAGACTCATCGAAGCATATAACACTATATAGGATCATGTCAGCACTTGCTAAGGCTCTCATTCCACTTATAAAAGGAATTAAAATTCCTGCACTAACATGTTGATGGGTTCTTGAATCAATGCCTACAAATATAGTTGAACAGAGCAGAATTAGATAAGTTGTGGGTAGAAAGTGAATAATTATAACTTTTTTCAAGATAAATTTGAGACGTTTGATATAGGTTTTGCTCCAATTGATCACATATATATGCAGGAAAAACCACAGATTTCATATATCCTATTTCACAAAAGTTGCATGCAATTAATCATAAAAGAAATGTTGAAACCCACTGGCACGACCAAAATTCCAAGATTGTCTTTTTCAATATCAGAGAACATTATATAACATGCCCAAAATCTGTTATACCATCTATACCTATAAGGCTGGAAACTACTTTCAGGGCCTTCTGTGTATGATTCTCAATTGTTCAAGTCCAGCTTCAACACAACTTCCTACAACAAATACTAATGATTTGTTGTTCTAGATAGTGGAGACAACATACATGACTTTTCCGAACCTAAAACAGTAATATTCAAAATAAAGTTGGTTTAATCTCAATGTTTTAGTTTTAATTGTCACATTTAAAACTACTTTCCATGTTTGTTGAAAAATAATAATATAGTATTTTTATATTTGTAATAGTAGATACAATAAATTGTGCTTATTATTAATAACTATTTAATAATATCCAGTTGGATTTAAAGCATATCATATTCTTTTTTTACGTAATGCACAGATTTCATACACATGGTGTAACTAGATATTAAACCTCTCTTTTTCAAATTATTTCTATGAAAAAATATATAAGGTGACACGACTTCCATGAATTTGGCCTCAATATGATTTGAAGGGTGCATTTCCTGTCTTTCATACTTATTTATAACATGTATATTCCTGCCAATTATGTTTAAAATTTTCATGTAGTCCTAGTGATGTGATTTTATATACTAGTGCTCCATTTTAAAACATATGAGATATACATTTGCAACTGGACTTGTTGTGGTAGTGATAAGTTATAATCCTACCACATTCATCTATTTTTATTTATCATATTAATTTGGAATGATGTTGTTGAGTATTCATTGTTATATTCTGTTGCTTTCTTTCAAGTCAACAATTTTCGAACCCTACATTGAGTCTAACAACATAAGGGTAGCTTCGACAGGTGAGGTTATTGCCTGCATATATATGTGCAGAGTATTTGGATGTACATATATAATTGTACATCCACAAGGGGACCACAAGTGATTGAGCTTGTGTAATGGGTTTTAAAAAAACTGATTATCTGTTTGTTCTAAGTTTGGTTTTATTACAATCTGAATGGAACATGTGTAGTTAGCCAGTAAATATACATATGGATATAATTGATTATCTACATGCTAGTTACTTCTAGAACCTACCTTATTATAATTATAACTTCAATATCCAAACCACTCATGCATTCTTCTTTTTATTAGATGGACAAAAGTTAGATGAGTTTAGGTGATAGACTTCGATCACCTGTTTATGCTGAAGGGGCCAACAATTTCCTTACAATGGCACGAACTCATTCCATGGGAAGTGATCGCATTCGGTGTCTGTGCCGTATATGCTGTAATAATCTCTTCGTACCTATATTTGAGGTAGAGTCTCACTTGTTCATAAAAGGGATAGATCCAAACTACACCCGCTGGATATTTCATGGGGAGGAGGAAACACTCCCCATCATTGACGATGATGACGATCCCAGAGTTGAAAGTGGAGACGTCTACATTGATGACATGGACCGTATGTTCGACGACATACGGTCCGCCACATTCAGAGATGCTCCTGAAGACAACCAAACATCACCAACTCACTCAGCAATACCACAGTCCTCCCCAAACTCAACTTTTGAACAACTATTAGAGGATGACCAACGTCCTCTTTTCGGTGGTTGCACAAAATTCTCAAAGCTCTCTTTTGTTGTGAAGTTGTTACACCTTAAAACACTTGGTGGGTGGTCAATCAAGTCTTTTGATATGCTCATAAGCCTTTTGCGGCCAGCCTTTCCTAATGCTGAATTGCCACAATCATAAGAGGAGGCAAGGACATTGGAGCGAGGTATGGGTTTCACGTACCGCAAAATTCATGCATGCCCTAATGACTGCATCTTATTTTGAAAGGAAAATGCTAATCTTAACGAGTGCTGTGACGCCCCCAAATCCCCACGTACCAACACGGGGAATTCGAGACGTCCGGATGGTGACAACCCGGGTCACCATCCTATTGACGAGTGCCAAGTGTGTGCAAGCGACACATGTGCACAAGGAAAATACGCAGCGGATAGCAAAGTCATAAAATTAAGTACCATAAATTTTTTTCTTAAATAAAATACAAAGCGGTTCAAAGGTACATAATAAAATATTACAAGTCATAAATATTGTTTCAAAACCAAATACAAAGCATAAACTTCAACTCAGAACTCCGGCGGAGCCGCATCCTCGGGCTCAGCCTCCTCCTCCTCCTCGAACTCTGCACCAAAATCTACGGTACCAAAAATGGTGCCGCAGGTAAGTAAAATCCAAACACCACTAGATAAAAGCATATTAAACTCAAACAATATGCATGAATAAATGCCAATGCATAAAACTCGCAAACCATGTTTTTCCACACACGCCAAAAACCCATTTGGCTTAAAAA